>JBCNJP010000010.1:28253107-28279107 GCA_039602395.1 Deinandra increscens subsp. villosa | reverse complement strand
GAGAGAGAGGCAATAGTTCTCAAACCTGGTGTTAAAATTCCTGATGAGTTGATAATGCTTAAGGCACCCAGGAGAGATGGACTATACATTTTGGATATGTCAGTGGCTACACCTTCATGTGGCACTGCTTGCTTTGTATCCAAAGCCTCAGTTGACGAATCTGATCTTTGGCATAGGAGGTTAGGTCATGTGAACTACAAGAACATGAACAGAATTGTAAATTTAGGCTTGGTTAAGGGTCTTCCTAACAAGCACTTTATATGTTCTGAAAACTGTGTGCCATGTCTCAAAGGCAAGCAACACAGAACCTCTTTTAAGCCAAAAGTTGAATCTTCAATCTCAAAACCTCTAGAGCTTTTGCACATGGACTTATTTGGTCCAACTAGAGTAATGAGTTTAGGAAAAAGGTCATACTGCTTTGTTATAATTGATGATTTTTCTAGATATACTTGGGTTTTCTTTCTCAAAACAAAAGATGAAACTGCTGAATTGTTGAAAACTCTTGTCATTAATTTAGAAAATCAATCCAATCTTAAAGTCAAAACAATCAGATGTGACAATGGCACAGAATTCAAAAATCATGTTCTGAATTCATTTTGTGAGGAAAAGGGAATTTTGAGGCAATTTAGTGCTCCTAGAACTCCACAGCAAAACGGTGTTGCTGAAAGGAGAAATAGGACATTGATTGAAGCTGCCAGGTCAATGTTGGCAGACTCTAAGCTCCCTGTGATATTTTGGGCTGAAGCAGTGAACACTGCCTGCTATGTCCAAAACAGGATCTTAATTGTCAAGGGAAAGAATAAAACACCTTATGAGCTTTGGAGAAAAAGGAAGCCAAACATTTATTTCTTTAAGCCATTTGGTTGTTCTGTCACTATTTTAATAACCAATGAGTCTTTGCCTAAGTTTGCTGAAAAGGCA
The DNA here is from genome assembly GCA_039602395.1 of Deinandra increscens subsp. villosa. Taxonomy (NCBI): domain Eukaryota; kingdom Viridiplantae; phylum Streptophyta; class Magnoliopsida; order Asterales; family Asteraceae; genus Deinandra; species Deinandra increscens. The sequence continues at coordinate 28,278,186 of JBCNJP010000010.1, read as the reverse complement.
GATGAAGGTTATTTTGTTGGCTACTCTGGTGTGTCAAAGGCATTTAGAGTATACAACAAGAGAACTAAAATTGTTGAGGAAACCATAAACGTATCTTTCAATGAGAAATCTGCCAACAATTTTAAGTCTCAGCCAAGCTGGTTATTTGATATTGATGCACTAACCACTGCTTTCAACATAACTGTTGATAAGCCTGTGAGCTCTCTAGTGCAGGAACAAAACTTTAACAGGTCTGCTGATGAGCATTGGAAGAAAAATCAAACTGATAGTGAGAAGTCAATCTTCTTCTCTTCAATGAGTTCTCAACCTGTTTTCCCAAGGAATGACAAGAAACTGACTGAAATAATTCAAATTGAAGAAGAAATTGTTCCGCTTGAAGTTCAAGCTGAACATATTTCTCCGGTTCAAGTTCAACCGGAAAATCAAATTTCAGAAACTGAAGAGAATACTGAATCAGAGTCAAATGAAGCTGGAAACTCACATGATAACACATCAAATGAGCTCAATTTAGATCATCTGATCTACAATTCAGATACCAATTCTCTTGAATCAGTTGGAGTTTCAGATCCTATGTCACAATTTGAAAATGTTGAGCTTGATCACAGACTTCCTCAGCTCAACATACCCTCAAATGGAAGAAGCCATGAATTTCCTATGTTCATTGATAGAAGAATCAACAGAGATCATCCAGCGGGAAATATTATTGGAGAAGCTTCAGCTCCAGTGCTGACAAGAAGTAGATCTGCAAATGCAAATATCTGTTTGCATGCTGCATTTTTGTCTCAAGAAGTACCCAAGAAGGTAGCAGATGCCTTAGAAGACAACAGCTGGGTAGAGGCAATGCAAGAAGAACTATTTCAGATAAACAAGCAAAAGGTTTGGGAATTGGTAGATCTGCCTGATGGAGCAGAACCAATTGGAACAAAATGGGTGTTCAGAAACAAGAAAGATGACAGGGGAATTGTTATCAAGAATAAAGCAAGACTGGTTGTGCAAGGCTATGTACAGGAAGAAGGCATTGATTATGATGAAGTTTTTGCACCAGTAGCCAGGTTGGAAGCAATTAGAATCTTCCTAGCCTATGCTGCATTTAAAGACTTCCAAGTGTATCAAATGGATGTGAAAAGTGCTTTCCTGTATGGCCTCCTGGAACAAGAAGTTTATGTCAATCAACCTCCTGGTTTTGAAGACCCTCACCATCCGAACAAGGTATGCAAGCTGATCAAAGCTTTGTATGGTCTCAAACAAGCTCCTAGAACCTGGTATGAAACTCTTTCTAATTACCTTCTAGTGAATGGCTACAGGAGAGGAGCAATTGACAAAACTCTTTTTGTTAAAACTGTTGGTAATGACATGCTAATGGTACAAATTTATGTTGATGATATTATTTTTGGTTCATCTAACACTGTGTTGTGCAAGGAGTTTGAAACTTTGATGCAGTCAAAATTTGAAATGAGCTCCATGGGAGAACTAACCTTCTTCCTAGGGCTTCAAGTAAAGCAAACTGTAGATGGAATCTTTCTGAATCAATCAAAGTACATCCAAGACATGCTGAAGAGATTCGACATGTTATCATGCTCAAGTGCCAAGACTCCCATCTCCACTTCCCACAAGTTAACCAGTGACTTAAGTGGAAAGCCAGTGGATGTGCACATGTATAGAGCAATGATAGGCTCTCTGATGTATCTCACAGCTAGTAGACCTGACATCATGTTCAGTGTTTGCTTATGTGCTAGATATCAATCTTCTCCAAAAGAGTCACACTTGCTTGCTGTTAAGAGAATTTTCAAGTACCTAAAGGGGCAACCCAAACTGGGTTTGTGGTATCCCAAGAACTCTGACTTCTCTTTCAAAGCATACACAGACAGTGATTATGGAGGATGTGATATAGATAAGAAATCAACATCAGGAGGATGTCAATTTCTAGGAGAAAGGCTTGTCTCTTGGCAATGCAAGAAGCAAACATGTGTTTCTACTTCAACTGCAGAGGCTGAGTACATTGCTGCCTCAAGTTGTTGCAGCCAAGTCCTTTGGATCCAAAATCAGATGCTTGATTATGGGATCACATTCATGGAAACTCCTATTCTTGCAGACAACAACAGTGCCATTTCCATCATCAACAATCCAGTGAAGCACTCCAAGACCAAACACATTGACATAAGGTATCACTTTATTAGAGATTGTGCTGAAAAGAATTTAATCAAATTATTTAAAGTTCACACTGATCATCAACTGGCAGATTTGTTTACAAAAGCTTTCGATGAGGCAAGATTTTTCTACCTCATCACAGCCATTGGGATGATGAACTTTGAATAAAACTTTTCACAACTTTAATAAAAGAAAGAGATGTGCTCAAGAGCCCGTCTCTTGATACAAAAAGAAAAAGAAAAAGAAAATCTCTTGTGTTAATTGAAGAATATTTCAGTTCATAGTCAATAACTGCTGTTAAAACTATGAAAAATCGACACAAATTTTCAAAATTTATGTGTTTTGGATTTTCCGGTTCAAGTTCAGGTTCAACCTGAAAGAACAACTTTTGAAATTCACCGGGTGAACTTCAACCGGAAAAATGCTTTAAATTTGACGTGGAAACTTATTTTTGAAAACAATTCTTCCAAGCGGAAAACTTGTCCGCTTGAAGTTCAGACGGAAGAAATTTGGTTTTTAAAATAAAGGAGAAAATGGGTTCCGCTTGAACTTCCGGGTCAACAAAGTCAAGGAATCATTTAATTACCCGGAATGCACAATTTTCTAAGCGGATGCTCATTTATTTTACCCATTGAATTTTTAACTGTTCAATTCCGAGGTTTCAGTAAATTAACTCTTGGATAAGGTCATGCTTTAACCAGTTGTACTGTATAACCCCTAAAGCACCTGTCCCATCCGTCAATGAACCGTCGATTTACAACCTCTCTCCTCCACGTCATCACCGAAAAGGTAAAAAGCCCTAAATTACCGTCATTTTCCCCATTTCTCGCAACACGACTCAGAAATTACTCCCAAAACCCTCTCAAACCATCTCCGATTAACTTCCACAAAACCGTCGACATTCTCGAATTCCGTCAACAATGGCTCCGAAGGGAAAGGCAAGTGGCAAGAAGCCAGTTGGTGACTCAAAATTTCCGGTAGAACACAACCTGATGGCATATCTTGAACCACCATCCAAGACTGATATCTACAATGGAATGATCGAGTTCATCAAAAGTTCTCACCTCCATCATGCGCTTACTGTCGAAGCAGAAATCTTTGAAGAGGTGATGGAAGACTTTTGGGTTCACGCTAGGGTTACCGACGAGGCTAGCGGAAGTGGTAAAATCGTGTCAACTGTCCAAGGGAAGGAAGTTGAAATTGATGAAGCAAAGGTTCGAAGGTTGTTGAAACTGAGGGATGAAGGTGGATACGGAGAGATAGATCAGAAAAGATATCTCCGTCTATTCAGAAACATTGGTTATGGTGGCTCCCTGCACAGCAAAACTATCAAGAAGGGGCAGTTACCATACAAGTGGAGATTTCTCGCACACACACTTCTGGTGTGTTTATCTCCAAAGAAGGGAGGTTTTGATGAGCTCTCCGGTGAGCAAGCCTCTGCCTTCTACGCTGTGGTCAAGGGTGAGAACTTTAATTTTTCCAAACAAATTTTTCAAGCCCTAAAATCCAATGTTCATTCTGAATATGTTTACCTGTATCCTAGATTTTTGACCTATATTCTCAAAGAAGAGTACCCCCATATAGTATGGCTTGGTACAATTTTGCACCAAAAACTTCTGAATGAGAAAACATTTTCAAACCTTGCTTTAAACAAATCTCCATTTCTTGGAAGGGATACTGACCACCCCTTACCAATTCCAAGGCAATTTCCTGATGAACCTGCTACAGTAGAGGTTCAACCGGAAATTGTAGGAGTGACTGAGCTCCCTGCTCATGATGACAGAGCTGTAGACCTAACAGTTTCTGATCCCACATCTGTCCCAGCTTCCTCTTCACTCATAGTTTTTCAAACCAAAAAGAGGAAAGCTTCCACAAACACTTCCACTGCCACCTCCTCATCAAACTCACCTCCTGTCATTTTTAAGAGACAGAGAAATGTGGTTACTAGGTCTCCTCCACCTAGCACCACCAACCAACCTGAAGCTTCAAACCCCGTTCAAGGCAAAAAGCCTAAACGGAAACTGGTAAATTTGGGATTCTCTCTTAGGGATGAACCTTCTGTTGAGGGGGAGTCATTAGAAGCAGATGTAGCTTCCCCATCTGAAAATTTTTCACCCCTGCAACCCCTGTCACCTAGGAGTGACAGTGCTCTCAATCTTGGCTTAAATGAAGGTGTTATTAACTCACCTGCCACATTACATGAGAACATCCTGATAAGCCAGGACACTGTAGCACTGCAACCCCACTCCTCACCGGAGGTGAATCTCAGTGAGTTCTGAAGAGATTCATGCAGAAAGGGCTGCTGCTGCCCAAGTATCCCAACTGGAGCTTGGTGTCAGCAGTAACATCAATAAGACCCAATCTGCGGCAATCTTCTCTGAATCAGCACCCGGAAGTCCTTCATTGGAACCAAGGGTTGTTGAAACAGCAGAAGAGAATCCCAGGTGCCAAGAAGCCATGGGTACCAATGCTGATCAATCTAGGATTGATAGTTTGGTTATTTCCAAGGATACTGGCAAAAAGCCAGTTGAGGATAGTCTTACACTACCTGAATTGACGAAACTGTACCTTTCTCTGCAAGCACAGGTTGAAGCTCTTAACTCAACTGTTGCCAAATTGGTTCAAGCTGATCCCACTCCAACTGAAGCAGGTCCTTCAAACCCTACCAGAGATGCTGAAGAAGTTATTGCAACTGATGAAGCTGATACTGTCAAATTGGGGGAGAAGTTACTGTCAAAACCTGTTATCAATGAAATCGAAGAGGAAGAAAGGATACCGGCTGAAGTAAGAGCCACAGCTTGCCAAAAGATTGGCATAGAGCCTTTTTCTGTTGAAGAGAGTTGGGTGAATATGAAGTGCAGTCAACTGATTGCTATTTCTCCTTTTGAGGACCCCAACCTCACCGAGCTTGTTCAGTCGTCCATGCTGATTGCTGGTGCTCTCCCTGAGCACATCAACATGATCACAACACTTCTGACAGATGTTATTTTTCCGGCTGAAAGAGCCAGTGATCATGTTGTAGGCAATATTGCCTCCACCAGCAAGGCAGCAGCTGATATGGAAGAAAGTACTGCAACTGCAGCAGTTGGTACTATGACTGAAGGAGAAGATGAGAGTTTGATTGGTGAAGATGAAGGAACTGAGGTACTGGAGATAACTGATAAAGAACCTGAAGTCACCCAACCTCAGGTGGTGACTGATGGTCAATTACTGGTTCAAGCGGAACTTCAACCGGAAGTTCAACCGGTAGTTCCAGTTGAAGGAGAGCTGAATGTTCAACCGGAACAACAAATTCCAACCCAGGTGGATGTTCAAGGTCCTAGCTCCTCAATATTTGGGACTGATGAAACACCTGTGGTTCAACCGGAAGAACAAAGAAATGAAGAAGCTGAGGATGTGGCTAGATCACTGATAGCCTTAAGGAGTTCAGAGACAGTTCTAACTGAGGAACCTGTTCAAGCTGATATAGCTAGAACCCTTCAACAGGTAACTCAAACTCCTGAAGCTGAGGCTATAGTGAAAATGGTTGAAGATGCCAGAAGGGTAGCTGAGGATGAGAGAATAGCCAGAGAGCTCCAAGAAGAATTTGACCTATACATGCAAAACAATGTGTTTGAAAACCTTCTTGAAGAAGCAAAGACCAGGTCTTTCAACTGGAGGTTAAAGGATTATGACTTGGATACAATGTCTGAAGCTAATAGGCAGAGGTTAATTGCTATTGCCTCTCACTTGCCTACCAAGCTAACAAAGAATGATGAAAATTACCGTCTGTTGAAAAAGATTAAGAGGGCTCTTGTGATTAGAAACTTGAAGAAAGAGGAAGAGGTAGCTCAGATGCAGGTTAGAGGACTTTGCAGCTTGATTGACAAAATATTTTATGAGCTAAAAGGAGAAATTGCTGCTGTCAATCCTAACCTGGTGATGCCTTCACCATCAGAGCTGATCTCAGGTACAATAACTGCTAATGTTAAACCTGAAATTGATGATATTGCAGATATACCACCTCCACCTTCATTTATCTACAATCCAAACCCAATGCCTACAACAGCTTCATCCATTCTACAGTCACTTCCCATCATACCTTACAAACCTCCACATATCCCCAAGAAGCTTGCTGCTAAACTTGCCAATCCCAAGTTTAGATCAGACAACTTTACACCCATCATTCCCTTCAAAAAGAAGCCTCCACCAACCATGGACTTCTCTGACATCTTTCCACCTACTCCACCCTCAAGCCCAACTCCTGAAGCCAATGAACCACCTCCAAAAACCACCCTACCTCCACTCACCATAAGAGAACCTTCTTCCACCACCACCAAACCTACTGAAACTCAACCAGGTCCCTCTTCATCTTCTGCCAAAGGCAAAAGGCCTATTGTGCAAGAATCTGCTGGTAATTCTGATGAAGAGAGGGAAATTAAGAAGAGAAAGTTGATGCATGCCAGAAATAAAAGAAATCAAAAACAAATGAGAAGAGGTCCTCCCAGCAAAAGACGAATTGCTAGTTGGACAGTGGATGAAGCCACACTTGATTTCACTTTCACTATGGCCAGTGGCATAACTCAGGTGGTAAATGCTCGCAAGGCAACTTCCCAACTCACCCTGCAGCAAATGACAGACATCATTCTAAAGCTCAGAGAAGTTATGAACCCTTCAAGAGCGGAGCACATGTTAAGGCTTTTAATTGAGCCATCTGTGCTGGAATGTGGAATGCTCTATCGAAGCAATTTAGATGATGAATCAGCAGGAGAAGAAGAAGAGCCTACCAGTGAGATCAAATTTATCATTTGGGAAGAAGAGGAGAAGCTATTCTATGTTCATAGAGCTGATGGCACCTTTACAATCCATGAGTCTATTTCTGTTCAAGAAGAATGGAACGAAATGGACTGGGATTCAATTAAACATGTAAAGGTGACCAAAACAAACACCAAAGAGCTTTCTCAAAATCTTGATGCCAGCATCAGATCTTCTGACAAGTAGGTTGTGGAGAAGAAAATTTTTGGGTACAAGTCAGTTTTGAAGATAAACATTGAAGACAATGAATAATTTGACAGCATCAGCTTAGGGGGAGATTGTAAGGAAAAATAGAGCTTGGAAGATTTCCGGCTGAAATGCCAATTTTACTAGTTCCGGCTGAAGTTGAAGTTGAAGCGGAATTCACACTTCAAGCGGAACAGGCAGTTCAAGCGGAAAGAAGCAGTTTTGTTACTTAGCGAATATTCCGGGTGAACTCGTTTATCCACCAGATAAAGAGTTCAACCTGACTTTTCCTGAGAAGTCTTTTCAGAAGTCCAATCCTGCAAAAGCTTCTCGTATGCTTCTAAATCAGATTCAAGCCGCTCTCCTAAAGTAGATTGTTGCTGCCAACACGCAAGTCATTCCGATTGTCGATGTTTATTCTTTTGGTAGTTTGTATTTGACTTTTATGTTTACGGTCTAGATTAGATCGCATGAGATCAATGGCTGTCATTGATCTCATTAGCACTATATATAGCATGTTATCTCTTAGTTTACAAACACGGTTATCACTTGTAATAGTGTAGCTTTGAGTTAATGCAAATAGTGCCGAATATTCGATATTTCGTTGTCTCTACTATTCTGCAAATCAAGCATTTACATTATACAAGAGTTTAATATCGCTTAAGTAAAGTGAAATATAACTTTAATTCCGCAGGGTTATATTTGCAAGTAAAGGGCTTAGTTTTAGTTTATTCATAACTAATAACGATCCTACACTTAGTGAACGAAGAGGCCCTTAACAGTCGAATTAGTTGGATAGTAGGATCCCGGGAATCCCGGAAAGTTTGTTACCATTGTATTCGTTATATAAATCAAGGAATCGATCAATAGGAACACACACAACTCCTTCACACTTTAGTTCTGATAGCATACGATCTCTGTAACACTTAGCTTGATCGATTATATCTCCAGAAAGTACTGCTGGATTCTCAGGAGCTATCCCACCAGAATCCTCACAGTCACGCTATAAGGGTCCTTGGATTCCGCCATTGTCGGGATCCTCAGCTTCACCGTCTCAAGGACATCCTTTTTCTGCTGGAAATCCAAGCCAGAATCCCCAAGGATATCAATACACTAACCCTTCTGTTTCTGTAGGAATCTTCAAGACTAGCTCCTCAGAAATGCATGATGGAGACGTCATCCCCATGCAAACAGCAGCCAATACAGACCCGAGCATCCCAGCGAACTATGGTTACAGTCCCAGGATTCTGGTCCAAAATCCTGGCCCAGGTAATGTGTCTAATTCAATCCCTATCGTTTCTGACCAGGCTGTTCCTTATGATACAGGTATTCATCCAAGTATCGCCAGAGAGCTCCAGAAGTTGAAAGAAATGATATCAAATGTTCCAGGGATCCTGAAACCTATTCCTGAGGTTCCTTTGGAAAGCCACAAGATCTCTAGATTTACTTGGCCAATATCCTGAGTAGAGATCCCGAATCGTTTCTAGACTCCAAGCATGAAGCTCTATGATGGAACCACAGATCCTGAGGAACACGTGGCGCATTACCGGGAGCGTATGGAGATCAATCCTGTTCCGACAGAAATCAAAGAAGCCTGTCTATGCAAAGGCTTTGGATCAACCTTAACAGGACCAGCCATGAAATGGCTACTGAGCATTCCTCTTAACACTATTACATCATTCTCTCATTTAGTTAACCTGTTTAACAATCAATTTTCTTGCAGCAGAACCTTCGAGAAGCTCACAGGCGACCTGTACCGAATAATTCAGAAGCCAGATGAGCCTCTCAGGGAATACATTGCCAGATTCGGACGAGAATCTCTTGAGATTCCTAATCTGGATATGGTAGCAGCAGTGGAGGCCTTTAAATGGGGCTCTCCAAAGATTCACGTTTTTATGATGACCTTGTCATGGCTCCTTGTAGGAACCTTGACGAAGTACGCAGTAGAGCCTTGAGATTTATCCGTTTGGAAGATGACAAGAGGATCCACCAAAGATTGAAGGTTCCAAAATAGGATCCTAACAGCAAGAAGGCGGAATCCCCCGGGAAGCCGTATAGATCTCGTCCATACTCCAAACCGGAAAATCACAAAGTCAATGCTGTTGACCAAGACGATGATGATGAGGAGTATCCTAAGGTATCTGATTACTGTTTTTCCGTTGACATTGGTGGTTTGATGTGTGCTATGCAGGATTTAGGTGAAAAAGGGAGATGGCCCAGGAAGGATACCAAGCAAGGATCCTGGAAAGACAAGACCAAGTGGTGTGCCTTCCATGAAGATTTTGGCCACCTAACAGATGAATGTATAGCACTCTGAAAGGAAATCAGCTATCTACTCAGCAAGGGGCATCTTAATGAATTGATAGGCAGAAAGAAGGTCAAGATCCAGGAAGCCAACAAGGTGCCTCAGAGAGCAGCTTCTCCACCCCAGGATGCCCAGATAATCAACTTCATCTCAGGAGGCTCAGACATCTGCGGCACTTCGTATTCTTCAGCCAAGAAGCATGCTAAGGAATCCAAATCTGAATAGGGTGACAGACCTGTCTGGACGTCCACCCTAACTCAAGACAAACTCATATCCTTTGATGAGAGTGACCGTTCTCATGTTCAGGATCCTCATCATGATAGTATTGTGGTTACTTTATATATAGCTAACCATTTTGTTCGCAGGATCCTAATTGATAATGGAAGCTCAGTAAACATAATTCATCTTGATGTGCTCAAAAAGATGGGGATCCCAGAAACTGAAATAGTTGCAAGATCCTTAGTCCTGGTTGGCTTCAGCGGTTAAACTAAGAGCACCGTTGGGGATATCAGATTACCGGTATGCATAGAGGGGGTAAACTCTATGCAAAAATTATGTGTTATAGATTTTCTCTCTTGTTGTAATATTATTCTTGGCAGGCCATGGATTCACGAGATGAAGGCAGTCCCTTCAACCTATCACCAGTGTATCAAGCTTCCTACACCCTGGGGAGTTGTAAGAATTGAAAGCGACCAGCAGGAAGCCAAGAACTGTTATTCAACTTCGATGAAGAACATCACTAAGGTGACGAAGGGATAGCAATTACAGAAAAAGGCACCTGAAGTGCAGGAGGACAAGGAACTGGATGTCAAAGAAGTGCCTCTAGAACCTAGGAATCCTGAAATCAAGGTGCTCGTGGGAACAAGCATACCAACAAATGTTGAGCAAGAATTATTCCAGCTTCTCAAAGCCAAAACTTTAACTTTCGCCTGGAAGCATGAAGATATGACAGGTATCCCTAAACATGTAATTACTCATAAACTTGGTTTAGATTCTTCTTTCAGGCCTATACAGCAAAAAAGGAGGAAGTTCGCTCTAGAGAAGAATATAATCATCCAAGAGGAAGTTGACAAGCTTCTCAAAACAAAGATGATCAGAGAAGTCAAATATCCTAGGTGGCTAACAAATGTGGTGGTGGTCCAGAAGAAGAATGGAAAGTGGAGAGTTTGTATTGATTACACAGACTTGAACAAAGCATGTCCTAGGGATCCATTTCCACTTCCCCATATTGATGCTATGGTGGATGCCACGGCTGGTCACGAGATGCTCACCTTCATGGATGCCTCGGCAGGATTCCAACAAATTCAGATGGAACCATGTGATCAGGAGCATACGGCTTTTATAACTCCAACAGGTATATATTGTTACACTGCTATGCCCTTTGGTTTAAGAAATGCAGGTGCCACCTACCAGAGGCTCGTCAATATGATGTTCAAAGAGCAACTAGGGGACACGATGGAAGTCTACATAGACGACATGGTGGTGAAATCCAAAAAAGCTGAAGATCACGTCAAGGATCTCCAAACGGCCTTCGACATCATTGATCAGTATAACATGAAGCTCAACCCCTCCAAATGCCACTTTGGGGTGCGAGCTGGAAAATTCTTAGGATATATGGTTACCGAAAGAGGGATCGAAGCGAGCCCAGAACAGATCAAGGCAATCCTAAATTTGAAGTCTCCATCGAATGTAAAAGAGGTACAAAGGTTGACAGGAAGAATCGCAGCACTCAACAGGTTCATTTCAAGATCCTCAGAAAAGAGTAAGGATTTCTACGATATTCTGAGGAAAAATAAGAAATTCGAATGGACTGAGAAGCATGAAGAAGCCCTGAAGTGCCTGAAAGACTACCTGTCAGCAGCCCCGTTGCTAATGAAACCAGAAGATGGGGAGCCACTATATTTATATCTCGCTGTTTCCGGAAGCTCAATCATTGCAGTCCTGGTAAAAGACCATCAAGGTCAGCAGCATCCGGTATATTATGTAAGTAAAACTCTACTAGACGCAGAATCCAGGTATTCTCACCTTGAAAAATTAATTCTAGCTCTTATAATGGCTTCCACTAAACTTAGACATTATTTTGAAACCCATACTATAATTGTGATGTCTAACTATCCTATCAAGGCAGTTCTCAGGAAGCCGGAAATGTCAGGAAGGATGGCTAAGTGGGCAGTCAAGCTGAGTGCCTACGACATCAAATATGAACCAAGAACGACAATCAAGTCCCAAGCATTAGCTGACTTTGTGGCGGATTTCAGCAGTGACATTGAACCCGATGTTGAAAAGGAAGTCCAACAACTCGAGAAGCTCAAGGAAGACTGGATCCTCTACACCGACGGCTCCTCAAATGTCAGAGGAACAGGGCTGGGAATCCCGCTAAAATCGCCACAGGGGGACATAATACCTCTATCCATATCCTATGAATTCTAGGCTACCAACAATGAAGCTGAATATGAGGCTTTAATTGCTGGATTACAGCTAGCTAGGGATATGGGGATCCTATCTATACAAGTGTTTGTTTATTCTCTCTTATTGACTAACCAATTTAATGGCTCTTATGCAGTGAGAGGGGAGAACCTGATCAAATATCTTGAAATTGTTAAAAAATTGTCTCTATTTTTCGAAAAGTTTAACATTTCATAGGTACCAAGAGAAGATAATGCAGAAGCCGATGCCTTGGCAAACTTGGCTTCATCGCTCAGGATCCCTGAGGATGTTAAGATTCCAATAACTCGCGTCCTGACGCCAACGATAGCTCAACAGGAAGCTCGGGCTGTTGACAATAATGCAGGTGCAGATGTTGAGAACCCTGAAGATGCTCACCAATCCTGGACTTACCCGATCAAGAAGTATCTCGAAGATGGGGAGATTCCCAAGGGCGAAAATCCCAGGGCTTTTCGCACAAAGGTAGTACCCTATACTATTATTAACAATACCCTATATAGAAGATCTCTTGCAGGTGTCTACTTACGGAGACCGCAACAGTTCTGCAGTAAAGATTATCTCCATGATCAAAGCACGAAAGTTCTTGTAACACGGGTGTGAGTCATTCTTAGCCTACGCCATTGACTCGAACGTAAAATCAAAGGAGTTGAAAGATGTGCCGGTAGTAAATCAATTTCCCGACGTATTCCCAGAAGACCTACCGGGCATTCCTCCTGAACGTGAAATCAAATTCGGAATTGAATTGGTGCCAGGAGCCAAACCCGTAGCCAAGACTCCATATCGATTAGCTCAATCTGAAATGAAGGAACTAATGTCACAACTGCAAGAGTTTCTTGACAAAGGTTTCATAAGACCGAGTATCTCGCCTTGGGGTGCTCCGGTTCTTTTCGTGAAGAAAAAGGACGGAAGCCTGAGATTGTGCATCGACTACAGGGAGCTGAACAAACTGAAAGTGAAGAACAGATATACTCTGCCCAGAATCGACGACTTATTTGATCAGCTACAAGGAGCAAGTTGGTTCTCTAAGATTGATCTGAGGTCAGGTTATCACCAGTTGAAGGTCAAAGACGAAGACATTCCAAAGACGGTTTTTTGAACGAGATATGGTCATTAGGAATTTCTGGAAATGTCATTCGGGTTGACTAATGCACCCGCTGCATTCATGGACCTCATGAATAGGGTGTGCCGACCCATATTGGACCGATTCGTAATTGTGTTCATTGATGACATCCTAATCTATTCCAGGAGCAAGTCTGATCACGCTATGCATCTGAAGGAAGTGTTAGAGACCTTGAGGAAGGAGAAATTGTATGCAAAATTTTCCAAATGTGCGTTTTGGCTGAGAGAACTGCAATTCCTTGGTCACGTAATAAACGCAGATGGTGTACTCGTAGATCCTTTCAAGATAGAAACGGTAATGAGCTGGAAACTGCCAAAGACACCCTCGAAGATTCGTAGCTTCTTGGGGCTAGCCGGTTATTACCTTAGGTTCATTCAAGACTTCTCGAAGATCGCGACGCCTCTAACCAAATTGACTAAGAAAGACGTCAAGTTTGTTTGGGGTCCAAAACAGCAGAACGCTTTTGAAGAGTTAAGAACCAGATTGACTCCGGCACCGGTATTAACTTTGCCGGATGGGCCTGATGATTTGGTAGTCTATTCCGATGCTTCATATTTGGGTTTAGGTTGTGTGTTGATGCAGCAGGATAAAGTAATTGCCTATGCGTCACGACAACTAAAACCTCACGAGACAAACTATCCAACCCACGATTTGGAGTTGGCAGCCGTTGTGTTTGCTTTCAAAATTTGGAGGCATTACTTGTATGGAGTAAAATGCACCATCTACACTGATCATAAGATCCTAAAGTATTTCTTCGAGCAGAAGGATCTTAATATGAGGCAGCTTAGGTGGTTAGAATTAATCAAAGATTACGACTGTGAGATCATGTATCATCCAGGAAAAGCAAACGTTGTTGCAGACGCTTTAAGCAGAAAGGATGAACACCCACCTCTTCGAACACTGTCGTATAGATTAATCGTTACTCCTGATTTCCTTGTCCAACTTCGTAACGAGCAGCATGAAGCCCTTAAGGAAGAGAATGTCAAGAAAGAAAGAATGGTCGGCCAGACAGTAAGCCTTGAAGAAAACGAGTATGGTGTAAAGATTCGATACGGTAGAATGTGGGTACCTCTCACTGGTGAATTTCGCACCAATATAATGGACGAGGCACACAAATCACGTTACTCAATCCATCCAGGTTCAACGAAGATGTACCAAGACTTGAAGAAAGATTACTGGTGGCCAGGAATGAAGTTCTACGTCATGCAGTATGTCAATAAATGCTTAACCTGCACAAAGGTTAAAGCTGAACATCAAAAACCATACGGGAAGTTACAACCTTTGGAACTTCCAGAATGGAAATGGGAACATATCACCATGGATTTCATAACCAAGCTACCAAAAACAGCTAAAGGTTATGACACCATTTGGGTGATAGTGGATAGATTTAAAAAGAGTGCTCACTTCTTACCCATCCACGAGAAGCATTCTTCAAAAATGTTAGCCAAAATCTTCATTAAAGAAATCATCGCACGTCACGGAGTACCGGTGACTATCATCTCAGATAGAGACACTCGATTTACCTCGCGTTTCTGGAAGAAATTCCATGAGAATATGGGTGCGAGATTACACATTAGCACGGCGTATCATCCTCAGACAGACGGCCAGAGCGAAAGAACGATTCAAACTCTGGAGGATATGCTACGTGCCTGTATAATCGATTTCGGAGGAAGCTGGGATGATCACTTACCATTAGCAGAGTTCTCCTACAACAACAGTTATCATTAGAGTATAGGTATGCCACCTTACGAGAAGTTGTATGGTAGGAAATGCAGAACTCCTGTATGTTGGGGCGAAGTCGGCCAACGTGAGATAGGGAGAAAAGAATCAGTCGAGAATATGGCTCACGATCTCGACATAATCAAAGCAAGACTGAAGGCTGCACAGGATCGACAGAAGTCCTATGCTGATAAAAGACGAAGGCCAATCGAATTCCATGTTGGAGACTATGTTCTGCTGAAAGTTTCTCCATGGAAGAACATTATCCGTTTTCGTAAAAGGGGTAAGTTAGGTCCAAGGTATGTTGGACCTTTCAAAATCTCTAAACGTGTTGGAGAAGTCGCTTATCGTTTAGATCTGCCCGAGGAGTTGTCTGGGATCCACCCAACATTCCATGTATCACACTTGAGAAAGTGTGTGGCAGACGAATAAGAAATTGTGCCGCTAGAAGAGATAGAAGTAGACGACAAACTATCCTATATCGAACGACCAGTTGCAATCCTAGACCGTAGTGAAAGAAAGCTCAGGAACAAGGTAGTTCCTATAGTCAGGGTGCAGTGGATGCACAGGAAAGGTTCTGAGTCAACGTGGGAAAGAGAAGATGAAATGAAAGAGTCTCATCCCGAGTTATTCTCGAGTTGAACAAGTTTCGAGGACGAAACCCTTTTAAGGGGAGGGGGGAGAGTTGTAACACCCCGATATTTCCGTCTAGGTAATTACATATCTTAATATGTTTACCTATGTGCTTTATTATAAATACGTGTTAGAAATGGTAAATAATGAATAAAACACATGCTTGTATGATAAATGGGTTTAGAAATTATGAGACATGAATGATTACGTCTCGTATACGTGTTTAAATCATGAATACATGCTTATGTGAATAGCTTGAACCATTGATAGGAAAACACGTATAGAAATGCATGTTAATAGTTAATGAAAAAGTAAAAGGGCCAAAAGTGTAATTTATGCAAAGTTATTAGCCATACGGATATTATACGTGTCTATAATTCTCGTAAGTGTTTTAAGACTTAAAATATAGTAAGGATATGTTCTAACATGATTCGTGGCATAAAATGATGAATATTGAAAAGTTAGAGGGGTAGAAAATGTCAACTATGTAAAAATATGTATATATATGTAACAACTGCAACTTCCCAAGTTAACTCCGTTAACTTTTTCCGTTAGTCCCGTTAGTTCCGTTAGCGAACCCGAGACCCGTTATTTGAATGATTTCATATTTATTTATGTTTACTTGTTAGTTGACTTTAGTAACTTGGTTTGTAAATTCGTTTCGTGACCTTATGTGTTAATTATGAAAATTTGCATTTTTATGCGAAACCGGGCTTTGTGTGTGAAATCGGATTTTTAGGTACAAATGATAAATTTATATAACCCGACCAAATACTACATGTTAAATGATTTAAAAACACTTGGAAACATTTCTAGAATTTTTACTTTACAACTTTTAGTTAAAAACCCACTTAAATGAGTTTTTATGCCTTATGTGCTTAAAAGAAACTTGAGGGGCCAAAAGTGTAACTTTTAATTAAACAAAAATCTGCATTTTCCTCCCCCTCTCCCTCATTTGCGAGACTTCATCTTCTCCATATCTCCCTCTCTTCACGGTTCCAACAACACACACACACACACTTGAGATTTTCGTGAAATCAAGCTTCTAGGAGGTGGATTCAAGCTACTACAAGGTTCAAGAACTCTCAAGGAAGCTTCATCTTCTCCTCTTCTCCTTCCACTCGCGATTTCTACCTCCATCTAGTAAGCCCTAACTTTTTGAAATCCGAATTTGTTGTTGCATGTGTGTTTTCGTGTGTCTATATGCTAAATGGAGTGTTGTTATGCTCATATTTCATGTTTTAGGTTAAGATATGTTAACTTATGATTTGGGACAGATTTGAACTCGGGTTTAGAGCTGGGTTTTGAGTTCAATTTCAGCTATGAAGGTTCTTTTATGCATGTTGGGTGTGTGGCTATGAAATTGGGTGTAATGTGCTTAATTGCTAGCTACATGATGAGATTTTGATATGGTTATGGCATGAACTTGTTAGGACCAGAAATTACATGTTATGTTGATTGTAAACTTGTTAGTAAGTGTTTAATTGATCAAATGTTAGCATAGAATTGAAATTCTAAATGTTTGCAAACTTAAGATTTTTGACAGCTTTGACCAGAATTTTTGGTCAACTTGCAGCAGCCATAACTTACTCAATTTTGATCGAAACTGATTGATTCTTTTTCCCTAGTAAAGTAGGGTGTCTTAGCTTTACAACGGCTACTCACACACTTTCTAAAACCTTCGTTTGGTCACTCAAAACACTACTGCAAGTTGGGTACTCAAAGTTGTCTTTTTCTGTGAAAAGTAGACTTTTAAATTTGGTTGAACATGCTAATCTTGTTTTATTGACGAGTTTGCTATTGGTAAATGATTTTTATATATTAAGTGTACGATCTGGAAGTTTTGGTACAAAAATTCTAAGTTTTTAATGAGTTATGCAAATTTTAAGTTTACTTCGACTACTTTACAAAATGCTGAAAATGCTAACTTCCGACGTGCATAACTTTCTCATTTCTTAACCTTTTTACTTGATTCTTTTTGCAACAAGTTCTAATTTATATGTAGTATATTCCTATAAAATTGAAGGAGTTAACTCCAAGTAATGTGGATTTTAGCTATGTCACTAGATAGGTGCTTGAAGTTTGACTTTCTGGGTCAACTTTGAATTAAGTTGCAATTTCTTGTTTTTCTCCCAAATTGGGACTCGTATGTGCATTATCTGACTTGTATGATCGCATGAAACATGTTTAGATGCTTATGTGTACTATTCATCTTATAGACAACCTCTAATTCGGTTAGACCATATTTACCCAAAATAGGTCATTCATAGCCAATCTTTAAAGTCAAGTGCCGCGTACCAGTGCACCCTAAGGTGAGTTTCACTTACTATTTTTGTTGCATCCGGTAAAGGATGGCAACACACCGTAAAGGTATTTCTTTACTTGAGTAGTTATCCCACATATATCACATGTTTCACTGAATTGCTTTTAATATCAAAAGTCCTTACTTTATCGGGCCATTAATAGAGAATAGCGAGGTAATGTTGAGTAGATCTACTGGGGATTGACACCCCCGCTCAGCGGTGCACAGGATGCACCCTCCCGACTGGCGGTCGGACTGAGACCAATATTAGCCTAGGACTACCGTGATCGGGAAAGACACGGGGAAGGCAACTACATAGGTTATGCCTATGATACATTCGTCAGCTTTGGTTTCGAACGTTCAGGTGAGCATAAGCATAGGCTAGCTACCTATTGATACGGATAATACTTGCATTACTAGGTTACGAATTATTTCCTTACTATTCGTATGCATTTTGGTCTACATGGTGTTGTGTAGACTGTTTTAGTGAACTCACCAGCCTTTTAGCTGACACTTGATCGTTGATTACTTTTCAGGTTGCTTGGAGGATCATGGATGGCACGGGCGTTGGCAATACTTACCTATTGATACATTAGTAATCACTTTTGCTAAACAACAACTTTGTAAACTTTTAATGCTTCCACTGATTTTGTGAAATGTAAACTCTGATTTATTAAATGTATTACATGACTAGTTTACCCTTTAACTATGGTTTGGTTGTAACTAAAGACTTGGATCCTGGTCTGGATCACACCCCACACGGTTATACTCCGTTAGTGGAAATTGGGGGTGTGACAAATTGGTATCAGAGCCTTTGGTTACAGTGAACCAGAAACATTACTGTAACTGTTTTTGAAAAACTTTGGTTACAACCCATTCCCCAAGAGTACTGCCCCGCGTGCCGAAGATGATCCTCATTTAGAATTCCTGTCTTGTGTCAGTATAGGAATTGGAATTTTGGGTAGGAAATTTTCTTTCCCGAGGCTTAGAAATTTCTGAGTTAGAAAAATTTTTCTAAGTATAAAGCTTAGCGTACTTGTTACATTCCTTCTTAGCGAACTTCATTTTGCCCTTAGCGGACTAGAATTGCTCTTAGCGGACTTGATGTTAGCGTACTTGGCCCTTGTGCTTAGCGGGCTTGATTTTCTTCTTAGCGAACTTGAACTTTTGCTCTTAGCGAACTTGTGTGGTCTTAGCGGACTTCCAGCTAGCGAACTTGATTATGATTCCTAGCGGACTTGTTAGCCTTAGCGAACTTGATGATGCCCTTAGCGAACTTGTTGCCCTTAGCGAACTTGTTGGCTTCTTAGCGGACTTGATGAGGCCTTAGCGAACTTCATCCCTTCTTAGAGAACTTGATGAGGTGTTTAGCAAACTTGTTTATGCTTAGCGGACTTGAATGCTGCTTAGCGAACTTAAGTTGTTCTTAGCGTACTTCAGCAGAATTTAGTGGACTTAATTTGTGCCTAGCGAACTTCAATGGGACACCCGGAAGAATTTACAAGAATAGGTGTAGAAATTGTTTGTACCACATGTTAGAATGCTCATTGCCCATTGTGTAGTGTATGCAGGACCATCAAGAACTCTATTAGGGTAAGACCCACCTAGGATGCAACCAGAGAGGATTTCCTTTTAAACATGTATTCACCATCTTTTACTTGTCTACATCAACAAAACTTGAATGATTAATCGTAAGTGCTTGTAGTTATGCACTAGCCTCACGAATAGGGTAAGATCCATTATTAGGATGTCGATATCTTTAAGGACTTGTTTAACCCTTAACAGCATTGTTTATTCTTAACGACCTTGGTAGGTATACTTTTAGGCCTAGATCATGGTAATCTAGACTCTAAGACAATGATCCAACATATCCCTAGCTTAACTGATTATACTCTCTTATAACACAAATAGGAATTGTAGTAGATCCTATTCGGGTAGGACACCCATTAACACCCACACCGGGAGTACCTTTATCGTAGTGAGTTAGTAAAGAACACTGTTTAGCCTTGTGTAGGGCAATACTGTATAGAATCAGATGATTTCTCATAAGATATTTGTAACTGCATTTGTTACCCTAAGATGTTGACACCCTTTTTCCTTGGTCAGTGTAGACCTCACATTTTAAATTGCATAGTTGTTGTGTGATAATTCAGTGTGATGGTGACTTTATTAGTATAAATGAAATCAGGCATGTGATGACTAAGAATAACATGATATTCTCTTTGTATATATATATAAACATATGCGTGTATAACGGATTCGTGATTGAGTCGGATGTTAACTCTATATCTTTAAGTCAAGTTAGGGGCATTCTAGCATGCCCTACCCATACTCCTATCGAACCACTTGCTTACCAAATTGTACCTACAATAAACTCTAAGTTAGATCAGCTGTTATTCTTAGAACTTGTCTCCTTGGCAAATCCCAGTCAGTTACTTTTGATTTAATGACCACATTCTTGATACTTACCCTTGGAAACCACATACTACCCCACCGAACCTGGTAGCTAAAGTAAGAAGAACCAGCGTGACCATACAAGGTGAATTACCGTTACGGGTGCACACGTAAACGTAATTTACAGTGTATGGAAGCCCTGGGGAAATCCTACTCGGCAAACCATTCAGTTATGAGGAATACGAACTTTCATCTCAAAACTCTCGTGACCTCAATTTTCAAGCTTATGGTTCTCAACTATATTCATTTCGCTATCACACCTATTCTCATTTCTCCTATATATGATTTCCAGCCTATTCAAAATCCTTTAAAATTGCTTGTGCAAATGAAAACCCCGGTAAGACATCCCATCACTCACACCATCCGACGATAAGATCTTCCCTCGCTGCGAGCAAGCCGTGGTTAAACTCTTCCTGATTCTAATTTATCCGCAATCCTAACTCTACTCCTATGACGTTAACTGCTATAACTCTCCTTCAAGCTCTCTCAATTATACAACAATTCCATAAACGCTAATCTGATGGAAACCCAAACCTCTTCAATGGACAGTTACACCTCAACCTTTAGACCCAACCTTTCGGCAGGAAAATCTTGTGAAGTTCTCCCCTCTTGACTAGTAATCTCGTCATGATTTTAAACATTTTATACCTCCCTACAAATACAGATTCGCCCAACGGAGTGATGTAGGTTACTTCTCGAACCCGTACGATTTGCTTTATCTTCAAACACTCGATTCGTTTGTGAACTTAACTACCAAGGAACCTTCTACTCTTTTTATCTAGTGTGACTTGGAAGGTCCTCAAGCCTTGAGCCATCGCGGCTAGTTAACCTCATCAATGACTTTTCCATGCACTTCTTTGCCAGAATCTCCCGTACGACAATCAGTGACAACCAGCACTAGGCAGCAGTAGGCTAGGAAAGTTCCACAACATCATACGTTGCTACCCATTGTCCTCATTCCTTCTTTTCTAGAAAAATTTTCTTTGGTAACCCCTGCTTCATAACCAATGGTGACTGAACCAAATGATTCACTCGAACTCTCGATACCACGCGTAAGGAAGTAGATTGACTCCAGAATTGACGAAGACACGTTTGAATTTATTTTATATGCGGCGGGCTACCCGAAGATCACTGGAAGCGACCCAAGTACCTGATATTTTTACCTCTTATAGGCGACGCAACTTTTTCGATACGCAGTAAACTCCGCGAGACCTTAGCCACAACTCGTATTTACATTCATTGAAAGCCAGGTAGTATTTGAATTCGTCAACACTTGGTATTTTGGAAACCCACTCGTACTACACGTTTTCACTTTTACTTACTCTTGAGGGCCAATGTAAACTGGTGTTCTATTCTTCCGTATGGTACCACCAACCCAAATTGTTTTTCTCCAGACCCGCGTCAATTGTGCTGGACGACTCTCTTCAAAATGTGCAGTTGCCACTACCCTGCACAAGTAACCTCGCCTTTTCATTCGGAGTCTGTATTCCCCTACTGATACCATTCATGCTTCTACAAAGAACCTTTCATTCATTAGAACGTCACTCTTATTTTGGATCTCTACCGAAGAGTATAAGCGTAACGACATATCCCATGTTGGCGAACCTCATTTTAAACCTAAACGTGAAAGACTACCCTCTATTTTAAATCCTCTTCAGCAAACTCAAATTGTATTCGCGTTACGTCCGCCAAACTCTTAATAATCCTCACCATAGACGAAGACCCCACCTACCGAAAACCTTTTTGTTGTAAAATTCGAAGTTTTCACATGGTTGCATGGTTTCCAATCTTTCTATCCCATTCAAACTCAAAAGCACCAGGGAACAACATAAGAAACTTTATTTTCAAGTATATTATCTAACAAGATTTGTCAAATGGCCAGGAATGGCAAGGAAACTGGTACACTCTCAGCGTGCTGGTAGTGTGGTGGGTTAGCTGCGGTACACCCTATACATAAGCACTATCGGCATGTGGAAGGTGGGATCAGTGCTGAACCACAAATTTACCTCGAAATCATAAACAAAAACCTTATTTTTTTTTTAGAAACTTCATTTAAGGGGACATTGCCCACGATAAAGCAAAATTTATGTTACTTCCGTTGAAATTTCGCACGACCCTCATACATGTTTTTCACTAGAGGGGACATACACAGTTTAACCAAATAAAACTTAAGTTTACGACCCTCTGAATTGAGAGGAAACATCCTGATATAAATTTCCTACTAAGGGTCAGATATAGTTTACGGCCCAGATGAACAACGTTTTAACAACTTAAGTTTTGTATTATAAAAGACGAATCACATGTTCCTTGGAGCAAACCCATTACCTTTCCAGGACCTTATCGACGTCTACTCATCCCAGATCCATACTCGTCGTGAAATATTTCAATTGGACCTCTAGTTATCGCATTTCTGACATACCACGACTTGTTAACCTCGCGTACGCCTAAATTGTCATCGGCTTGGTGAAGTAGAGCACTTCTTTATGAAATTACCGCACTTCTTTATGAGATTACTACGCTTTCTCGCTATGCTATGGATACTACGATACCTTGCAGCGTCATCTGCCTATACCTTTTCTGCGAACTGTAAGAACCACCTAATCTTAGCCAAATTCAAGGATGCGTAACCACCCTCCAGATACGTTAACATTCGAACCTTTTTGCAGCACTTCTTGCCTCTATCGTGTCATTTGACCCAATACTTTCTGTTATCTTATTGGATACTATAGCTGAAGACTACTCGGACATATGGTCACTTCATCATATCAATTACTTCAATTTCGGATATGGTGCCGTCGTGACACTCGTTAAACCTAACCATGCGATGCGATTCAACTCACTCATGGAAACGTTCGTTATAGAAAAATCACTCTTTGTACGCTCATGCGAAATGTTCATTCGATGCCTTTAAATCATATACCGTCCATCACTCCCCTCATAACGATCTGTGAAACAATTAGCACTACGACAAATTTTCCTGTTTCCATTCTCCTTCATCCCATTCAATTGGCCCGAACACTTTATACATCATGCTAATTTCGGGAAGAAAATTCTTTAACATGGGGAGGCTGTAACAACTGCAACTTCCCAAGTTAACTCCGTTAACTTTTTCCGTTAGTCCCGTTAGTTCCGTTAGCGAACCCGAGACCCGTTATTTGAATGATTTCGTATTTATTTATGTTTACTTGTTAGTTGACTTTAGTAACTTGGTTTGTAAATTCGTTTCGTGACCTTATGTGTTAATTATGAAAATTTGCATTTTTATGCGAAACCGGGCTTTGTGTGTGAAATCGGATTTTTAGGTACAAATGATAAATTTATATAACCCGACCAAATACTACATGTTAAATGATTTAAAAACACTTGGAAACATTTCTAGAATTTTTACTTTACAACTTTTAGTTAAAAACCCACTTAAATGAGTTTTTATGCCTTATGTGCTTAAAAGAAACTTGAGGGGCCAAAAGTGTAACTTTCAATTAAACAAAAATCTGCATTTTCCTCCCCCTCTCCCTCATTTGCGAGACTTCATCTTCTCCATCTCTCCCTTTCTTCACGGTTCCAACAACACACACACACACTTGAGATTTTCGTGAAATCAAGCTTCTAGGAGGTGGATTCAAGCTACTACAAGGTTCAAGAACACTCAATGAAGCTTCATCTTCTCCTCTTCTCCTTCCACTCGCGATTTCTACCTCCATCTAGTAAGCCCTAACTTTTTGAAATCCGAATTTGTTGTTGCATGTGTGTTTTCGTGTGTCTATATGCTAAATGGAGTGTTGTTATGCTCATATTTCATGTTTTAGGTTAAGATATGTTAACTTATGATTTGGGACAGATTTGAACTCGGGTGTAGAGCTGGGTTTTGAGTTCAATTTCTGCTATAAAGGTTCTTTTATGCATGTTGGGTGTGTGGCTATGAAATTGGGTGTAATGTGCTTAATTGCTAGCTACATGATGAGATTTTGATATGGTTATGGCATGAACTTGTTAGGACCAGAAATTACATGTTATGTTGATTGTAAACTTGTTAGTAAGTGTTTAATTGATCAAATGTTAGCATAGAATTGAAATTCTAAATGTTTGCAAACTTAAGATTTTTGACAGCTTTGACCAGAAATTTTTGTCAACTTGCAGCAGCCATAACTTACTCAATTTTGCTCGAAACTGATTGATTCTTTTTCCCTAGTAAAGTAGGGTGTCTTAGCTTTACAACGGCTACTCGCACACTTTCTAAAACCTTCGTATGGTCACTCAAAACACTGCTGCAAGTTGGGTACTCAAAGCTGTCTTTTTCTGTGAAAAGTAGACTTTTAAATTTGGTTGAGCATGCTAATCTTGTTTTATTGACGATTTTTTTTTTTTTTTGGGTAAAGGGTTTTACCCCGGTGATATATATTAACAGTCACAAAAGGGTTTTATTGACGAGTTTGCTATTGGTAAATGATGTTTATATATTAAGTGTATGATCTGGAAGGTTTGGTACAAAAATTCTAAGTTTTGAATGAGTTATGCAAATTTTAAGTTTACTTCGACTACTTTACAAAATGCTGATGTCACACCCCCAAATTAACCACTAACGGAGTTTATACCGTCAAGGGGTGCGAGCAAACCAGGATCCACAACCATTAGTTACAAATACTAAATGAATCAGAGTTAGTTCAAAAAAAAAATCAGTTATAAAGTAAAGTCTCAAATACAAACGCAGCGGAATAAATATTGTCTTAGCACTAACCACGTGCTTTACAAATTCTTTGTTTAAAATCCCCAATTAAGTTTAACCGAAATAAAATTGTCTTCACGTGCCATGCCAACCCGCTCCGGATACTCCTTAGCGATCTGCAAAAGTTTAAACCACGCAAGTGTCAATCTAACGGTTGGTGAGTTCACAGTGGGCTTGTCATGCATTGGCCCGGTCTCGTAATCATAATTTGTATCAAGGTATACTTACATAGTATTCGTTTGTGAAAAGC
>JBCNJP010000010.1:28209607-28252607 GCA_039602395.1 Deinandra increscens subsp. villosa | reverse complement strand
GTGCACAGGATGCACCATCCCGACTGGCGGTCGGACTGAGACCAATATTAGCCTAGGACTACCGTGATCGGGAAAGACACGGGGAAGGCAACTACATAGGTTATGCCTATGATACATTCGTCAGCTTTGGTTTCGAACGTTCAGGTGAGCATAAGCATAGGCTAGCTACCTATTGATACGAATAATACTTGCATTACTAGGTTACGAATTATTTCCTTACTATTCGTATGCATTTTGGTCTACATGGTGTTGTGTAGACTGTTTTAGTGAACTCACCAGCCTTTTAGCTGACACTTGATCGTTGATTACTTTTCAGGTTGCTTGGAGGATCATGGATGGCACGGGCGTTGGCAATACTTACCATTTTGTGAAACCCTTTCGGAAATTATATTTCAGATACATTAGTAATCACTTTTGCTAAACAACAACTTTGTAAACTTTTAATGCTTCCGCTGATTTTGTGAAATGTAAACTCTGATTTATTAAATGTATTACATGACTAGTTTACCCTTTAACTATGGTTTGGTTGTAACTAAAGACTTGGATCCTGGTCTGGATCACACCCCACACGGTTATACTCCGTTAGTGGAAATTGGGGGTGTGACAACATATATTATTATACATAACCTGAACCCTCGAGAATGTTAGAATTTTGTTTAAAAAGGTTTTAGAACCTAAAATAATAGCTACATCGAAAGATACAAGGGTAATAAGCCTAAAACAAAAGTTAAGGGACTAAAAGTGTAAATACTTGAAAGATATAAAACGTATATATACGTATATCATCGAGCATGTCCCGAGCCTTAGAAACTTTTATAAATGTACCCCTAAGTGTTTTATAGCATAAAATAACAGTCCGTAGAAGTTTGGGGGCTAAAATGCAAATATAAAGTAGAAGGACCATTTCTGTCATTCTGTCAAAGATACCAGGCGTATCGCTAAGGGGTGGCATGGGCACGGTGTGATACGCGAGCCGTGTGCGACCAGAATCCGCCCAGATTCGTTGTTCTTCGACTTGCATGCCAAGTTTTGACAAATTGACCACATGTACGTGTCGATTTTGAAGCTGAATCACTTAGGGACGTGTTAGGATCATGTTGCGCCCCTGTTAGTATAAATTGAAGCACGAATCCATCATCATAACTCACCAATTTCGAATCAAAACACCTCAAAAACCCTCATTTCTGCCGAGATCTTCAAAGGTCGAATTCTCCCGAACGGTGAAGGCTTTGAATCCGAATTTCCACAGTCAAGCTTATTTTGGTATGATTAACAATAACCTATCTCAGTTTTTGCAAATTCAATTCTAAGTATGGTTTTCAAAATTATGTAAAATTAGGGTTCTTGAGCTTGTTTTGTCAAAATCGGGTGATCGGGTGGGAATTAGGGTCTGAATTTTGTAGGTAATCCTAATTTAATGTGTTTTAAGAAAGCCCTAAGTTTAATTCATAATTGGAAAAGGTTTGGTAAAGGTTTTGTTAACATGTCAAAATTAGGGTTTTCATAACGTTGTTCTGCCTAAATTGACTAAACAATGTTGAATTAAGCTTTGTTCTTTTAAAGGATATTATAAGATGTTATAATGAATAATACCCCAAGTTGGTTTGAATTAAAGATAAGTTTTGATGATAAAACAAGAAATTCATAAAATTAGGGTTTCTAAATATGGTTATTTAATATAAAATAATCCGAAGGGTATGGGGACTTGATTTTTGGTAGGATAACATGTTTTCATATAATATAAGAATATATGAAATTAAATTGGATAAAAAAATAAAGTATTTAAAATACCGAGTTAATCGGATATTTAGAAGTTCATGCGGACCAGAATGGTAGGCGCCTGTACACTAGGGTTTCTGGCAAAACGAGGGTGTCGCATAAATCCCCGCTGGGAACTGGCATACCTCCCTGGGCGACCCCGGAGTGAGTGTCTACTTATAGGAATGCGCGTCTTCATAATTATCTATAAATGAAGATAATATGCCTCTAGGGGCATTTTGGTCATTATGACCCTTAAAATTGAATAAACTTAATAATTTATATTATTAAGTAAATAAAATGTTATAGTAAACATAAGAAGTGTTCATTATATAAAACCTTGCGTTAACATCATACAATACGCAATTAGGTTAAATTGGAAGACGTAAAGGAGATTCCGACTGAATTAATTGGCTTAAGAGAATAAGGTGAGTTCTATGAGCCCACTTTTAAATGTTTTAAATGTTTTAATGTTTCCGGGCTGATATACATGCAATGATAAATATTCAACTGTTTACTTGAAAAATACTTGAGATGCCTTTACTTGTTTTGTGTTGATACTTATAACTGCTTTAAAGTTATTATTACCCGTTATTACACTTTTCGGGAAGGTTATAACAAACGGGTAATGTAAAGGATGAAACTTTTATATAAAGCTTTGAGAAATGAAAAATGTGAATGTTTGGTCTAAACCTATGTATGTGAATGAGTGTCGGGTAAATATGATCTTATTAGCCTTGTTATACAAGACCCATAACATTATATTTATGAAACGCTTATTTCCATATACGGGCGATGGACTGGTGTTGAAAAGATTATGAGTCCAAATATAAGAGTTATTTAAATGGACTTTTGGAAAGGATGAAAAGGTTTAAAAGGTTGAAAAGGTTGAAAAGGTTTTAATCTAAGCGGATATTATCTAGTGAAAAGGGAAAAGGTGGTTGTACAACTATAAGCGGGGAATGACAGTTCCCCGGGGTAACGACGGTTACTCTATGAAAGGTTTCGGGTGGCGCGGTTGCCTGAGGAGCTAACGTGGTTCCAATAGACAATGCTTAGTAAAATGGATAAATGGTTAAATGTTTTGATATAATTCTGTTATGTTTTATACCTGATAAATGTTTAAGGTTTATGTTTTGGTATAATTCCGTTATGTTTTATACCTGATGAATGTTTATAAAAAGGGGGTCGTTAGGCCCAAGCGTTGGAATAAACTTTCGAGAAAAGGTAACGCTTTTAGAAAAACGTAGAACTCACCAGCGAAAGCTGATCCTTTAAAATATGTATATCAGGTGACTTTAAGGATCCGAGTATAAAGGGGGAGGCTAAGGTTTGAGCAGGGTGAGGTGGGTAAGCTGTTCGTGTGAAGCTATAGGGCTGCTGGCATAAGCAATGTATATAGATGCATGTCTAAATAATCGTTATCTTTCTTAGTTATAGATAACCGTTATAGAAATTTTATCTTACTTGTACTTGGCATTATAAATAAATAAAAGTTTTTAATTTCCGCTGCTTTAATTATCTCTGTTATACCTTGCGTTCATTAGTAAATCCGACACGTGACCCCTTCTAGAGCCGAGTCTGGAAGTGGGCGTCACATGACCCCTCCTGCTGCCAAGTCTGGGAGTGGGCATCACAATTACATACAACTACTCTCCTAAAAACTAGCAACTAACTCCATGTCCTCCCACTAGTCGATAAGGTCCATTTAGTCCACGTTTTATGTTAGTTGACCGAGTCTTTAGGACACGTGAATCATATCGAAGGTAATCTGCAAAAAAAATAAACAAAAGGGAAGGTAATCGTTAGCTAAAAATAAGTTTCAGGATCCTTACAATGAAGTGCCTACGAGCCTATGCGAGCTGCTCAATATATCTCGAAATCCGGTACCAATAGTAACCATGCTCGCGTGAAGCTCCCCTGTTCGTATCATTTACACTGGTCTCTTTTTATCCGTAGATAATATTGTTTTAGTTATTTGTTATTGTTATGCATGGTGCTTTCTTATTCTATGTGCCCCATGCGTTAGACATAACTTAGTTGTGAGTTCCCATCATGTAGAAATCGTTTGTTCCAATGTATTACATGTGTAAGTCGATTACTTATCCAGGTATGGTATAGGCACATTTCATTTTTATTACTATATGTAGTTTGTTATGGTGTTAAGTAGTTCATTGTATTGTTATTAATCGAAAATAGTGAAGTAACTCATAGTTTTAAAAAATTTAGTGTTTGTTAAATGTCATATAGTTCATCATCTTCCTTGATGAAATGTCATACTTTATCTTTTGTTGATATGTTTGCCATTTTTTGTGTATGTGTTTTTTCTGGCTGAATTTCATATCGATTAACGTTTTGATGACGTGCATTGTGCTTTGATGTTACGTTTTGGCTGTTGTTATTTCTTATTGCCTTTATCTTGCCCGATGAAATGTGAGTCCTTTTTTGTTTATATGTTTGACATTTATGTTTTTTTGTAAATTTAAATGCCTAGATTGTTCAAACTAACTTGGGATTTTTGTTTCTAAATGATTGTGACTAAAATGATTTGGGATTTTTCTTCACTTTTGGTCTCTCAATGAGGCATACTGAAGTGACTAGAACATCAGTCTTTCGATTGAGAATTATATACATAATTATTTTCTAATCTATTTTGGTATGTAAGCTTAGTGTAATTGCATAATGCACCAGTAGTCAATTGTACAATTTACTTTTATGCTACTTAAGTTATGTAAAAGTAACCACCAATTGTTTCAAACTATTTTATTTTCTACTCTCTTTTGCAAAAAGACTTAAAGTGTCTTAGGGGTCATGTTGATTTTATATTATTGACCCATTGAAATTGTTTAAATTGACATACCAATTGTTGTTGTTTAGGTGAAGACTCCATATTATTTAGTTTCGTCATCACTTTTACTTAAGTGGCTAGACTCACATTTGTTTTCATAATTCTTTTCTAATCTTTTTTGCAGAAAGACTATATTATCTTTACCAAGCTTTTATATTGAAGACTTAATTCCTTACGGTATCTTTATAAGAGGTACCATATCTAAAATCACAATATAGCATTTTAGGGGCCCTGTTGATTTTATATTATTCACCCATTGTATTACTAAAAAGTAACGAGTCCCATGATTTAGAGTAAAGGTGTACAAATCGGTTAACTGGTTGACAAAAAATCCCGAATTGGTAAAATCTTTATAGTGTTTTAATACTATGTAGCTACTTAGTAATTGAGCACAGAGCACATTAACTTTTAGGTTAATGTGATTTTTCTCCTCATCTCTAGGCTAATTGTAATTGAATTCAAATTTATCATCAAGAAACTCCATATTAGTCGAGTTATACTATAGGTATTTTCATATGTTTTCTGAGATGGATGTTATTTATTTTCTCTAACTCTTAAGTTTTTATGTGTTGTCATTATATTTGTAGATCATGGAATACTCCCTCAAATATTTGCTACTAACTTTTTAGCAAGTTAGTTGCTCATCTCTGTTTATTTTCTTGATCTTCCAAATCAAGAAAGCCAAGACCGTCCCTCTAAGAACCACGATAGAAAGGAAGGCGTGCCCAGGTACTTAACTTTATGCTTACAACTTTACATTTCACATTAGACATGATCATAAAATACAATAATATTAGAGGTGATATATGCAATGTGTCGTGAACTAATATTAAACAAGTCAAAATATAGCCTTAAGCCTTTGATGTCTTTTCACTGCAATTCAGTGGCACAAAATCTGTATGAATTCTTTATTTGTTCTTTTATCTTGGTCATTAGGATTTGGGGATTTGACTATAGGAATGATGAGATGGTAATAAGTTTCTGAAGGCAACTGGAATTACTACTCCAAATTTAGGAACTTTACTACTGCTGAAGCTTATTTAGGATTGATAAAATGATTGTTTTTTTATGGATTGAGTGTTGATATTAATATGAAATAAATGTAGGTATAATGCTTTTGGAATTAGTTCAGGTAACAAAATGGGTAGTGTTATTTTTTAATTGGATCCTAATGAAGAGTACATTTAACTCACAAACTGTAACACCCCAAAATTTCATGACTTAAGTTATATACGTATGCTATATCTGTTTATAGCTAAAATACATGTGAAGTAATATATATACGTAGAATATAGAAATGTCGGGATTCGCGCACGAATATTCGACACGAGATTCGAGGAAACATCTAGAGGTGAACTTTATAGAATATGATAGATAACGAAAAATAAAGACAGTAGGCGCAAACGGATCTCAAATCCGAGTTATAACGGAACTGGAAAATGCAAAATAGTGATTTGGGCCCGGTTTGCAATGAACCGTATTTAAGCACGAGCATCACTAAAATAACACCGAAGCGAAAGTAGAATATCATGTATTACTAAATACTTGGTTTATAAAAGTTATATTGGGCCCGTAATATATTAGTTATTCAGGAATTTTTATAAGTCGTCTGTGAAATATTAAATTATTTAACAGATTCAGAATACGAGGTATAATGCCTATTATATCCTAAAATATCTAAATATCTTGGTGTCTCAGTATCATTCATTTGAATGATTACTTCTTATGACTCATCAAAATTCTAATCTAGTCACATACTTATGTGTCTCAATATCATTCATTGGAATGATTACTTCTTATGACTCATCAAAATTCTATCCTAGTCACATACTTATGTGTCTCAATATCATTCATTGGAATGATTACTTCGTATGATTCATCAAATTTTATCCTAGTCACCATGGGACGTGTCTAGACCATATTTCACACCTTATACTATAAATAGGAGCCTTAGTTCATCAGATTCACTTGCTAATTCACAAATCAAAGTATAAAAAAACCCTAAAATGCTCAAGAACGTTCATAGCTCGAAATCGATTGATACAGGAGGTGTTAGGAGCTAATTTTCCGCATTCAAGATTTATTAGGTATGTATTACAAAAGCCCTTAATCAATTTTGTGATTCATGACACCTACATATGCTTTTTGTAAAAGATCCGAAATTAGGGTACTTAAGCATGAATCTTTAAAATTGAGTAATCCGTTTGGAGTTAAGGTCTGATTTTGGTATGTAAGCTTAAAATAACATGTTTTAAGTCTCTAAGTTAGTTTCGTGATTTGAAAATATTTGGTATGGTTTTGGGAAACCGGGTCAAATTAGGATTTTCTTGACGTTGTGCTGCACAAACTGAATGACCGGGATCTAATTAAGATCCCATATTTTGAACTATATCATGATATGATATTATGAAAAGAATCCCTGAATTTATTTGATGATAAAAAGGGTTTTGATAATAATTTGAGAAATTACGTCAAATTAGGGTTTTGGAATAAGATTATGTAATATAAAATAATATGGATGGTATGGGAACTTGATTTTTGGTATAGTAACTTGTTTATATATATAATAAGTATATATAAAGTTAAAATTGATAAATAATAAAGTATTGAATATACCGAGTTAATCGGATATTTAGAAGTTCGTGCGGACCGGAAGGGTAAGCGCATGTACACTGGGATTTCTGGCAAAGCGGACGTCTCGCATAAATCCAAATTGGGACTTGGCATACCTCACTGGGAGATCCTGGAGTGAGCGTTTACTTATATAAATGCACTTCTTCATATTATCAATAAAAAGGGTAATTTGCCTATAAGGGCGTTTTGGTCATTTGGCCTTTAAAATGATTAGTCTTAATAAAAGAGATATTATTAAGATAATGAAGCATTAAAATAAACATAGAAAGTGTTTATTATATTAAACTTTACGTTAACACCGTACAATACACGATTAAGTTTAATTGGAAGGCATGGAAGAGGTTTTCTCTGAATTAACTGCTTAAGAGGATTTCTATGAGCCCACTTTTAAATATTTTGAACTGTTTTAGGCTGATATACATATTGTCTTATGAAAATGCTTTCAAGTGTTTATAATTGTTATTATATGCATTGACTGTATTGAATATGTTATGTGATATTACTTTACCTTTAAATGATTAAGTGGTAAAGGAGTTGTATTAGAAATCATAGGGTAGTTATGTGCGAGAACAAGTGATGCCTTTTATTTATCAGAAATGAGGTGGATACGCTGCCGGTACATCCTATATATAATTGTGGACGGTAAATTAGGGGATTTTCACTAGTTGCAACACTTGAATATCTTATACGAGTCCACTAACAAAACCTAAGGCACGTATTCATTTAATTAGGGTCGGGTAATGGAATAGTGAAAGGTAAGATTGTTAATAAGATGTTTTGGATCAGATGATTAGAACGTCTTGAGAATGGTAATCCACAAGGTCACAAGGGTTGTCAAGTATTAAGTGGGGGCTTCTGAAATAGGGAGTTTAATAGTGCTTCCCAATGTGGTGTGACTAACCGAACGATTAGTTCGTGAGGTGAAAACAGATAGCAATCAGCAATACTATTTCCCTTAGATGGTACTTGAAATGAGAAGTGACATAAAGATACATTATGACATATTCGTAATGTTACGCTCGAGCAGATAGAATGGAAAGGATAGTTTGATAAGGAATAGAAAGCTAGACTATTTACGAGGTTTAGAAGTATACTGGGGTAGATGTGTTCTACTAAAAATGTGCTTAGTTATGTGCTATGCATAAATCTATGATGCTTTATACTTAACGATTATTTGCACAGTATATGGGTCCTGGAGGCCCAAGTTAGTTTAGAGTATTAAATGATTTTTAATACTAAAGGTTTAAATGTTTTGGTATAGTCATGTATGTTTTATACCTATCAAATGTTTATAAGGAAGGGGGCCGTTAGGCCCAAATGTTTGAAGTAACATTTCAAGGTTAAAGTAAAGTTTTAACCACTTAGAACTCACCAGCGTAAGCTGGCCTTTTCAAAAATATATGTATGTATGTCAGGTCTTGGTGATGTTTAAAGTAGCAAAGGAAGGGCTCTAGCGAGAGCATATTAGATGGGCAAGCTATCAGGAAGGACTCAGTTGTAGTACTGGCATAGATATAGATAAGATCTAGTTATTAAATTCTATTGTTATCTTCCTTATTGTTCTAACTTGGCATATATATAAATGAAAAGTTTTTAATTTCTGCTACTTAGTTATCTCTGTTGTACCATGTGTTTATGAGTAAATCCAATACGTGACCCCTCCTGGAGCCAAGTCTGGGAGTGGGCGTCACACAAACATCACAATCGACTTTTTGACTTCTAGTTGAATTTATTCAAGTTGTGACCCATCCAACATCTATAGTCTTCGTTAAGATAATAAAGTTCGTTCAATTGCGAACAAAGACATAGAAAAATATCACTATGAGTTTCCTCCCTATTACCTCATCGTTTCAAGAATCGGGAACCATGCCATTCTTTCAGGTAATTGTCATAAAAAAACATCTACTATAAGACCTAAGTTTAGTATTACAAAAACTCATCAAAGCATCTTCCATTGTTCGGTGATTGCAGATTATCTTGATCATGTGGAAAAGACTTATGTGGTTATCAAAAGACGTGGTAAAAACATGCTTAAAATAGGTAATTGCTTTGAGTAATAGCTTCTACTTAAAACAAAGTCAAATCAGGGTACTTAAATTTGTATGCTCATTTGGCTTTATATTGTATTCTTAAAATGTTGTCTTATGTCATCAAGTAAAGTATAAGTAAAAGAAATAGTTGTTGATGACAGATTGTTCATCGCCTTAGTTTGAAATAATAAAACAAAAATGCTTAAGGATCTAAAGATCTATAGGTCATAACAAGAGAAGTATCAGTTAGTACTTAGGTCCAAAGTATTTATGTATTTGTCTAATAAATAAGACAGAAAAGCTTGACCTATTCTTTTGGAAGGTGCACGTTTAGTAAGCCACATGTTGGCTTCTACTTATGATGAAGGTCATTTAAAGCCATTACTGTATTAAATATAGTTGCATAATTATTTCAATCCTTTGAATTTTGAACTGTACCTTTGCAGATTCATTTGTTTGGATGGTATGGGTCCGTAATCACAGACTCCATATGTTGTTTGGATGGTTTGTATCTGATCTACCCTCGAAAGGATCAGTGTATTTCGAATGGCTATGATGATTTATCTGAGCGTAGAACTAATAAATACGTTTTGTCCAATCTTGAAAGTTATGTTATAAAATTATGTTACGTCACATCTATCTGGACAATGAACTTATGATTCCATATAAGAAAAACAATGAAACCCATCAAATTTCGGATCTATCTATACGTCTCGATTTAATTAATAATTTTTGGTGCCTGGCCGCCCCGCAACGCGGGCGGGGTTTAAGCCTTGTATCAAATGGTATTTAAAAAACATAAAATTTATCAACTTGGACTTCTCTATCTTACTTTATTTATTTTTTGTGCAGACATTAGAAGTTACCATTTGGTGAGATGGCAAGGAATGCCATCAACGCTGACTCATGGAAAGCCTCATAAACCTTTAGCATCCATGGATCTTCCACACAACTTAAAAGATCATATAGGGACCTGCATAAATTTTTGGCCTCATACAGAGAGTAATTCTCATTTTTACTTGTAACTTTTAAAATTTAGTTTCATGAAAGCATCTTTTTCACGTGATTATAATTTGTAATGTAGTATTCATATTTGGAATGGAGTTTGTTATGATACTATTGCTGCACGAGAGCGAGCTTTTCTTGTCCCTGGGGTAAAGTCATTATTATATCTTTATTTTCTAGTTAGATGTCCCATTGAGCTACTTATAATGGATCAATCTAGGTTAAACATACAACAGCCAAAGGGGTAAAAACAAACTCCAAAGTGTGTTATTAATTCATAAAACCTCATGATAGATCATTTTGTTGAAAATGCATAAAATGATTACTTTTTACACTAATATACATTTTATATTCGTCCATTGTTGACTGCATTACCATATATTTTCTTCATGCACATCTGCCAGTTCTCTCATCTTTAATATGTACCTATCTAGGATCAAATAAAATATAAGACCAAATCCATTGACGAAGAAACCATGACCACTTTGTGATAAGGCATCTTGAGATCCTGCACCTAAAATTATAGCAATAATCTAAGAATTTATCACATATAGCATAGCAAACGACATGAAAAAGTACGGAAGAAACACATAACCCGTTAGCCGCCAACATTACATTTTATTCACGTCGGACAAAGCAACAAAAGTCTAATGTTCCGGTGATATTTATGATACTAATTATTAAATAGTTTAATAGTTAAGAGTTGCAAGAACTTCAAAGGGTTAGTGTTAATTATTATAGTTATAATAATTAAAACATTTATATTTATTTTTTGTTATTTCAATACGGTGTACTTGTATTTATGACACCATGCTTAACCATACAATACATTATGCTTTGTTTGTTAGACTCGTAATTATGATTTTGCATTTATGATAGGTTCAAAATTGGGGCATTGCTCAACTTTTAGTATTATATAGATATAGATTATATTTCAAAATCACATCATTTGTGTCCTATTTTTCATTTAAACGACAACCAACATAAAGCGAACCAAATAATCATTTTAAACCACGTATTAATTTTTTTTTGCGGTAATTTGACTTAGCGGTGTATCGGAACTGGTCACCTTGGACCTACCCATTGTCCTGAGTCCGAACTTCATAGCGAGGGAACCTGGTAGCGTCCCCTATTTGCACCATCGGACGGGAATCGGGGCAAGTCTGTAAATCCTCCCTTGTGACTCGGGATCAAGCACAAGACCCAATCCTTCATTGCCCACCAATATCTCATAAAGTTGTGTGAGTGGGACTAGAACCTGGGTCTCTTCAACCACAAGGTAGGAGTTTAACCACTACACCAACTTTGTTTGATAAACCACGTATTTATTAACTCATAATGTAGAAACTATACTTTAAAATAAAATAGTGTAGGATCGTTATTAGTTATGAATAAACTAAAACTAAGCCCTTTACTTGCAAATATAACCCTGCGGAATTAAAGTTATATTTCACTTTACTTAAGCGATATTAAACTCTTGTATAATGTAAATGCTTGATTTGCAGAATAGTAAAGACAACGAAATATCGAATATTCGGCACTATTTGCATTAACTCAAAGCTACACTATTACAAGTGATAACGGTGATGTAAACTAAGAGATAACATGCTATATATAGTGCTAATGAGATCAATGACAGCCATTGATCTCATGCGATCTAATCTAGACCGTAAACATAAAAGTCAAATACAAACTACCAAAAGAATAAACATCGACAATCGGAATGACTTGCGTGTTGGCAGCAACAATCTACTTTAGGAGAGCGGCTTGAATCTGATTTAGAAGCATACGAGAAGCTTTTGCAGGATTGGACTTCTGAAAAGACTTCTCAGGAAAAGTCAGGTTGAACTCTTATCTGGTGGATAAACGAGTTCACCCGGAATATTCGCTAAGTAACAAAACTGCTTCTTTCCGCTTGAACTGCCTGTTCCGCTTGAAGTGTGAATTCCGCTTCAACTTCAACTTCAGCCGGAACTAGTAAAATTGGCATTTCAGCCGGAAATCTTCCAAGCTCTATTTTTCCTTACAATCTCCCCCTAAGCTGGTGTTGTCAAATTATTCATTGTCTTCAATGTTTATCTTCAAAACTGACTTGTACCCAAAAATTTTCTTCTCCACAACCTACTTGTCAGAAGATCTGATGCTGGCATCAAGACTTTGAGAAAGCTCTTTGGTGTTTGTTTTGGTCACCTTTACATGTTTAATTGAATCCCAGTCCGTTTCGTTCCATTCTTCTTGAACAGAAATAGACTCATGGATTGTAAAGGTGCCATCAGCTCTATGAACATAGAATAGCTTCTCCTCTTCTTCCCAAATGATAAATTTGATCTCATTGGTAGGCTCTTCTTCTTCTCCTGCTGATTCATCATCTAAATTGCTTCGATAGAGCATTCCACATTCCAGCACAGAAGGCTCAATTAAAAGCCTTAACATGTGCTCCGCTCTTGAAGGGTTCATAATTTCTCTGAGCTTTAGAATGATGTCTGTCATTTGCTGCAGGGTAAGTTGAGAAGTTGCCTTGCGAGCATTTACCACCTGAGTTATGCCGCTGACCATAGTGAAAGTGAAATCAAGTGTGGCTTCATCCACTGTCCAACTAGCAATTCGTCTTTTGCTGGGAGGGCCTCTTCTCATTTGTTTTTGATTTCTTTTATTTCTGGCATGCATCAACTTTCTCTTCTTGATTTCCCTCTCTTCATCAGAATTACCAGCAGATTCTTGCACAATAGGCCTTTTGCCTTTGGCAGAAGATGAAGAGGGACCTGGTTGAGTTTCAGTAGGTTTGGTGGTGGTGGTGGAAGAAGGTTCTCTTATGGTGAGTGGAGGTAGGGTGGTTTTTGGAGGTGGTTTATTGGCTTCAAGAGTTGGGCTTGAGGGTGGAGTAGGTCGAAAGATGTCAGAGAAGTCCATGGTTGGTGGAGGCTTCTTTTTGAAGGGAATGATGGGTGTAAAGTTGTCTGATCTAAACTTAGGATTGGTAAGTTTAGCAGCAAGCTTCTTGGGGATATGTGGAGGTTTGTAAGGTATGATGGGAAGTGACTGTAGAATGGATGAAGCTGTTGTAGGCATTGGGTTTGGATTGTAGATAAATGAAGGTGGAGGTGGTATATCTGCAATATCATCAATTTCAGGTTTAACATTAGCACTTATTGTACCTGAGACCAGCTCTGATGGTGAAGGCATCACCAGGTTAGGATTGACAGCAGCAATTTCTCCTTTTAGCTCATAAAATACTTTGTCAATCAAGCTGCAAAGTCCTCTAACCTGCATATGAGCTAGCTCTTCCTCTTTCTTTAAATTTCTAATCACAAGAGCCCTCTTAATCTTTTTCAACAGATGGTAATTTTCATTATTCTTTACCAGCTTGGTAGGCAATTGAGAGGCAATAGCAATTAACCTCTGCCTATTAGCTTCAGACATTGTATCCAAGTCATAATCCTTTAACCTCCAGTTGAAAGACCTGGTCTTTGCTTCTTCAAGAAGGTTTTCAAACACATTGTTTTGCATGTATAGATCAAATTCTTCTTGGAGCTCTCTGGCTATTCTCTCATCATCAGCAACGCTTCTGGCATCTTCAACCATTTTCACTATAGCCTCAGCTTCAGGAGTTTGAGTTACCTGTTGAAGGGTTCTAGCTATATCAGCTTGAACATGTTCCTCAGTTAGAACTGTTTCTGAACTCCTTAAGGCTATCAGTGATCTAGCCACATCCTCAGCTTCTTTTCTTTGTTCTTCCGGTTGAACCACAGGTGTTTCATCAGTCCCAAATATTGGGGAGCTAGGACCTTGAACATCCACCTGGGTTGGAATTTGTTGTTCCGGTTGAACATTCAGATATCCTTCACCTGGAACTACCGGTTGAACTTCCGGTTGAAGTTCCGCTTGAACCAGTAATTGACCATCAGTCACCACCTGAGGTTGGGTGACTTCAGGTTCTTTATCAGTTATCTCCAGTACCTCAGTTCCTTCATCTTCACCAATCAAACTCTCATCTTCTACTTCAGTCATAGTACCAACTGCTGCAGTTGCAGTACTTTCTTCCATATCAGCTGCTGCCTTGCTGGTGGAGGCAATGTTACCTACAACATGATCACTGGCTCTTTCAGACGGAAAAATAACATCTGTCAGAAGTGTTGTGATCATGTTGATGTGCTCAGGGAGAGCACCAGCAATCAGCATGGACGACTGAACAAGCTCGGTGAGGTTGGGGTTCTCAAAAGGAGAAATAGCAATCAGTTGACTGCACTTCATATTCACCCAACTCTCTTCAACAGAAAAAGACTCTATGCCAATCTTTTGGCAAGCTGTGGCTCTTACTTCAGCCGGTATCCTTTCTTCCTCTTCGATTTCATTGATAACAGGTTTTAACAGTAACTTCTCCCCCAATTTAACAGTATCAGCTTCATCAGTTGCAATAACTTCTTCAGCATCTCTGGTAGGGTTTGAAGGACCTGCTTCAGTTGGAGTAGGATCAGCTTGAACCAATTTGGCAACAGTTGAGTTAAGAGCTTCAACCTGTGCTTGCAGAGAAAGGTACAGTTTCGTCAATTCAGGTAGTGTAATACTATCCTCAACTGGCTTTTTGCCAGTATCCTTGGAAATAACCAAACTATCAATCCTAGATTGATCAGCATTGGTACCCATGGCTTCTTGGCACCTGGGATTCTCTTCTGCTGTTTCAACAACCCTTGGTTCCAATGAAGGACTTCCGGGTGCTGATCCAGAGAAGATTGCCGCAGATTGGGTCTTATTGATGTTACTGCTGACACCAAGCTCCAGTTAGGATACTTGGGCAGCAGCAGCCCTTTCTGCATGAATCTCTTCAGAACCACTGAGATTCACCTCCGGTGAGGAGTGGGGTTGCAGTGCTACAGTGTCCTGGCTTATCAGGATGTTCTCATGTAATGTGGCAGGTGAGTTAATAACACCTTCATTTAAGCCAAGATTGAGAGCATTGTCACTCCTAGGTGACAGGGGTTGCAGGGGTGAAAAATTTTCAGATGGGGAAGCTACATCTGCTTCTAATGACTCCCCCTCAACAGAAGGTTCATCCCTAAGAGAGAATCCCAAATTTACCAGTTTCCGTTTAGGATTTTTGCCTTGAACGGGGCTTGAAGCTTCAGGTTGGTTGGTGGTGCTAGGTGGAGGAGACCTAGTAACCACATTTCTCTGTCTCTTAAAAATGACAGGAGTTGAGTTTGATGAGGAGGTGGCAGTGGAAGTGTTTGTAGAAGCTTTCCTCTTTTTGGATTGAAAAACTATGAGTGAAGAGGAAGCTGGGACAGATGTAGGATTAGAAGCTGTTAGGTCTATAGCTCTGTCATCTTGAGCAGGGAGCTCAGTCACTCCTACAATTTCCGGTTGAACCTCTACTGTAGCAGGTTCATCAGGAAATTGCCTTGGAATTGGTAAGGGGTGGTCAGTATCCCTTCCAAGAAATGGAGATTTGTTCAAAGCAAGGTTTGAAAAAGTTTTCTCATTCAGAAGTTTTTGG
Source organism: Deinandra increscens subsp. villosa (assembly GCA_039602395.1). Taxonomy (NCBI): domain Eukaryota; kingdom Viridiplantae; phylum Streptophyta; class Magnoliopsida; order Asterales; family Asteraceae; genus Deinandra; species Deinandra increscens. The sequence continues at coordinate 28,236,838 of JBCNJP010000010.1, read as the reverse complement.
TGCAAAATTGTACCAAGCCATACTATATGGGGGTACTCGTCTTTGAGAATATAGGTCAAAAATCTAGGATACAAGTAAACATATTCAGAATGAACATTGGATTTTAGGGCTTGAAAAATTTGTTTGGAAAAATTAAAGTTCTCACCCTTGACCACAGCGTAGAAGGCAGAGGCTTGCTCACCGGAGAGCTCATCAAAACCTCCCTTCTTTGGAGATAAACACACCAGAAGTGTGTGTGCGAGAAATCTCCACTTGTATGGTAACTGCCCCTTCTTGATAGTTTTGTTGTGCAGGGAGCCACCATAACCAATGCTTCTGAATAGACGGAGATATCTTTTCAGATCTATCTCTCCGTAACCACCTTCATCCCTCAGTTTCAACAGCCTTCGAACCTTTGCTTCATCAATTTCAACTTCCTTCCCTTGGACAGTTGACACGATTTTATCACTTCCGCTAACCTCGTCGGTAACCCTAGCGTGAACCCAAAAGTCTTCCATCACCTCTTCAAAGATTTCTGCTTCGACAGTAAGCGCGTGATGGAGGTGAGAACTTTTGATGAACTCGATCATTCCATTGTAGATATCAGTCTTGGATGGTGGTTCAAGATATGCCATCAGGTTGTGTTCTACCGGAAATTTTGAGTCACCAACTGGCTTCTTGCCACTTGCCTTTCCCTTCGGATCCATTGTTGACGGAATTCGAGAATGTCGACGGTTTTGTGGGAGTTAATCGGAGATGGTTTGAGAGGGTTTTGGGAGTAATTTCTGAGTTGTGTTGCGAGAAATGGGGAAAATGACGGTAATTTAGGGCCCTTTACCTTTTCGGAGATGACGTGGAGGAGAGAGGTTGTAAATCGACGGTTCATTGACGGATGGGACAGATGCTTTAGGGGTTATACAGTACAACTGGTTAAAGCATGCCCTTATCCAAAAGTTAATTTACTGAAACCTCGAAATTGAACAGTTAAAAATTCAATGGGTAAAATAAATGAGCATCCGCTTAGAAAATTGTGCATTCCGGGTAATTAAATAATTCCTTGACTTTGTTGACCCGGAAGTTCAAGCGGAACCCATTTTCTCCTTTATTTTAAAAACCAAATTTCTTCCGTCTGAACTTCAAGCGGACAAGTTTTCCGCTTGGAAGAATTGTTTTCAAAAATAAGTTTCCACGTCAAATTTAAAGCATTTTTCCGGTTGAAGTTCACCTGGTGAATTTCAAAAGTTGTTTTTTTTTCAGGTTGAACCTGAACTTGAACCGGAAAATCCAAAACATATAAATTTTGAAAATTTGTGTCGATTTTTCATAGTATTAACAGCAGTTATTGACTATGAACTGAAATAATCTTCAATTAACACGAGAGATTTTCTTTTTCTTTTTCTTTTTGTATCAAGAGACGGACTCTTAAGCACATCTCTTTCCTTTATTAAAGTTGTGAAAAGTTTTATTCAAAGTTCATCATCCCAATGGCTGTGATGAGGTAGAAAAACTCTAGCCTCATCGAAAGCTTTTGTAAACAAATCTGCCAGTTGATGATCAGTGTGAACTTTAAATAATTTGATTAAATTCTTTTCAGCACAATCTCTAATAAAATGATACCTTATGTCAATGTGTTTGGTCTTGGAGTGCTTCACTGGATTGTTGATGATGGAAATGGCACTGTTGTTATCTGCAAGAATAGGAGTTTCCATGAATGTGATCCCATAATCAAGCATCTGAATTTGGATCCAAAGGACTTGGCTGCAACAACTTGAGGCAGCAATGTACTCAGCCTCTGCAGTTGAAGTAGAAACACATGTTTTCTTCTTCCATTGCCAAGAGACAAGCCTTTCTCCTAGAAATTGACATCTTCCTGATGTTGATTTCTTATCTATATCACATCCTCCATAATCACTGTCTGTGTATGCTTTGAAAAAGAAGTCAGAGTTCTTGGGATACCATAAACCCAGTTTGGGTTGCCCCTTTAGGTACTTGAAAATTCTCTTAACAGCAAGCATGTGTGACTCTTTTGGAGAAGATTGATATCTAGCACATAAGCAAACACCGAACATGATGTCAGGTCTACTAGCTGTGAGATACATCAGAGAGCCTATCATTGCTCTATACATGTGCACATCCACTGACTTTCCACTTAAGTCATTAGTTAACTTGTGGGAAATGGAGATTGGAGTCTTGGCACTTGAGCATGATAACATGTCGAATCTCTTCAGCATGTCTTGGATGTACTTTGATTGATTTAGAAAGATTCCATCTACAGTTTGCTTTACTTGAAGCCCTAGGAAGAAGGTTAGTTCTCCCATGGAGCTCATTTCAAATTTTGACTGCATCAAAGTTTCAAACTCCTTGCACAACACAGTGTTAGATGAACCAAAAATAATATCATCAACATAAATTTGTACCATTAGCATGTCATTACCAACAGTTTTAACAAAAAGAGTTTTGTCAATTGCTCCTCTCCTGTAGCCATTCACTAGAAGGTAATTGGAAAGAGTTTCATACCAGGTTCTAGGAGCTTGTTTGAGACCATACAAAGCTTTGCTCAGCTTGCATACCTTGTTTGGATGGTGAGGGTCTTCAAAACCAGGAGGTTGATTGACATAAACTTCTTGTTCCAGGAGCCCATACAGGAAAGCACTTTTCACATCCATTTGATACACTTGGAAGTTTTTAAATGCAGCATAGGCTAGGAAGATTCTAATTGCTTCCAACCTGGCTACTGGTGCAAAAACTTCATCATAATCAATGCCTTCTTCCTGTACATAGCCTTGCACAACCAGTCTTGCTTTATTCTTGATAACAATTCCCCTATCATCTTTCTTGTTTCTGAACACCCATTTTGTTCCGATTGGTTCTGCTCCATCAGGCAGATCTACCAATTCCCAAACCTTTTGCTTGTTTATCTGAAATAGTTCTTCTTGCATTGCCTCTACCCAGCTGTTGTCTTCTAAGGCATCTGCTACCTTCTTGGGTACTTCTTGAGACAAAAATGCAGCATGCAAACAGATATTTGCATTTGCAGATCTACTTCTTGTCAGCACTGGAGCTGAAGCTTCTCCAATAATATTTCCCGCTGGATGATCTCTGTTGATTCTTCTATCAATGAACATAGGAAATTCATGGCTTCTTCCATTTGAGGGTATGTTGAGCTGAGGAAGTCTGTGATCAAGCTCAACATGTTCAAATTGTGACATAGGATCTGAAACTCCAACTGATTCAAGAGAATTGGTATCTGAATTGTAGATCAGATGATCTGAATTGAGCTCATTTGATGTGTTATCATGTGAGTTTCCAGCTTCATTTGACTCTGATTCAGTATTATCTTCAGTTCCTGAAATTTGATTTTCCGGTTGAACTTGAACCGGAGAAATATGTTCAGCTTGAACTTCAAGCGGAACAATTTCTTCTTCAATTTGAATTATTTCAGTCAGTTTCTTGTCATTCCTTGGGAAAACAGGTTGAGAACTCATTGAAGAGAAGAAGATTGACTTCTCACTATCAGTTTGATTTTCCTTCCAATGCTCATCAGCAGACCTGTTAAAGTTTTGTTCCTGCACTAGAGAGCTCACAGGCTTATCAACAGTTATGTTGAAAGCAGTGGTTAGTGCATCAATATCAAATAACCAGCTTGGCTGAGACTTAAAATTGTTGGCAGATTTCTCATTGAAAGATACGTTTATGGTTTCCTCAACAATTTTAGTTCTCTTGTTGTATACTCTAAATGCCTTTGACACACCAGAGTAGCCAACAAAATAACCTTCATCTGCCTTTTCAGCAAACTTAGGCAAAGATTCACTGGTTATTAAAATAGTGACAGGACAACCAAAAGGCTTAAAGAAATAAATGTTTGGCTTCCTTTTTCTCCAAAGCTCATAGGGTGTTTTATTCTTTCCCTTGACAATTAAGATCCTGTTTTGGACATAGCAGGCAGTGTTCACTGCTTCAGCCCAAAATATCACAGGGAGCTTAGAGTCTGCCAACATTGACCTGGCAGCTTCAATTAATGTCCTATTTTTCCTTTCAGCAACACCGTTTTGCTGTGGAGTTCTAGGAGCACTAAATTGCCTCAAAATTCCCTTTTCCTCACAAAATGAGTTCAGAACATGATTTTTAAATTCTGTGCCATTGTCACATCTGATTGTTTTGACTTTAAGATTGGATTGATTTTCTAAATTAATGACAAGAGTTTTCAACAATTCAGCAGTTTCATCTTTTGTTTTGAGAAAGAAAACCCAAGTATATCTAGAAAAATCATCAATTATAACAAAGCAGTATGACCTTTTTCCTAAACTCATTACTCTAGTTGGACCAAATAAGTCCATGTGCAAAAGCTCTAGAGGTTTTGAGATTGAAGATTCAACTTTTGGCTTAAAAGAGGTTCTGTGTTGCTTGCCTTTGAGACATGGCACACAGTTTTCAGAACATATAAAGTGCTTGTTAGGAAGACCCTAACCTCCTATGCCAAAGATCAGATGACCTAACCTCCTATGCCAAAGATCAGATTCGTCAACTGAGGCTTTGGATACAAAGCAAGCAGTGCCACATGAAGGTGTAGCCACTGACATATCCAAAATGTATAGTCCATCTCTCCTAGGTGCCTTAAGCATTATCAATTCATCAGGAATTTTAACACCAGGTTTGAGAACTATTGCCTCTCTCTCATTAAACATTAAATTCAAATTCTTATCACACATTTGTGAGACACTAAGCAAATTAAAATTCAATGTATCAACAAAATTGACTCTGTCAAATTTTACCAGTCCATTTGTCACATCACCTTGTGCTGTGATATGGCCTTTTGTGCTTCCAAAGGCAACTGGTCCTCCATTGATTCTTTTTGTATTTTCCAGAATGTGCTTATTCCCTGGCATGTGGCAAGTGCAACCACTGTCAACTACCCATAGGCTATTCTGGCCTTTATTTTGCACCTGCACATATCAGAATTGATTAATTTCTATGGGGGACCCAAGCCTGAGTGGTCTTGGGTCTGCCATAAGCATCATTATACTTGTACTCTTTGAGTACTAGAGTATTTACTACTGGAGCTTCATTCAGCAGATCATCATTGTCCAAACTGAAGTTCTCATACTGAGCACTTGTTTGACTAGACCTTTCATCTTTAGTGTTCCTTTTTGCAGCAATTTTCCTATCCCTATATTCTTTAAACTTTCTTTGCTTGTTGGTTAGTTTCTTGAGTTTTTCACTTTCTTGATTAACCAACTTAGTCCTTTCAGGTGATTTTGAAAATCTTTGAGGAAAATGTTTGTTTTGATTTAAACTCCCCCCCTAAAGTGGAACATAATGATTTCCACTTGAACCATTAGCAAATACAGTTTCAAATTGATTGGGTTTGCTGTTTCTTGAAAAGTTTTCTCTAGAGGTGACTTTTCCTCTGGAGGGGTTTCTTCTTCCTTGAGCTTCAAAATGTTCAAACCCATCAGCAAAATGAACTTGAGGTCTCTGCTTTGGAGCAGTAGCTGATCTGGGTTGAAATTTATTTTCCGGTTGAACATGAGTTCGAGCGGAAAAATGTTCCGCTTGAACTTCAACCGGAAAACGATTTTGCTTTAAAACAGTGAAACTACCATTTCTATCATTACCAACTAAAACTCTGCTGGATTCAGATCCAAAATGCTTCAAAGTGTGGTTTTTCACAGGTGAGATTCTTCCTGTGAGCTTCTTTTGAAAATCAGCCTTTGGTTTCAAAACAGGTTTTGGTTTTTGAAATGGTTTAACTTTACTCATTGGGTTAAACTGACAGACAGCAGCTAGGTGACCTTGTTCACCACAGCACATGCACTCAACAATTTTGGTTTCAAATTTCTTGGGAGACTCAATTTTGGTTACTTGATTAAACTTCATTTGACCAAACCTTTGAGTTTGACTTCCCTTTGGTTGCTCAGGTTGCTTTCCTCCAACTTTTGAATCCTTAGGTTCATAAATAGTTGGTGGAGGAACAGCAGTTGATGGTTTCAAAATGTTTAATTGGTCAGCTGAAGCAGATGTGCTAGCAGCAGTGACATCAATTTTCTTAGACTCAACAGTGTTTTCAGAACTGGATTGTGATGAAATGTCATCAACTGTGAGACTAACTTTACATTCTGATTTTAAAGCTTCAATTGGTTTGATTACAGGTGAGTATTCAATTGGTGGCTCAGCAGAGTTATAGCCAACACCTGCTTTACCATACATCCCTCCCATCCACAGTTTTTCAGCCTTTTTGTTTGCTGTTTGAAATTTATCACAAGTAAACAAAGCATCTTTCAGCTTGATCTCAAGAACATCAACCTCAGCCTTAGCATCTTTGGTTTCATTTCTTGATTTCTCAAGTTTTGACAGCAAGTCATCAAGCTGTGTTTCAAGCACTGAGTTGGTTTGTTTTAACTGTTCATACTCTTTGGTTAAGTTTTCAATTTTTGAAATGTATGATGATTCAGTTTTCTTAAACCATTCCTTTAACTCATTTAAGTTTGAAACTTCATCAATCAAATCAGTGTTGTGATTTCGATATTTTGCCACTTGTTCTATGCAGGCAGGGCTACATAGATTCTATAAGACTTTCTCAGGGATAGAATTTACCTGATCTGAGATGGAGTCCTGTTTGGCCATTAAAGCATGGTTAATGGGTTCAATCTCAGCAACAAAATCTTCCCATTCAACACATGATGTTTGATTGGCAACATCAGCTACCACGTTCTGGTGGTTTTGACTTCCGGTTGGCTTTGGTGGGGTGGGGTGTGAACCTGAGTTGTTTCCAGAATTGTTGTTGTTTGAATTGCTTCCCCCATGATTTTTCCCTTGAGCATGGTTCTGATTCTGTCCTTCTCTTCTTGGTTGAGAGCATTCTCTTGCAAAATGACCAAGTTGGTGACAGTTGTAGCATTTGACTTTGCTTTTGTCAAGGCCTATGTGAGCACCTTTTGCTCCCTTGTAGGTTCTACCTGTCCTTTTGTAAAACCTTTGAGCTCTTACAGAAACCATGGCAAGTTGAGTCATTATATCCATTTCTTCTAAATCATCAGCACCTATGCATTCAAGATCTTCAGGTATGAAGCCTTGATAAGAGTCAGCTGCTACATGAGCATTGTGGGAATTTTCAAAGGAGTTTGAAAAGTTCTCTTGACACCTTGGTGTCTCAGGGAAACTGACTATAGGTGAGGAATATGATGATGAGTTAGATGACCTTTGACTGTTAAAATCAGTGGTTACTAGTGCAGATGAGAACAGCTGAGTTGATTCAGAAGATGAGCTTTGTTTAAGATCTAGTTCCATTTCATAAGCACTGAGTATGCCATGAAGTTCACTGAGTCTCATCTTTTTCAAATTCTTGCATACCCTGATGCTTACTGTGTAAACTGTCCACACAGAAGGCAGGGAACGTAGAAATTTTCTGTTCACATCTACTTGTTCTAGTTTAACATCCATTTTTTGGAGTTCATCAAGCAACGAGACAAATCTTAAGTACTGGTTTGTCATTGTTTCACCAGATTTAAAAGTAAAGTTTTCATACTTTTGTTTTAAAACATCTTTCTTGTTTTCTTTTACTTCACTGGTTCCTTCATACATTTCACTTAAGGCATTCCACAGGTCAAATGCAGTTTTATATCCTTTAAACCCACTTAAAATGGAATTAGGAAGTGCAGCCTGTAGAGTCCAATATGCCTTATGGTCAAATTCAAGAGCAGTGTAGTCAGATTCAACATATTTATCTAATGGCTTAGGTATCTTGACTTCTGCATCATCAGCAGATGAAACCATTGGTGAGTAGGGTCCTTCAGTGAAAGATTTCCAAATACGACGGTCCAAAATCCTAACAAAACCTTCCATCCTGATTTTCCAGGTACCAAAGTCATCAGGAGTGAACATTGGTGGTTTGTTGGAGGAGCCATTTGGGCAACTTAAACTGAAATCACTCATTTTGAAAAACCTTTAGAAAGATAAAACAACGAAGCTTGTAAAGTAAGCAAGTAAAGTATCGACTTTGAAGCACAGAAAGTCTTCAAAGTGAGAGCCAAAGCTCTGATACCACTTGTAGGATCGTTATTAGTTATGAAAAACTAAGCCCTTTACTTGCAAATATAACCCTACGGAATTAAAGTTATATTTCACTTTACTTAAGCGATATTAAACTCTTGTATAATATAAATGCTTGATTTGCAGAATAGTAAAGACAACGAAATATCGAATATTCGGCACTATTTGCATTAACTCAAAGCTACACTATTACAAGTGATAACGGTGATGTAAACTAAGAGATAACATGCTATATATAGTGCTAATGAGATCAATGACAGCCATTGATCTCATGCGATCTAATCTAGACCGTAAACATAAAAGTCAAATACAAACTACCAAAAGAATAAACATCGACAATCGGAATGACTTGCGTGTTGGCAGCAACAATCTACTTTAGGAGAGCGGCTTGAATCTGATTTAGAAGCATACGAGAAGCTTTTGTAGGAATGGACTTCTGAAAAGACTTCTCAGGAAAAGTCAGGTTGAACTCTTTATCTGGTGGATAAACGAGTTCACCCGGAATATTCGCTAAGTAACAAAACTGCTTCTTTCCGCTTGAACTGCCTGTTCCGCTTGAAGTGTGAATTCCGCTTCAACTTCAACTTCAGCCGGAACTAGTAAAATTGGCATTTCAGCCGGAAATCTTCCAAGCTCTATTTTTCCTTACAAATAGAGTACATGTTTAATTTTTTTCGACTCTTGCCCAACTCGACTCATAGGTTTGATATAAATTTCCAACCCTAAGATGGATTCAATATTGTATAAACCAACCCAGACCGTTTAACCAGCTTCAAAACCAGTAAACCCATATTTAAAATTGAATCAAATTCGTATAAACCCGGTTAATTTTCCGATAAACCGGTAAAAGATAGTTTTGACTTCTGTTGGCCCAACTTGAATCGGTTTGTCTAATATAAAACATTTTGTAAACCTCTATGTGTGGGTGATACTTCATGTATAACTTTTTCTATCAAAAGGAATGGATCATAGATTCAATAGTACAATTGATAATGTAAATGTTTATTGATGCAAGCAATGTTGTTTATGCAAATAGTTCATCACGTGATGTTTGTGCATTAATGCAACTAATACTTATTTGCATCAATGCATATAAACTTGCTTTAATTGCAGTAATGCATACAAACATTCTATGTTTTAATAGATCTTTCAACTCGGTTTGTAACTTTTATACACTAAACACAAAAATAAATGATGGATTCGAGGCTAGGATTCTAAAAGAAAAGTAAAGAAAATAAAAAGTAACATTGTGTAATACACAATGAAAATTCTTGAATTCTTAATCTCACTTTGGGTTTATTAACAAGCAAGCAATTATACTTAAAATGCGTATAAAAATGCATGTTGTACATTAACTAATTATCTACTGTTTTTATACATTGGTGCATTAGTACTCTTGGGACATTAGTGCATCTTATATTCATAAAACATTATGTATTAATGCATGCATATATATCTCGTAAGGATTAAAAGTTACAAATTACATTATATCCTAATAATGATTAAAGAACCATGATCACAAAAGATATTAGTTTCTACAAGCCGGATACCCTCTGCGTGTTGCGGTGGGAAGCTTGTTTTTAAACATATAATTGCTTTTTTGAATCAGTTATAGTAGTTATAGTAGTGGAAGGTAAATAGTAGTGGAAATTAAAGTTGTTCTTTACAACAAACCAACCAAAATGATGAAATTAAACAAAAGAAGGTGATATCAGAATGTCTATACAATTACTACAAACTATTTATCGTAAGTTACTGTTCGTACATATGGTTTACTTTCTAGTAGTTAACAAAAAATACTTATAACACCTGGTTTAGTTTCAAGTAGTTAACAAAAAATATTCCAAAAGTACTGCTTCTAAATGCTGATTAGTATACTTCCATGTACAAAAAGTTTATCTGGAGTGCAGGATTGAACATCAACATCTGCCTAATCTTCTTTTTCTTTTGACTTATTTAGAAGAGTTGCATTGTCATCTGTATTTAAAAGTATCATGATGGCTTAATGTATGTTCATATAAAGACATTTGAAATTTTGAAGCTGCACAAAACCCAAAAAAGCAAATGTGTACAATCCATATGTCTTACTATATAATTTGAAATCCATATTTGCCTTTGTGTTAACAATTTAAATGTGTACTGTTTCATATGTCTTACTATATAATTTTAAATCCATATTTGCCATTGTGTTAACAATTTGTAGAAAGCCACGAGACATACTTTTGAAATTATGTTATAAACCATCTTAAACATTCTAAACAATATAAAGGCACTTATATGTATGATATCCTAGAATATATAAGAGAAAAGAGCATGACAAATAAGAAAATAGGAGATAAACTTATATACTCTGTACAGGGATGTTTAAAATGTTGTTGTTAAATCAAATCTCCAACATGTTGTAAAATCAAATAATAGAGCAACCAATATTAAATTAACACCAAAGAAAGATGAAAAAGCTTACCTTATAATTGAAAGGCTCACAACCAAGAGGCACGAACAGAAACACAAAAGAGAAACCTAACATAAAATAAAAGTTAAGGTCAATTAATATATATATTGTACTTATACAGTAAAAGCTCAATATATGTTCATATTACCAAGACTAACAAATAAACATGAGGACTTGTAAACATTAACATCGTAAAATCATTTCCCACATTTCATTTTTAACACTAAAAGTTTATTTCTTCTCTACATACGAAGGAATTGATAAGACTAATAAGAAGGGTCTTTAAAAACTACAATTTGTTGCTACTTAGAAACTGAACAGCCCAGTAACGTATTGTAGAAGAAGACCACATATAAACTACATTCAAAAGTTGATTGACTTGATTTAAAAGTTTACTATTCCAAAGATGTTAAGTAATAACAAAATCGTTTCACTTTCAGTGTAAAGTTACCACGCACAAAAAGATGAAAAAACCAATTAGCCTTTCTTTTTATATGAAATAAAAACTTTTTTAAGATTTTAAAGTAGCTAACGAAGCCAAAATTATAAAATCAGCAAAAAGCATACAGAAACTACAACCAAGTACATGCGTGAAACTACAACCAACTACAACCTATATGAAAAACCAAAAATAAATAAAGAAAACAATGCCTAAACTTGAGAAAAAGACACTTGAACTCTGCAATGACATTAAAAGGACATAGTGATCAGAACCATAAGCAATCGATCAATTAGGCCAAGAGTTCAAAAGTGAAACAGAAGGTTATACATATAATGAGACAATGAGTTGAACACGCAATTTGTGAAAATTTTATAAAATAGGTTGAAGTAAGATTAATCGAAAAAATACAAATGAGTAAACTACTTTCATATCTAGAATATATATTTTTATTCTTCCTTCTTTCCATAGATAAAAGTATTTTACCTCAGACCAAGTGCCCATTTGACCGTTCTTCAAATTGTATGGATTTTTTCCATATTGGATTTGACCAATGAAATCAAATCAAAGCAAATGCAAGTGAAAACGAAATTTACAATATGGAAAATGGAACAATTATAAATCAGGAATAAGTATGCATCATAAAAAAAAGAGAAATCCCAAATCCAACAGTAGCATTAAAGTGAAATACTTATAGAGAACAACACACATATATAATGAATCTACTTACTCTAACAACAAACTGAAGGAAACATAACAACAATCCTAGAAAGTGGAAAAGGAACAAACCTGAGCTATACGTGAGTAAGAACAACGAACACAGTTGTAGAAGCGTCTGTTCTATTGCAACAACACAAAATCAGTGTAAAGGAATCTAAAAAGAAGTTAAATTTATCATTAAATTCGGAACCTCAACCAATATCTTTGTCGGATATGCCACCAACAGACGTGCTCCAACCTCTGATGAGGAGACCCTTTTGACTCCACCGTTGCCCCTAATTGCTTCAGGAAAGGATATTCCATCATAATATCCCAAATATTAAACTTTGATTCATGGCATGAGATGAACAATAGTAGTGAAATAACAATATTTTTTGTAATGACAAGGCTCAGATTGTAATAATCATCACTGCCATCATAGAGAGGAATCGAAAACCCAAAACATCAAAACAAATTGAGAAGATGTCAAACCTTGGCTCAGATCTGTAGTTAATGGTACAAAGAGAACCCCAACCATGGTTGCAACGAATCGCCCCGCCAAGATGAAGGTTGTCTCATCTAAGTGCCAATTAACTAAGATGAACATCATAGCCTCATAAGTCATTAACGAACAAAAATCTGATATCAAATCAAATAACCATCGCCAACTAAAGAAATCTGAGGTCAGGGACAGTTAACGGCGGCAATGAACACCTCTCCGTCACCGTCACAATCATCGCCCTCGGAGAGCAACCGGCCGGGAAAAACCCTAGCCGCCCATCGATTAGCATAGCCGATAGCTCAAGAGACAGGTGACGGCGGCGATAAATTCCGCACCGTCAACGTCACCATCATCACCTTCACAGAGCATCGGGAAAAATAACCTAGCCTACCAGAGGCCACTAACCGGCGCAAAGAATGAGTTGTCAAATGGCTATAGGCGCAAACGACACACAGTAACCCACCGTCACATACATGCAATCGATTTTCTTACAGCCGGCAACCACCACACCGGCGTTCGCAGTCGGTTAACAATTTTCTCAGAGAGAGAAATGAGAGAGAGCGCTTGTGAAAGAATGGAGAGAGAAACCCCAATCTTGATGATGTTCTGCTACTCCCAACCACTAAATCTAAATTTTATCACACCGCTGAGACGTATTTAAGCTTAAATGTCAAAAAATCATTGGACGATGTAATGTGGTGGTCATATGTGATAGGTGAAAATGAAATAAAGTAATTTGAGAGAGAGTGCTACCAATTCAAAATGTTATGATAATATATAATTAAAGATAGATAAACCTAAGAATGGTTACTTTGGATGAATGATTAAAGAATCGCTATCAAATTAATTTGAACTTGAATACATCTCACGAGGATTTCTGAAGCCATGTATAAATGAGAATGAATACCAAAACGTTCGGTTGCTCCCGAATCACGAGCAATTGCAAAGAGCTGGTGAACACCATTGGTAACTTTTGCTCGGTTGCCCTCGAGTCGAGTACCGAATCATCATTGTGATTGGTATTGGTCTTTTTTCAAACCTGGTATGGGGTATGGATTGGTTGGACGCAAGCCGCTTTAGCTTTTGTATCCTAACCTATTAGCAGGATGTGAAGCATTTGATATCAAATTTCATATTGCTATTATGAACTACTTAATTGCAAGCATCATATAAATACTCACATAGCTGCACAATTACTCTCATATTCATACAATTATACCAATTGGTAAACCAAGTTATAACAATTGCAGCTTGATCAAATAATTAATCGATTTACTACACAATCATCGTTATTAGGTCTTACATAAATTGTATGAATATAACATACTGAATACAAAAATAGCTAATCTAAACATATATATGTAAAAAATTATGAAGGAGCACATTCAATTTGAACCATTGCATCTAGTTATCCTGATACATGTTTAAAAAACCCAAATCAGGCACCTATGTGCTACTATTCAACAAGCATATCCTAGTGATGACCATAATTCTGACTAATTAAATAATATTGTAGTCCTTATGTACTTAATGCAATACTGAAATTGTTTAAACGAAAATGATTCAAACTAAAGAATTAAAATTTTGTAATTCAATTATGACTGGTACGCATTCACATGCATATGAACTTAAAAATTGTAATACCATCGAAATCAGATTTCAGAACGGCAACGCAATCTTTGCTTTGATCATCATAAAACTGATTCAATCGTCCAAACCTGGGTTCCCACAATCATCAGCGCCGTCACTTTCAGATGATGAACTCGTATCTGATTCAATTTCTATTGGGCAAGCGCATTTGCTTGTGCATGTCCTTGATTGCGGATTCTCTTCTCCATATTCATTAATTGAAATTATTAATTCTTTGATCTGGATTTTGAATATCTGACTGGATTATGATGATCGGAAATGGCAGGAATCATAAATGAGGTCGTCAATTAATTTGAGGATACAATTATCCCTAATTTGAAATTAATGGTCGGATCACTCTCCGTTGGTTCTAAGAACTTCGTTTGCGGATTTTGGCCCCTGTCCTTTTCGCCTTTTTTCTGTGTGCTTGAGCCCGGGCGGGGTTGGAAGAGGCTGTTCTTAAGGGGTTGGAAGGAAATTGGGACAACTTGTCGCCTGATGCTAGGCTTCTAGCCAAACTTAAGTCTGTTAAAAACTTTCTTAAGGGGTGGTCGAGAAAGAGCAGAGAGGAAAGATATGGAGAAAATGTTAAACTTGAGTTGGAATGCGAGTGGTATGATGCGCTGGGGGAATTCAGGCAGCTATCGGAGGAGGAAGTGAACGTGTGGGCTGAAAAGAAATTGGAGCTTAAGCACCTGGAATATTCGGAGTTAGAGGTGTTGAGAACGAAGGCTCGTGCGAAATGGTGTAGGGAGGGGGACGAAAACTCTGCATTCTTCCATGGGGTTGTGAAACAAAATATTTCAAAGAGTAGAATCAATGGGCTGAGAATAAATGGCAGGTGGGTTGAGGACCCGGGTGCGATCAAAAAAGAGATGTGGAGGTTTTTTCGAGACCGTTTTCGGAGTAGTGGTAAAGGTAGACCTTCTATGAGGTGTGAGGGGATCAAAGCCCTCTCGAATCAGGAGAAGGCTCTGTTGATTGCCCCGTTCTCGAAACAGGAAGTGAAGGAAGCAGTGTGGGGATGCGGAAGTGACAAGACCCCGGGGCCCGATGGCTTTTGTTTTGGGTTTTTTAAAAAATTCTGGCACTTGTTTGAAGATGACTTTTTTGGTATACTGTGCTCCTTTCATGGGGAAGGAAGAATCGGCAAAGGGTGCGGGTCGTCCTTTATCCACCTCGTGCCGAAAGTTAGAGACCCTCAAACTTTAAACGATTTCCGACCTATTAGTTTGGTGGGGTGTGTGACGAAAGTGATTTCGAAGGTCTTGGCGAACCGTATTAAGTTGGTGATTGGCTCTATCGTGTCGGACAATCAAATGGCTTTTGTGGCCGGGAGGAACATCGTCGATGGCCCGTTAGTGGTCAACGAAATCATTTCTTGGTGTAAGAGGACGAAGTGCAAGGCCTTGTTGTTTAAAATTGACTTCGAGAAGGCGTATGATACGGTCGAGTGGGGCTTTCTTTTTTCTATTCTTTCCCAAACGCATTTCCCGGATATTTGGTGCAAATGGGTTGAAGGTTGCTTGATCTCGTCGAGAGCCTCGGTGTTGGTTAATGGGACGCCGACTATGGAATTTCAATGTTCGCGGGGGCTTAGGCAAGGTGACCCTCTTTCACCCTTTCATCATCGTTATGGAGGCGTTCACGTGGATGATGGAAAGAGCCGAGAGGGTGGGGGTTTTTAACGGTGTTCCTGTCCCAAATAGCGACTTTAGCATCTCCAACATCGCTTTTGCGGATGATGTGTTGGTGCTTGGGTTGTGGTCGAGGTTAAATGCGGTCAACCTTTCTAGACTCCTTAGAGCCTTCTTCCTTGTCTCGGGCTTGAAGGTGAATCTAAAAAAATGCTCGTTGTATGGGATCAATTGTGAAGAGCAGGAGGTCCTGCACATGGCGAGTATTCTCCGAGTCAAAGGTGAGAGTCTGCCCTTTTCGCACTTAGGGCTCCGGGTGGGTGAAAACTTGAACAAGGTTGCGAGTTGGAAGCCTGTAATCGATGCTTTTGAGGCAAGACTCTCGGGTTGGAAGGCTGCGAGGTTATCTTTGGCTGGGAGAATTACTCTCGCTAAGTCGGTCCTCGATTGTGTCCCTCTCTATTTCTTCTCGCTCTATAAGGCGCCGGGGAAGGTGATCAAGAGACTCGAGTCGATCCGCTTCAATTTTATTTGGGGTGGGGGTCTGGAGAAAAGAAGGATTCACTGGTTGAGCAAGGAGATCATGACGAGAAGGATTGAAGACGGCGGGATGGGTCTTGTCCCGTTGGAGGTTAAAAATATGGCGTTCCTGACCAAATGGCTTTGGCGTTTCAAAACGGAGGTGAATAAGTTGTGGCGGAAAGTTATTGTTGGTATACATGGGGGTGACGAGTCCGGAGATATGGTAGTGTGCAGAAAGAATAGCTCTGGTGTGTGGAGAAACATTGTGAGGGTTGAGTCGATGCTGTCCAAGAAAGGGATCAAACTTGAAGATCTTTTTGTCAGGCATGGGGAACGTTGGGAATGGTGTGGAGACTCCTCTGGTTGTTGTTCGGTGAATGGGATCACTAGGCTGATTGGAAACTACTCCCGAAGTGGGGTGGTAGAGAGCTGGAGCTGGAACCAGTTAGTGCCCCCCCAAAGTTAATGTCTTGTTTTGGAGAGTCCTATGGAAGCGCCTACCGACGAAGACGGGGTTGATAAAAAGAGGGGTTCAGATTCCCAGTAGTTGTTGTCCCTTGTGCGAGGGGCCGGAGGAGACTGAGGATCAATTGTTTACGGGCTGCCCCCTCGCGGATTCCGTATGGACGATCGTCAGTTTGTGGTGCAATATCCCCCATTCGTTTCCTTTCGATATCCATGATTTGCGTCGACGGATTCCGGTTGGTCCACCTCTGAAGAGTAAGGAGACATGTTTGGATGTTGTGGTCCGGGCGGCGGTCTGGGTAATATGGCGGTGCAGGAACGAAGCTGTGTTTGAACATAAGAAGCCGGCGATTCATAAGGTTGTTGCAGACATAAAAGCCTTGAGTTATTTTTGGATTAATTGTAGGGCTAAGGGGTGGAAGGTTAAGTGGAGCGAATGGGGTTCTTTTTGTCTATGATGTAAGTCCTCTGTTTGTTTTGTTGGGAGTCGGTTTTTTAGCGCCTTGCTGGCCGGCTCCCTTGTGTTGGTATTTGGTAATGAAATCGCTGGTTCAAAAAAAAAACCTAAGAAAAAGGGAACCGTGGTTTTTCAAAATTGACCAAATTTACCATGGTGCCCTTTTTATAAAATATAATTAAAACTAATCCCTAATTAAACAAGAGGCTATAATTGGTTCTCGCGATTTTTTAGTTCTTGCGATTTTTTTGGTTCTTGTTTGAACGGCCATCTATATATAGAGAGAGAGGTGAAAGTTCAAATACAATGTGTATTTTTCGTGCGAAACGTGCGAGGGGATGAGAGGCCGACCCGTGACGTTTTCTTTCTGGACGCGGAGGGGCATTTTGGTCAATTTAAAGTTTTTTAATTAAGATTGATGGTAGATAAAGTTTACAGCGTGTTTTTTTAATTATATATCGTTGTGTGATTGGTGTAACCTGATTTGTATCGACTTTGTTCATGCGTCAAAATAGAAGTAACATCCGTGATAATAGAAAGTCAAATTTTTTAACTTATGTTCATGTATTTTTGCGGGAGTCACAATTATAGCATGTTTTCAAATGATTTTTTCTGATTATCAGTAAATTTCTTCATTGCAGTGGTAATGTTTTCAATAGAGCACCTCATGGTTATGTTTTAGTTTTTGTTTTTGTATACTACAAAACTTTGTCTTTGTATTTTAGGCCTCTTTGTTTCTTGTTTATCATCATTTGTTGTGTGTTTTCTTTTTTTCTTGTTCAAAGTAGGGGTTGAAAATGCGTGAGCGTATGATCGTCTACTTAATCGTATTGAAATCTATGTTAAACGAAGATGACACGAGATGTAAATACAAATAGCTTTGTATTAGACCACAGAGAATCCACATAGTACACAAATAGACACCAAGAAGATTTTGACCAAGAACCTTACTGAATACAACACAAGACGTCTATTTATACTAGCTAAACCACGACCGATCGAACCTCAGGTTCGGACAAGGTTCGCCCGGTCTGAACCTAGAGTTCGCCTAGGGTTCGGCCAGAACCAAACTTGTACATCTTGTCTTGTACTCGATACTTCACATGACGATCAGGAACTAGGTACTAACAAACTCCCCCTCGGCATGTGTAGTATCAACCCTTTTATTAAAACTTGTATCTTGTATCTTTAATCAAACTCTCCCTCAACTTGACGATGAGCTCAATCTTGAATACTTGATATTGCATCGTGCGTAATCTTTTTATCAACAATCTTCAGAAGACTTGAAATTGTGATGTTCTTTTTCCACTTAGAAACCTGCCAACATAAATAATATTGGCGCAAAACGTCTCTTCGAGACTCCAAGACATTTTGATTTTGAAATTCAAATTGATTTTGTATTCCGTGTTGATCAATTGAAAAGAAATAAGAAATAAAATCTTTTTGATTTTTTAGAAACTTTATATCAAAACACACCTAAAATCTTTTTGGTATTTTCTGATATGAAATATAAATGCAATATAGAATCAGATGCTATTTTTGTCTTTTGCGAGAAAGATCACAACTTGAGATCATATTGGACATAACATGCTGAGCTATACTTCAATTTCGATTATTGTAGAACATAAGCCATATCGATTGCAGATATAATTTGTCCAACTTTAAACTCAGGCAGAATCATATTCATAGCATCTGGATATGTTAAGATATTGATTAAGTTTGCTTTGACCAGTGTACCCCACACTATCAGACATACTCAGATATGTTTTTGCTTATCACACTATTGTGATTTCACTTGTGTTCCATGCAAAAAGAAATAAGAACGTTAAATCGTCTACCTTAAGGTCGATCTTTCGATACACAGATAAGGCCTCGGATTTTACAAAATAAGAAATTAAAACAAGTTGAAATTGTATAACCCAACAACAATCAGGTCGGTACTCCCGTACACACAGAGAAAGTCCGCTGAGTTATACGAAACACCAATGAAAATAAATCAGAACGTCAAACGAACAACAATCAGGTCGGCCTTGTGAGCACGCAGAGAAAGTCCGATCGTTTGACAAAAAATAAAGAAAATCAAACAAGTTTAAATCTTTGCAAAATGAACACGTGTATACACAGTAACTTCTTATTTTATTTTTCACATATCTTTCTCTTGATATATCGTGAGACATGCATCAAGATGTTGTCCACTAGGTCAAATATCAGAATTAGTGTATATCACATTTGAATACTTTCTGATTTGCCGAGCCTTCTTTACACATCGATCAAATGGTCTTAAGGCTTTTTCATCTCTTTTATCCATGAGCCATACGATGTAAGCCAATGTACCATCATTTCCCAATCATGTCAGATACAATTTCTCATTTTTCAATGTTCGTGTCTTTTCAAATTTCTCCCCCTAAAAATTACATCTCTATTTATAGATTTTCATTTTTACTATTTGAAAAACAACACACTATTTTTGTATTTTTGCAAATACAAACTCCCCCTCAAAATGAAACGGAGTGAAAAACAAAGCGGAAATTGATCAACCAACACGAATAATTGCCGTTGTAACATTTTGAAAACAAGATTAATTTGAAAATTCAATTTAAATAATCACAGATATTTCACAATCAGCAATTTTCCAATCACCGAAAGGTCTTCCTGAAATACCTGCTGACACCAAATAAAACATTAGTCTCTCTAGGATCGACCCGATTCAACAGCGTCACGTCGCCGGTGTCTTCCACATAGTCATTGTTGGCCTTCGAAACAATCTTTGGTTTCCATATTTTGAAAGATTTTGATTTTTGATCAGAACCAGAATTAGTATCAACTGGCGTACTTGGTTTAGACCAAGACGACTTACAAGTTGATTTGATCTTTGGAGACCATGGTTCATCAAAAATCTGACCTTTGTTATCCACATATTTAGCGGTGTTGTAGATATATGCAGTCGTTGGACAATTAACAACAAGATGTCCAGGTTGACGACATGCATAACAAAGTCTTTCTCGAAATTTAAGCACATTTAAAAAATTCTTGGAATTTTGAAAACCAGATGAATTTTCGGAATCAAAATTATCAAGGAAATCATCATAAGAGTCATACCTAGGAGATGGACTCCTTGAAGATGATGACCTTCCAGTATAATAAGATTTTTCTTTCAGAGGAGGTGATTTCTTTGAAACTTTAATTTTTGAATTCTGTTTAGCTTTTTTTGACTTCTTAACTTGAACTGGTGCTTGCTTCACTTCATAACCCAAGCCTTTGTGCTTGAAACCAGGTGTCTTTGAAGAATTTGAAGAAGAACGAGAAGTTTCTCTTCCCTTAGCTTCTCTAGTGAATTTAGCTTTGATATCTTTCAGTTTATTATTCTCAATCAAACTTTTGTCATCTTCAGTTGTAGATGAAGTACGTGCACCACTTTTATCAAAAACTTGTTCATTTTCTAGAAAAATAGACTTGGAACTAAACTTTGGAGCTTCTCCCAAAGGTTTTTCCTTTTTCTTAGACTTTGACTTCTTTTTCTTGAATGGAGTGGTAAACTTCGAATAATCATGCATTTCGTCAATAGGATCAAGCGAAGCAGATGTAGCTTTAGATAAATCCACTTGTTGAGGAACCATATGCATATCATCTTTCTTAGAACTATCTTCACCCCGATCCTATTTGTATAAGAAATTCAACAATGTCGGTGACAAATTGCAATTCTTCACTTGTCTCTTTAACTCCAAAATTTCCAACTTCAATTCAGAAATTTGTTGTTGAGCATCAAACACTTCTTTTTGTGACTTGATGAACTTTGCATTTAGATCATCATATTCATATGTTTGTAACTTCCAGATCTCACATTCAACAAATAATTCTTCAAAAACACTTTCTCTTTTCTTCTTGTAAATTTCAACATCTTTAGTCAAAACTTCATTTTTATCTCGATAAAGACCATTTTCATCTTGAAGCATAGAAATCTTGTTCTGAAGTTTCTCAATAGTAGCTGCAGACTCAACAATAAGAGCATTCACCTTTTCATACTTTTGTTGAACTGGATAACTCTTTTCAAATAAATTCTCAAAATATTGAGCTGCATCCAATGCTTCAGCTTTGGCTTTCTCACATTCTTCTGCCAACTTACTCTTTTCTTTCAAAACATCCTCATGGACATGAACCAATTCATAATATTTCTTTTGAAATTCATCCAAATCTATCTTGAGAACTACAATTTCTTCAGACAATAATTCAGAATCTTTCGCAAGAGTTGCATTCTTCTTTCCCAACTTTATACATTCAAGACATTTTGATTCTTCGACCTTAACTTCTTTGATCATTAATATTGTCGAATTGGAATCAGAATCAGTCAGAATACTATCATCATCATCATGACGAGCAGTCAATGCAATAGTAAACGAAGCATGTTTCATTTTTTCTTTAGAATCTACATTCCAGGCAAAGTCATTTGGATGCCAAAACGTGTCTATCAGATTTTCATCAAAATAAACAGATTTCTCTTCAACCTTGGAAGTTGCATTTGGTGAATGAATAACCAAATGAGCATGTTGACCAGACTTCAGCTTGTTTTCAGATGAACCTGGACATTCTCGTGCAAAATGTCCATAAACAGAACACTTATAACACTTAACCTTTGACTTGTCCAATCCAATTTTTCCATCCTGATTCAATCTTTTCTTGCCAGTTCTATTGAGAAATTTCTTCGTTCGTCGAACCAACATAGCATATTGCCAGTTCAAATCCATTTCTTCCAAATGATCATAATCTATCTGATCGTAATCTTCATTTGTCAACTCAACATTACTAACAGCACTAGTAATAACCCCGAAATATGAAGATACCAACGCAGACATTAAAGCATTATAATCGTCGGTAGTTTGAGCAGACAAAGCATTTTGAGTCGAAGAACTAGGAACAGAAACATTACAACTAGCAGAAAAACTAGAAGTTTCAGATTTACCTGTAATAAATGTTGTAGGAGGTGCAGAACTAAGAATATTAGATTTCCCAGCATTCATGGTAGAATCATTATCACCAAAATACACAGCAGGATTTTGAACTTGTGCAGGAAGTAATTTGTTAACCATTAACTCCATATCTCTCGCTTGAATTCTTTGAATCAGATCATTAAAAGATAATCTTGGATATTCTTTATCATGAGTGATCATCATCACATAATTCTCCCATTTCTCAGGTAATGCTTCCAAAATCTTTTCTTTCATATCAGCTTCTTCCTTTGTAAAGCTTACCAAACGCATTTCACTTATTAAGTGAGCAAACCTTGCAATCAATTTTGGAATTGATTCGTTTTGATAATGCTTGAAACTATCAAATTCCTTCTTCAAAACCTTTTAACGACTTTTCTTATATTGGCCATTACCTTCACATCTCTTTTCCAACGCATCCCATAAACTCTTTGATGTGTAGTTACCCGAAAATTGATGTAGTAACTCTTTAGACAAAGCCATCGTCAAAGTGCCATATGCTTTCTTTTCAGCTTGATATGTTTTCTATTGTTTAGATGACATCTTTCTTTGAAGTACTAGTTCCCCGGTTTCATCCTTAGGATACACATATTGATCAGTAAACGACAACCACATATCAATGTCAATTGTATCCACATATGCTTCAACCCGTTTAACCCAACTATGATAATCTTCCAATTTGAGCAATTTAGAAACTTTCTGACTTGTTCCAATTTCGTTATCATAGTTCATCATAGCTTGCATCGTTGCTTGAACTGAATTTTGAATAGCTGCAAACACTTGAAAATCAGACATTTTGTAAATTCTGGTTACTATTCACACCGAACACTGTCCGAACTGAAACTATTTCACCGAACTTCGTCCGAACCCTGACTGAACTGAAATGAAAACATCGAACCCTTGCCGAACTTGAGCTTCGGAGACCAACAAACCTTCGCCGAACCTTCACGGAACTATGTACGAACCCTAACTTCGTAACCAACGAATGTTGACCGAACCTTACCTGAAGCTCAACTTCGTACGAAATCTGTCCGAACCCTATCCGAACCTGGAGTTCGGAGCGGTTACAAACCAGTTACGTTGAACCTTAGACGAACTCGAACACTCTCGACTCCATTTTCGCGATTTTAAGTGTTTTTGGACGAATTTTTGAACGAGAACTCAGATAAACTCCATAGAAATGATTTAGAAGAAGATTTTTTCAGGAAAAATACACTCGAGATGATCAAATGAGCTCAAAAACTTGAAGAATTTTCAAAAACCCTCATTTTTTGACTCAAAACTCCAAAAAACAATGATTTCCGATCAGTAGAATGAACCTAATGCTCTGATACCACTTGAAAATGCGTGAGTATATGATCACCTACTCAATCATATTGAAATCAATGTTAAACGAAGATGACACGAGATGTAAATACAAATAGCTTTGTATTAGACCACAGAGAATCCACAGAGTACACAGATAGACACCAAGAAGATTTTGTTTTTGCATCAAAACAAAAAAAACAATGCAAACCTTTAACCTTTAAACAAATAACGCATATTTAAAATAAAAATCACGCATACACTTAAAAAAACTCACAAAAACGAAAACCAAACCAACTGTCTTACGCTTTAATAAAAAAAACGCATGTATTCCAATAACTAATGCACCCTTACTTTTTATACATAAAATAACGCATACACTCTAAAAAAACTCACAAAAAACAACCTAACTGTCTTAAACCTAACAAAAACGCATGTATTCAAAATAAATAACGCACCCTTTAATTTTTTACATAAAATAACGCATATTTGATATAAAAATAACGCATGATCGATATATTTTCATTAGGATGTAAACATTACATTTTTTGAAAAAAAAAATCAGAAACTAAACATGTTTATACAATAAATTTTTGATCCCTTCCAATCCATTTTGCTTGCGTTTATTTTTTTCTAGAGTTTATTGAAGCAGTTCCTTAACCTTCTCAGCTATTTCAGTGTCCAGCCTTATTTGTTCAGAAACGTAGGCAGCGGCATTCTCAAGGAAGTCAGTTGTATCTTCTGGAATGAGCTCCGTAACGAGGTTTATATCATCCCTGACGTTATTTGAAGTCAGTACTGTTAGCATCCCTAAGGAGTTCCTTGTTATCTGATCCATTAGCTTCTCATCTTCTATTTTGTTTTTCAGAAGATCCTTCACCATCTTCTCTGCTTGTGATGTAGAGGAGGAAGAAGCCATCGTTTTTTGTTTTTGGTGGTTTTCGTGTTTTCCAATGAGAATGGTGGTTTTAGGGTTTACATTTCATTTGTTTATAAAGGCGGTGCGTTATTTTATTATTTTTATGTATTTTTTATAAAATAATTTTAAAGTTTCATTCTAGACCATCCGATTTTAGAATTAGGGTTTACGACGTCTTTATATAGTGGCTTTTGCGTAATTTTATTTATTTTTGTTTTGAGTTAAGTGATAATCTATAATCCTTCATTCTGGAAAATGGCCTCTTCGTCTTCGTCATTAACGACCCCACCTTCTTCTCATGTACTTAAACAGAAACTGCCTGATAAAGTGATCAAGCATTTCAATAAGGAAGTTCTGCTTAGTAATGTTCTGAAGCAACACCTGAAGGTGTTAAAAGCTGGTGTTAACGAGCGTGACAAAATCATGGATGAGTTGCTTGCAATGAGTCCTTCGTCATTGCGTGATATTTCTGTTTTGTTTTTGGCAAATCTGGGGATAGCTGAGGAGGACCAGGTTCAAGCTATTTGGAAGATCATGCAGCTGATAAAAGTTTCTGTTGATTTGAAGATCGATTTCCTTGCTTCCTTTGAGTAGTTCTATGTTTCTTTTAATTTCATTTTGTGGGTTCTTTTAATGGAGTTTGGACGATGTTTGTGTTTTGTTTTGAAGATGTTTTTAATGAAGAAGGTTTTTTTATGCTTGTGGTATTATCATAATGAACATGCGTTATATTGTTGTTCCGATCTTAGTTATTGCTTTACGTGGAGAAACGAGTAAATGCGTGATTATGATGATGTGTTTAAAATTCGTCATTCAATTTGATGTATGATAAACTTCTGCGTCATTTATGTCTTTTGGTTTGCGTAATTAGATTATGTTTTGCTTAGTCATTTTATTTTCAATTGCGTGAAAAAGATGAATATATGCGTGATTTGTGTATAAAAAGTTAAGATGTTTGCGTTTTTTTTTGTTGATGGGTAACTAAATTTGAGTATTCGTTTTTTTTATATATATGTATGAAAAAGATGAAGATATGTGTGATTTGTGTATAAAAATTTAAGGTGTTTGCATTGTTTTTTGTTGATGGGTAACTAAAGTTGAGTATGCGACTTTTTTGTCTTGGTTTGCGTAATTAGATTATGTTTTGTTTAGTGATTTTTATTCAATTGCGTGAAAAAGCTGAACATATGCATGATTTATGTATAAAAAGTCAAGGTTTGCGTTGTTTTTTGGTGATGCGTAACTAAAATTGTGTATGCATGTTTCATTTAAAGGTAAAAAGATGTTAATACCCCTTTTAAAGACTCCACGTCTTTTTTTTAATTAACTAAGCGTGTAAAATAATGTTAAATATGCGAAACAATTTAGCGCCGACAGATCCAAAAAAACGCGCAAATGAGCGACCGAGATCCCTTCGCACGCTTTGCACGCAAATCCTCCTTTGTACAATAACTTTCCCCTATATATATATATATATATATATATATATATATATATATATAAGGTAGTTATATTTGTTTTGTTAGCTAGATTATTCTTTTGATAATTTTATAGATATGTCAGTTCGTATAAAACATTTTGTAACGTTTATTGTTGATTGTAATTGTTTGTTTATAAATTAATAAAATTTATTTTGTTATATATTTTGTTATACATATCCTGATGAATTTACATATGTAACACGCAGTGAAAAATTCAGTAACATATTTAACAAAGTTACATATGTAACCAATCTGTATTGTGAATTGAAAAAGTAAGAGAGAAAAAGTGTGACAGATGTGGCAAAATCTTGCAGAAAGTGTTCAAATGGTGAAATGACCATCATACCCTTTTGTATTCATTAGGAAATGGCGATGTGGAAGCATGATGACCATGTATTTGGTTATCTAAGATTTCCAAAGTCAAGGAGGTTTCCATTATATCCTCACCCTATATATATATATATATATGATATATATATATAGGTTTAGGGTAAAATACATCCTGGTTTTTCCCTACATCCGTTGCGGATTCATCCTAATTGTCCATCATGCTGTTCTCATCTGATCATCCTTATGCGATCAATAAACACACGAAGGGGCGTTTGGGTCTTTTATCCTTTTTTGAATTTTCCTCCTCCATTAATCGTAACTGCATCCCCGTCATAATTTGAGTATCATATTCCAAATTATCTGAATTCAATCAGATTAACTGCATCAGCGTCCTTAATGGTGTATCATAATCCAATTTAGTCGATTTCATTTTGATCTCATCCGATCAAATACTCGCGTTCGTTTAACATTGTTCGTCGATTGAAGTTTCTGTTGTTTTTGTTGATTGATTTCCATGGCGAGTTCATGTGATCACTCTATTTAAGGTATTGTGTTACTGTCTTTCGAGTTCGTATACAGTTTCGATCTATATATATGGTGGTGTTTCAGCAGATCATTATTATATTTGTTTGTCACAACGTAACTGATTTTGTTTTTTATATTCTGTAAAAACGTGAGACGGATCTTACTAGAGGTTTGCTCGATCGTTAGAGTGAGAACAAGATGTAAATAAAAGTTTGTTTTATTGAAATCAACAAAGTCTCAATTACAAACTCTCTAATCAGCTCAAACAGAGAACTACACTAATAAACATATAGTTAAGATCCAGTTTCTCAAAGTTCTCTCTCAATTGCCACTGAATTACAAGAAAAAAAATCTATATATACACGACTTGCCGAAATCAGACGAACTGGTGGTTCGTCTAATCCGAACCTCATACGAACTGCCAGTTCGGATGACCTTGGTTCATCCCAGTTCGGACCAGTTTGTGTAATGGCTTCGTCTCGTTCAGATCTTCACACTGTATTGTTTAGATACTTCACACGACGCACATGTTATGTATCAACAAACTCCCCCTCGACATGTGCAATATCTGTTCACCAATTAGAACATATTCTTTGAACAAACTCTCCCTCAACTTGATGGTAACTTGATCTTGAATACTTTGACGATACATAGTGTGCTTCTTTCATCCTGATCAATAGATTCAGAAGACTCGAAGTTGTGATAAACTCTTTCCTTTGAGTACTTGGCCAACATAAATAATCTTGGCGCAAAACGTCTCTTTGAGACTCCAAGATATATATTTTGAAAATGTTTTTCGTATCTTGTGTCGATCAATCGAAAACAAACAAGAAATAAAATCTTTTTGGATTTTACAAAG
>JBCNJP010000010.1:28129549-28209107 GCA_039602395.1 Deinandra increscens subsp. villosa | reverse complement strand
TAATGATGAATGTCATTCCAAGCAAGCAGCAGTTAAATACCTGAGAATTCATGAGCTTAAAAAGTCAACATAAAGTTGGTGAGTTCACAGGTTTGATGATTCTACAAATGGTTTGTAAACAGTTTAAGGCATACAAAAACATGTAGTAAAAGAATCGTGTAAGTCAAGTTTTACACAGTTTAATGAAAAGCTAGTGCATGTCAGGTTTTGCACAGTTTGTTTGAAAGGCTTGTGCACATCAGGTTTGCACGGTTTAATGAATGGCTTGTGCATATCAATGTTTGCACGGTTTAATGAATGCCTTGTGCACATCACGGTTTGCACGGTACATTACTCGGCTTACAGATATTGTTGTTATGATCTCACATGAACCTTAAATTCGAACACTAACTTTTCCCACTCATGGCATTCTATCCCTGAATACCGAATGAACAGAATAACTGACGTGTACCCCTTGACAATGTACGGAGTCAGGATTGGAGCTACCAATCTGGGCAGGGGTGTCAACCCAAATAGATCTATTCACTAGTTATCGTTTCGTACCAGAACTAATCGAATTTAATTAATAGTGGGGTTTTGTTGTACAAACGTTTATAACGATATGTACCCTTGTTTGGGATACGGAAAAGAACATGTAATCATACGTCTGTACAGTCAACCATAATGTCAAGTAAAAGTTTGTTTGTTTGTATTCAGGAATGATCCCCCAAGATATTTAAAACAGTTTAAAAGAAGGGACATCTTATACAAATCAAAAGAATGTATAAAGTTTAATGTTTTCATGAATTCTCCCCCATAGTTAAAAACAGTAAAGGAAAAGGGGCCGTGAAACTCACCTGATCGAGGCGAAATAAGGACAAGTATGCAAATCCGGAAACGAGGTATGCAATTAACGTCCTAATAATAATAATAATAAGACAATGTATATATATAAGGCATTTGGTCATTGAGTAACAATAAAGTCACCCAAACGATACCGGTCAAGTCTTGATATAATATCCCGTTTGTATTTGTTTGGAAAGTCCGTTTGATAATATTTATTGATCAAATAAATATACGAAATCAATACTTATATTTATGTCAAAATAAATATAAAGGAAAGTTAAATAAATCAATTTAACTTAAAAGAAATCGACCAAGTTTTAAACAATGAAATAAATAATAAAGTCTATTATTATTTATAGGGTTATATGTCATGACTTAAGCCTTTTATAATTATTTGGCAAAATAATTATATAAATATTTTCAAGTGAAAATGTGTGACAAGGTTTATTGAAATAGTATAAGTTGGTTAAAAATAAATACAAGTCTTTGTATTTATACTTATACATTCATAAAAGATTTTATAGATTCATTTGACTAAAGTCATAATCATGTTAAGTTAAGATGACCATCTTTTGATAAGTTGAAAGTATAAGTGTTAAAATAATTATATGTTCAATATAATTATTTGACGTTTAGAACGTCGAAAGCGTTTTACGTTACCACTTAAAAAGCGAACGTTTTTATTTAGAAATCGTCAATGGTTATTTTCCAAGTCAAAACGTTTGGTGTCGAAATGTTTAAATATTTTATAACTAAAATATTTATTTAAAGTTGTAGAAAACGTAGTTACCGGTTATGTTTAATAAATAGATTTTTATCGTACTTGGACTTTATATATTTTTAGGAAAATGTCAAGAATGATCTTTTAAGTTAGTTTCAAGTCTTAAAATGTATTTTGGTCGGTTTTGAAATAAGTCACTAGAATTGAGTTTTTCTCGTTGCGTATAAATCCGTTTTGATCCCGGTTTTCTCCCTACGCAACGTTTCTCTATTCCGGTCACTTTGGTTTATTTAAGACATCAAAAATATGTGTCGAAAACGTGTCGGGATCAGATCTGATCTGTGACAATTTTTAGCCTATTTTTATAAATAAAAGTCCCATTTTATCTTATAAAAATCATCAACTTGAAACTAGACTTATAGGAGTTGATCAAAGTTTATAAAAATACCTTTTTATAGTTAAACATTCATATGATAAAGTCCAAATAATTAGATATAAATGAGATGTCAAAAATGCATTTTTACTTGACTTAGTAAAAATATAAAATCTATTTTAAAGGCTTTGGTGAAATAAATTCACCAACACAATAAGGTCTTGAGTTTTGGTGACTAGTTTTATAAAATAAACATATTTTATAACAAGTTGACTTGATATTATTTGATAGAATCCAAGTCTTTTAAGGTTCAAAAAAAAATACAATTATTCCATGTCTTTAGGAATATTTGATTTATTAATTTATAAACAAGTCTTTGTTTATCAAAATTAATTTCATGGTTTTAGTTGGTCATCTAACTTGTTAAATGATTATGTTTTATATCTCCATGACTTATCAAGATTTCTACTAACACATAAGTGTTAGGATTAAGTCATGGGTTTGTTTATCACAAGTTAATGTTGTTAGATCATTTATTTAAGTCATGAGTTAGTTATAAATATAACAAATAAATAAATAATCAACTAGCATTAGCTAGGACCTTTATGTTCACCAAGGGAACAAATCTTACTAATACATGAAGTATTAGGACAAATCAACTAACACATTAGTGTTAGGACCAAGATAATTAAATAACAAGTGAATAAATTGCAAGAAATTAAATAACAAGTAATTAAATGCAAGATAAATATAAATGATCTAGGTTTTGATACACAATACTCCCAATTTGGTTTCTTTAGTGTACAACCTCACATCTTGGCTTTCTTTAAGTCTTAAGACACCAAAATGTGTTAGATCAAGTCACTTGTATAATTAACCCAAGTGTTGGTTGTTTTAGAGGATTAGAGAAAGAAAGTTTGTTTATATCAAGACTTGATGGTTGCTGGGTGATCATCTAAGTATAGGAAATGAGATGGAAAAAAAGACTCACAAAAGGGAGTAAAAAGGAGGTGGAGTGGCGGTTGACAGCGGCGGAGTGGCGGTCCGGCGGTGGAGGTGCGGCGGTGGAGTGGTGGTGTGTGGTGGTTGCCGGCTGCCGAGAGGGGAGGGGGTGGTGATTTCGGTCACCGAAATGGAGGAAGAGAGGGAGAGAGCTTGAAAGTGGGTGTTGGGTGTTTGGGAGGTGCAAGTAAAATGGGTGGCCAAGGGGTGTTATTTATAGGTGGTCTTAGTGGTTAATGACCAATAGATTTTGGCTTGGTCTTGAAGGTTTTTATAAAAGTGGAAGACAACTAATCATGTAGGCTAATTAGGCATGTGGGTTTTATAAAAATATCTAGATTTTTATAAAGTGTAGGTGATTAAAAGAGATGGTGACTTTTTATAAAAATTCCATGGAGTTAGGAATTATTAAAAGACTAGTTTTTATAGAAAGTTTACATGAAACCACTAATTTTTATAAAGTTTTAGTTTTATAAAAATCACAAAGGTAGTGGACTTTTTATATAAAATTAGGTTGGGTTTAATTATAAAAAGTTGGGCTTGAACTTGATTGGGCCGAATTATATAAAAAAAATATATACATTGGGCCAGAAGAAACGGGCCGGAAAGTCGGGCCGGATCCGAGCCTGGTAACCGGGCCGAGAGGTTGGGCCGGTTCGGTCCTTGGTTCGGTTATTGGGCCGGTATATGGGCCGGTAAATGGGCCGGGCTTCGGGTCGGGTTACGGGTTGGCGGGTTATGTCAAAACGCTCGTTGGGTTATACCGAGTCATCGGTAAAATTTTCGGGTCGAACGGATAAGTTTTGAGGTTGTTGGGCCTGACTGGGCCCAACGGAGTTACGGGTTCGAGGTTCGGTTGCGTTCGGATTTTTCTGAGTGAAATGGGTTGAGGAGTTCAAGTCTTGACAAAACTTTTGATGATATAAAAATTACTTAAATGTTTGACGTGTCGAACAGTCAGTTCGGACACCGGACGGAGAATATATAAAAGTCATATTTTATATATTTTTCTTGTTGTTAAAATTCCACTAAGTCATTAGTGGATTTTCTTGATTTTTAAATTGAATGAAAATCGTTGATACAAACTCGGGAATTAATCAGACAGTTATATATATATTCTAGTTAACAGGCAGTGATCAGATAATTAACAGATAAAGCACGTATTAACGGTAACGGTAAAAGTCAAAGTAACGGGTTTGACCTGGAAATTTTTACGGGTTGTCACATTGAAGTTTGTGACAATCCGACTTTTCAGGTCATTTTCCGGCTTTAACTGAATTTAAACTGTATTAAATGTTGCGTGAACATTTGTGTGTTGACTGCGTTGACTTTAGCAATTAGGGTTTTGGGTAATCATTTCGATACGAGCATGCACTTAAGTCTAGACGTTTGATGTTCTTGTTCAATAGTTTGATGTAAATCATACGTTATGATTTCATGTGAACGTTGTGTCATTTTATGTGACAATTAAACATTTGATTTTGTGGGATATACTTATATGTATATCCTACGATTTTATGTAATACTTATGTATATATGATTTAATTATATTTATGTTTTTATGTAACTTAAGAATTTAATTACAAGTTATTATTCATGGTCTTACGTGACTTAAATATGTATATAGGTTATATATTAAAATCTATGAGATTTATATTTCTTATAAACGTTATACGATTGACATATTTTGACGTTCCTCGGATATTCGTCGTTAAAAACATTTTACGTTAACCCCGTTAGAGCTGTCAACTTTTATAAAACTTCGAGGGGCTTACCTCGTCATTCACCAAATATGTTTTGTTTAACTAAAACATGGAGGGACCGATTGTGTCAATAGCCCATAGTTGAAATTAAAACATTTCGTGAAACCGTCGAACCCCACACATCCGAATTGAATTCGGGAGTTTAATCCTCGATCGGTTACTCTGGAGAACCGATCATTCGGTCTAACTACAACAAACTTGATCATTAGACAATCTCAAACCACCCCCTCACTCTCTCTCACTCGCATCCTCTCGCCTCTCCTGTTTTCTTTTTCCGGTGACTCAAAACGACCAAGAACCACCGCCGTCTTAGCCTCTGCAACACCATCATATACCCTCACTTATCACTCCTGGGTGATCGTGAACGCAGCAGCAGCAGTCCCGGAGCATTTAAGTGAATCGGAGTTCGAGTTCGTAAATTTTTCGGGTTCGTTTTCGGCATCTAAAACACATCGAAACTCATCACTGATTCGAGGTAAGCAATCTTTGATGTTAGTCGCATCATTTACTGTATTTATTTCATGTTTCACGTTTTTCCGGCGACCGGAACTAGGGTTCCGATCACCGGAGTTCATAATGAAGAAGATGAGGACTGGCGGGTATAAGTTATATGTTTTATGTCCTGGATTATAACCAGACGCCAATCTGGCACAGTTGGTTCAGACGCTGGTCCGTGATGCAAGGGACGCGAGTTCGAAACTCGTCCCCTGCATTCTATACATGTCTTACAATTAGAAAAAAACGCATGTTGTTAATGAAAAAATAACGCAAACACACAGAACATGATCACACCTGTTAAAAAATCACGCATTAAATAGCCTAACATACTTAAAAATTTACGCATTAGTAACCTACATGATTCAAGTAACTAACATATATATATTTAAAAATCACACACGTTGTTCTAAAAATCACGCATACACGCCAGAAAACTCACAAAAACCATTGTTTCACACTTAATAAAATAACGCATGTTGTTCAAAATAAAATAACGCAAACAATATAATACAAACGCATATAATAAATTAAAAAGAAAGAAAAGAGTGTCATATATTAATATTTATAAAAATTTACAAGTGAAAATATACTACTAAAGATAAAAAAAAAACATCATAAAAACATTAAAAAAAAAACCCCAAAAAATGAGTGCCTAAATCTTCTTAAATATTTCAGCAGCCTCCACCCTGTCCTTACCCTTCTTAATGATGTTGTCAACAACACCACTAAGGAGGGTATGAATCTCCTTATTCAGCTCCAGCTGCTGAGTAATATACTCAGCAGCGTCTTTCATCGCGGACTCCGGCTCATCCACAAGCTCCTTGAGCATCGTGATGTGGCCTTGGATGCTATTGACAGTAAGACCCCTGATCATGGCGAAAGAATTACGCATTATGCGATCATCCTTCGATTCTTTCACATGCATTTGTTCAACAATTTGTATGACTGCGTTATTAGACGCAGAGTTAGGGTTAGATGAAGAAGACGCCATTTTTTATGTTAAAAGGATGAGAAGATTGAATTTAGGTCTGGGATATATAGGAGATTTGGGGACTTTGTGCGTCGATTACGGAATGTGCATGAACAAAAACAATATATATACAGAACAGAAAAATAGAGTGAAAATGAAACGTCGGATAAAATTTTTTTTACATAATAAACTCAAAAATAAAAAAGTTAAATCGCTTCCATTTCACCTCCCCAACCGTCCCCATTATATACGGTAATAAATAAAAATGCAGGTGACGCATTTAATACCACGCGAATATCATCATCCACCGTCAAAACTAGGCACTCGATTGCATTTTAAAATCACGCAAACACAGTTCATTAAATTAAACATCAAATCATAAAAACACAGATAAACGAACAAATATCTTCATCTTCCTCGAACACCACAGAAGCCAACAACAATGCTCGCAAGGAGAAACTAACTCGACAAATAATGCTGGAGTACAACAAAGAGAAACTGCTGATAGACGTCCTTGAACAAAATTTTGAAAGCATCCAAGAAAACACGCAAGCCAGAGACGAAATCCCACAGAAGATAATCAGTCTGCCAAAGAATTCACTTCAAGACATTGTTCGTTTGTTCATGATAGACCAGGACAAAACGAATATGGAGCAAATGGAAACAATAAACAAAATACTCGAGGCTATGAGTGCCTCTCTTGAGTTTAAAAAGTTTTTTTTACAAGCCTATCAGTATAATGTATCCCTGTTATCAAATGATAATAATAATAATTTTTGTATTTCTTCATTTTATTCTTCATTTATGTTGGTTGGTTTATAATTACTTTAATTTATGCACACACATAAAAAATGATTATTCAAAAAAAAAAAAAAAACTAACCAGTAATATATAAAAAACAATTCGAACTTAGAATTACACAAACTATAAACTAATCACGCAAACGGTAAAATTACGCACATATTAAAATAATCACGCAAACACAGAAAACTCTAATAAAAAAACTAAAACAAAACTACTTAAACTTTATCAATGATTCTGCAAAAAAACAAAATCAACCTTAAAAATACGCAAATGTAACAATAAAATACAACATTATTACGCACACTATAAATTGTGTATGACTCCCGCTAAAAATACAAGAACATAAGTTCAAAAAATTAGAGATGATATTATCAAGCATGTTACTTGTAATTTCATGCATGAAGTAACTCATAAATTAAGGTTACAACAACCACGTAACGACATATAATTAAAAACACAAAAATATAATATTCACGCAAAACAATAAAAACAAAAAAATATAAAAAAGTAAAATTACGCAATTAATAAATAAAAACTCAAACATAAAAACTCCTACAAAAGTAAAAAAAAAACATGAACATAAGTTAAAAAAATTTAAAAAAATGACTTTCTATAATCATGCATGTGGTTTCTATTTTGACACATGAAGAAACTCGATATGAAACACCTTACAACAAATCATGCAAAACAAACGCTGTGACGTAATTTACCGTCTATTTTAATTAAAAACTTTAAATTTACAAATATGCCCCTCCGCGTCCAAAAAGAAAACGCCACGCGCCAGCCTCCCCTTCCTTCGCACGCTTCGCACGGAAAAAACCATTTGTATTTGAACTTTCACACACACACACACACACACACACACACACACACATATATATATATATATATATATATATATATATATATATATATAGGGTAAAGTTATTGTACAAAGATCGTTTTCTGTGCGAAGTGTGGGAAGGGATCTCTATCGCTCATATGCGGGCTTTTTCTAATCTGACGGCGCTAAAATAAAACACGCTTAATTAATTTTAAAAAAGGACGCGGAGTCATTAAAAAGAGTATTAAAGTCTTTTCAACTTTAAATGAAAACACGCATACACACAAAATAATTACGCATCAACACAAAAAAACAACGCAAACCTTTAACCTTTAATGAGAGGCGGAGATAAAATTACGCAAACGATAAAATTACGCAAACTACACCTAATCATGCAAACGATAAAATTACGCACATATTAGAATAAATCACGCAAACACACAAAACTCTAGTAAAAAAATAAAACAAAACTACTTAAACTTTATCAATAATTCTGCAAAAAACAAAATCAACTTTAAAAATTACTCAATGTAACAATAAATACATCATTATTATGCACACTATAATTGTGTATGACTTCCGCTAAAAATACATGAACCTATGTTCAAAAATTTTGAGATTCTATTATCACGCATTTTACTTGTAATTTCACGCATGAAGTAACTCACAAAATTAAGGTTACAACAAACCACGCAACGACATATAAATTAAAACACAAAAAATTTATATTCACGAAAACAATAAAAACAAAAAAAATACAAAAAAATAAAATTACACAATTATTAAATAAAAAAGCAAACAGAAAAACTCTTACAAAAAGAAATAAAACATGAACATAAGTTAAAAAAATTAATTAATTGACTTTCTCTAATCACGCATGTTGTTTTTATTTTGACGCATGAAGAAACTCGATATAAAAACACCTTACAACAAATCACGCAAAACACATGAAGGAACGCTATGATGTAATCTACCGTCTATTTTAGATAAAAACTTTAAATTGACAAAAATGCCCCTCCGCGTCCAGAAAGAAAACGCCACGCATTGGCCTCTCCTTCCTTCGCACGCTCCGCACGGAAAAAAGCTTTTGTGTTTGAACTTTCACCTATATATATATAGGGGGAGGATCCTGCGAAAACACATTTTTTTGTGAGAACTGCGTAAACAAATCTTAAAACCTACATAACTTTTTCATACGTTAATATTTTTTTAAAAATTTGCACAAAAAGTCTTAAAATTATCTTATCTTTAATCCTATAAAAATTAAAAAAAAAATGTTCTTTTTTTGTGATGCATATGTGTATCACAAAAAAAAACTCATACTTTTAGTATGAGTTAATACGTTTTTTTCTAAGTCGCACCACCATATGTCATATATTTCCATCATTTTTTTGTGTTTTTATTGAATGATGCACATGTGCATCACACAAAAAAAAACCTCATACATGTGGTATACATTAATAGGTTTGAAAAGAAATTACAACCTAAATCTTATAGTTGTATTATCTTTATATTTAAAGAAAAAATAACATTTTATAACTTTTTTAATTATATGATGCACATGTGCACCATGTATCGTTATCATTAGTACCATAAATGTTTTAGTATTTTTAATATGTTTTTAACATAAAGGGTGTTTTTTCGTATGATAATTCGTTTTTGTGCAGTACTAATAATAATGGTGCATATGTGCATCACACGAAGAAAAAACGTTATTTTTTAATATTTTGCTCCAGAATTAAAGATAACGTAATTATAAGACTATTGGCGCAAATTTTATGAAAAATCGTTAACGTATGAAAAAGTTATGTGGGTTTTAATATGTGTTTGCGCAGTTTTCACAAAAAAATATATATTTTCGCAGGATCCTAACCCCATATATATATATATATATATATATATATATATATATATATAATGTGTATGTGTATATTATAATACAAGGTACAAAATAAAGAATATGCAGTTGATGATATCACCCGTGTTCTTTAATGTGGAGGAAAGCAAAGGAAAAAAAACGGGGGAATACAGGACGAATCAGGTGAAGGCCGTAGCAGAGAAATAGTAAGTCTAATTTGTGTTATATACTCTAATTAATTAATTATTTACTTAATTTGTTATAAATTAAGCACATCACCACATTACAGTGCAACGGTGAAACACAAAGAAATAATGGATCTGTGACCGTAGAACTGGGTATGGATGCCCTGACATTGGTTCTTGGAAAGGAAAGGGGTGGATACCTGAACGGGATTGGGTATTGTATAAACTCCCGTGCATATTGGCAGGGTCCTACAAAGGGACGGTCAAAAGACCAGATCGAAAAAGTTGAGGTTGGAACTCAAAAAATAAGAAGCTGTTGCGTGAGAAAAAATCTAAAGTGGTTGAGACCCTCTCCTGGAAGCTTAAAGAACAGGATGTGAAAATTTAACTGATTGTACAGCTTTTGAAGCGAAGTGGAACAGAGTTACCAGCGGAACTTATAAGTGGAGACAGAGCGGTAAATTCTATACAGGACGTATTGTATTCACACTTTAATGCTACTACCTATTATTATATAAATACTTCACTTTATATCAGTTAAATCATTAAATCATTTGGTAGCAAAATTCTACGGAGCCTCTTTCTTTGAGATCTAACAACATGAGTTGTAATGATCATTCCATATCCAAGAAAATGAAGCATATATATTTTACAATTTCATCATCTTTTATATTTAATATTTTCATGTGATTGTTGATTTCTCATATATAACATAATTAAATGAATTATAGAACATGAATTCCGCAGACAATACATTGCACACGCAATTTCCTGAATTGAACTCATCTCAGATGTTGGATAAGGTAAGGATTTGAAACAGAATTGACTTTGAAGTTGTTCCCGGAAGATTCTAGTTCATCAGGATTAACATCTAGATATAGCTATAGTTCATCTAGATAGTTAAAGTTCATCCGGAATTTAACAACTGTTCCGGTAATAATTTTGGAGTTCATCCGGAAGTTCATCTGGAATGTTAAAGTTGTTCAGGTTATAATATTTAATTTAGTTACAGAACCTAATTAATTGAATTGTAGGTATGTTCTGTAGGATCACAAGACACTCCTTCATCTACATCAACCGGAAAAAACGAAAGGGTAACTATTTTATATTTTCTTGATCATTTTCCCTTATTAAAATCTAATCCACTAAAATTAGGTAAAAAAGAAAGCGAGAAAAGTGGAACATGCTGCTCATATAGTACGTAATATTGATCAGTTGGAAAAACTAAACAATGTTGTCAGTACTGCTAAGGGATCAACCATATCTGAGGTAGCGGTATAAGTATTTGACAATTTATTTATTCAAACTTTGACCTTATGTTGTTAATCAATATATGCCATTATATATTATGTCACTCGATCAGGAGATAAAGTGTAAGTTGTTCGTTAACCGTCTGACGAACCACGTGGCAATGAGTACAATATACAAAACCCAAAAAGATCAAATGCTTCATGGAGTTCCGCTAAAAGTTAATTGATATAAAGTTTCTATTGATGAAGTTGTACACCCAGATGAATTTTTACCAATCCCAGCAGGTGATATGAAAGAAGTTGGAGAAGCACATTAAAGTTTTGTTGCCTGGCCGAAGAAGTTGTGATACTACTTAATAAAGGATCACATGGTTTTTCCTTTAATTTCATTAATTGCTTTCCACTTAAAGAATCACATGTGAGTGAAAATCGACTTTATTATTTGGCTATACATATATTGTAATATCCCACATTGGTGTGGAGGTGAACTAAACACTCTTTTATAAGGGTGTGGATACCTCCCCCTTCCCCCCACCCCCCACCCCAAGACGTGTTTTAAATCCATAGGCTGCCAAAGTGGACAATATCTTGTTTGCGACGGGCCTAGGCTGTTACAGATGGTATCAAAGCCAGTCGTCGACCAGTGTGCCAGAGAGGACGTTCGGCCAGTGTGACAGCGAGGATGTTGGTCCCCTAAGGGGGGGATGATTGTAATATCCCACATTGGTGGGGAGGTGAACTAAACACTCCTTTATAAGGGTGTCGATACCTCCCTCCCCAAGATGCATTTAAAATCTGTGAGAGGTGGATGCCTGAGGGCATGTCGGCTGCCAAAGCGGACAATATCTTTATTTTCCATAGACTCACATAGGCTATAAATATCATCCAAATATCATCCAAAAATTAATCTCACATTAATCTAAATATGATTATGACATTTAACCAAGATCTAATGAGTCAATCAAATAAACATTTATTTTGCAAAAATTAATTATTTCTAATCTTATCCTAATTTAGTTATTTTTATGCAACCTACTAACCAAAATCACAACTTGTTATATGAAAATCATCCAACTATTTTTTTTATTCATAACCCATCATGCTTGAACATTCAAGATCTAACCATCCACATCATTAAGACATTAATCTTCTATGAATCTAATCATGCATGTAAGAATATATATATATATTTTTTCATGACCGTTCATCAAAATGGTGTTTTTCACAAACGAAATCCTTAGTCTTGATGATGATTTTCAAGTTCAAACACTATATCTATATACAAGATGACATCTTTATGAAGATCTAGGCATGCATGCTCATGGATGATCTAGATCTAACAAGATCCAACATATAAATCGAGAACATTCCATACTTTAAGCATAAAAATCACATTTTGAACTTAAGAATCCTAGATCTATCAAACATGGCATTCCTACAACATGATACATGCATAAAAACTGTAATCTTTAACAACTCTCATCAAGATCTATCTAGATCTATCAATAACCAACAAGAATTCATCATGAAAATCACCAAAAACTAATAAAAATATAAACTGTAATCATTTTATCACAAGATCTAACATCTATTAACATGTGTTGTCAAGATCTAGCATGAAAACCTTATACAAATCAAGTATTTATCATGAACTAGCATAGATCTAAGAAAATAAGAGCAAGATTTGAAGAAACGCACCCATAGAGATGAAAACTGACACGTTTCTATGCTTTAAATCATCCAAATCAAGCCTTGAATCATCAAAAAATAGTGAGCAAGAAAAATGGTAGCCATCATGGGGTTTTAGGATGGTTATGGTTTGGAGATTATGATGAATTTATAGCAAAAATTTAGGTTTTCACCCGTCAGGCCCAGGTCGCGGACCGTGAGGGGATTCCATGGGCAGGTTGGCGACCCGCGAGCCGCCCAGAATGGACCTCCTCTGGTCGCTTCCCGTTTTCGCGCTTGGTTCTTCTTTTTTAGCCAATTTCGAGTCCCATTTTCACCCAAATTACCCATTTTATTATCCCAACATGTTTACCACATTATATCTACTCAAAATGAATATAAATATGCCACATATCTCAAAGAATGCACAAATAGGGTCGGATTATTGGTTTTTTGGTCGGTTTTGACGTACGTATCGGTTTTGGGAAATTCACCAACGATTCGCGACTCGATTTAGTGTGAGATGACTCATGGCATGATAATTGATTATTAGATTCATATTTATATTTTGAAATTGACATACGATGACCAAATACGAGATTCCCGGTAAATGAAGAATCGCGTACGGAAATCGCGTAAAAACCGGAAATTGCTTTATTTTCAAATCAAGGGATCCAATTT
This sequence comes from Deinandra increscens subsp. villosa, assembly GCA_039602395.1. Classification (NCBI taxonomy): domain Eukaryota; kingdom Viridiplantae; phylum Streptophyta; class Magnoliopsida; order Asterales; family Asteraceae; genus Deinandra; species Deinandra increscens. Next base: position 28,195,686 of record JBCNJP010000010.1, on the reverse strand, counting down.
AAATCCAGTTGATTATAATAAAGTATTTTGTTTTCTAAAATGATTATAAATAATTTAAAAACATTATTTGGGCTATAATATTCGAAAATTCTTCTGGTACATAAAAATTTGCAAAATGGTAAATCGCGAAATTTCAAAACGGGTCGGATTTTTCAATTGGGTAAATTGCAAATGTTACATGCAATTCCCCCAAACTATTGCTAAATGACAAAAATAACCCACAACATTCTTAACAGTACTAACATAACTCACTAAGAAGCTAACGCCATTACTAACTATTTAAGTTCGTATCAAAGCCAAGCCCTCTTCTTAAAATGATCCTAGACCCAAAGGACCAAAGTTTAGAAATCAAGCCATGATCAAATCAGCTTCTTCCCATGTAGTGTATCTACCGATGCATCCTGCCATTTAACCAACCAATGAACCACCATGCGGTGGCCCTTCTTATTAACTTTCTTGTCAATCACACTATCTAGCACTCGGGTACTTTGTTGTTCTGCATTAACAGTTGACTGACTAGACCATGGTACTTTCAACATAGAGACATGAAGTGTAGGTGAATGGTAGCTTTTGGTGGTAACTTCAATGTATATGCAACCTTTCCCACTGTGGCTACTATAGGATAAGGTTCATAATACTTGGCACTTAACTTCCGATTAATCCTTAGTACCACTGATTATTGTCTATAAGGCAGTAACTTCAAATATACCCAATCTCCCACTTGAAAAACTCTGCCAGTTCTGTGTGCATCTGCTAGCTGTTTCATTCTATTCTTTGCATGTCTCTAATTGGCCTTGAGAATGTTAATCACATCCTCTTTAGCTATCAAACTTCTTTCTACTACTTCATTAACACTTTCACCTGGCAAATATGGCATATGTATTGGTGGAGGTTTACCATAGATAATCTCATAAGGTGTGCATTTTATGGAGGACTGATAGGAAGTATTGAACCAAAATTCAGCTAAAGGCAACCACTTTACCCAATCTTTAGGTTTATCAAAGCACATACACCCTAGGTAGCCTTCTAAGCAACTGTTTAGAACTTCAGTCTGCCATCTTTTTGTAGATGAAAGGAACTTGACATTTTGTGATCCACTCCCAGTAAAGCCATCAATTGTTGCCAAAAGTTGCTAATGAAAATCTTATCCCTATAAAAAATTATGGACTTGGGAGAACCATGTAGCTTATACATATTATCCAGGTAAAGTTGGGCCACCTCCATAGCAGAAAAATGATGTTTTAATGCCAAAAATGACTTCCCTTGCTTAGCATTAGCCTATCTACAACCACCAAGATCACATTTTTATTGTAAGAGTCAGGAAATCCTTCCATAAAATCCATGCAAATATCTTCCCATACCCCAGTAGGTATAGGTAAAGGTTGTAACAACCCTGAATATGTAGCTGTATCAGTTTTACATTGCTGACATACAGTCTAATTCTTGACATAAAGTGCTACCTAATTTCTTAATTTTGGCCAATAAAATAGTATAGCCACTCTATATGTTGTAGCACGAACTCCTAAATGCCCCCCCCCCCTAGCTGAATCATGAAACCAAAATAAAATCTTCCTTTTAAAGTCAAGCACATTACCAATGTTTAGTTTACCCCTCCTACTTAAATTACCCTTATACCAATCAAATTGAGGTTGTGAATCTCCATGAGTTTGTAAATCTTAAATGAAATTCACTAGTTCCACATCCTTTACCTAAGCATCTTAGTATCCTGCCACAGATCGGAATCAACAGAAGAAATAAAAGTTTGTAATAATTCCCCATAAGTCACTCTTGACAGTGCATTAGCAACTTCATTCTCCACTCCCTGTTTATACACAATGTCAAAGTTAAACCCCATCAATTTGGTTACCCATTTTTGTTGAAAGGGTGTGGAAACCTTACTATATATAATATACTTCAAACCGTGTTGATAAGTTCCGATTATAAAATGATTATGTGCTAAGTAATGTTGCCACTTCTGTACTGCATGGATGATAGCTAGCATTTCCCTCTCATAAGTAAATAATATCAAATTTTTAGGAGACAAAGCCTTGTTAATATAAGCAATAGGATCTCCTTTTTGCATTAAGACAACCCCTATACCAAATTCAGAAGCATCAGTTTCAACTTCAAATGATTTCTGGGAATTAGGTAATGCAACTACATGAGGATTAATCATAGCAGATATTAAAGCTTCAAAGGTTAACTTAGTATTATTTGTCCATTTGAAGGAATCTTTTTTGGTTAATTCATTCAAGGGCCTTGCTATCTTCCCATAATTTTTAACAAACCTCATGTAATATCGAGTTAAGCCCAAAAATCCCCTTAAAGTCTTTACATTAGTAAGACTTGGCCAATCTTGAATAGCTTTCACCTTATTGGGATCTGTAGATACACCTTCAATGCCAATAAAATCACCCAAACACTCTAAGTCTTGAGCACCAAATGAACATTTACTTTTCTTGGCCACAAGTTTATTTTGTCTTAGTAACTAAAATACCTGTTGTAGATGTTGTATGTAATCTGACCATGTGGGTCTATAGATCAGAATCTCATCAAAAAAACACCAAAACAAACTTTCTCAAGTAGAGTTTAAAAACATGATTCATAAGGCCCTTAAAAGTTGATGGAGCATTAGTTAAACCGAATGGCATCACTAAAAACTCATAGAGACCATTATGGGTTTTAACTGTTGTTTTGTGAACATCTTGGGGATCCATCCTAATATGATGATAGCCAGATTCAAGGTCTAATTTAGAAAATACATGGTACCATTGAGCTCATCCAGTGGTTCTTCCACTAGAGGAATAGGGAACCTTTCTGGTATAGTGGCTTGACTCAATTTCCTGTAGTCTATACACATTCTCCAACTTGCATATTTCTTTTTAACCAAGACTACATGAGATGCAAATAAACTATTATTGTACCTTCTTACCCCTTGTTCCAGCATTTCATTAATCCTTTTTTCAATGACATCCTTTTGAAAAGATGGATATCTATAGGGTCTCAAATTAATAACCTCAATTCCTGGTTTTAATGAAATTCTATGTTCAAAATAGTCCCTCACAGGAGGTAGGGATTTAAGATCGGTAAACATATCTTCATAATGTTGTAAAACTTTTAACAACTCTTTATTCTGCTCCTCGGTACACTTTAATTCTTGTAAATTTACAGAAGCAATAGTTGGTGTACGCTCTATTGACATAACTTGTATCATTGATAGTTCCTCTCTTTGTTGTTCCACTTTCTTCAACCCATTTTTGCCAATCAGAGCCAACTTTCTTCCCCGTTGCCCCCTTTACACAACATTTTGACCTTGAAATTTGAAATCAATAGTACTATTCTTGTAGTCCATCTTGATGCAACCCAAAGCAGTGTACCATTGCACCCCTAATACCAAATCACAACCCCCCAAAGGCATAACATACACAACAACCTTAAATGTTAGAGTTTGCATTCTCCATTAAAAACCCTCTATCATCTTATCACATACAACTGTATTTTTGTTAGCCACTTTCACTAACATAGCAGGTCTCTGTACTAGTTTACACTCCAACTGTTGAGTTACACTAATATCTAGAAAATTATGTGAACTCCCAGTATCCATAAGTACTTGTAACTCCATTTTCCCCAGTGACCCGTAACCCTTAATGATTAAAACATATCACTACCCTCTCATGCATTTACAGAATTTTGGGCACGCTCTAGGATATCATCTTCCATTTCTGTTCCCTTCTAGGTTCATCATCAACATACACAACTTTAATGTGATAAAGTTGTGGCTTCCTACCTTTGCATACATGATCCCTAGAGTATTTCTCATCATAGAAATAACATAATACTTTTGACCTCTTATCATCTAATTCTCCTTGAGTTAAAGTTTTCTGTTGGTTATAGGGTGCTTGTAATCCTTACTTGTTGTTTTAGCAAAAGGAATAACAGTCTTATTACTAGTATTAACAAGAGTAGCCAAGATTGGTTGTTCATACCGTGATTTGACAATTTGCAATGTGGATTCTTGTAGTTTAGCCAAAGAACATGCTTCTTGGATGCTTTTAGGATTAAACAACCTAACTTGCAATTGCATTCCTTCATCTAAACCCGCGATAAAACAACTCAAAATTATAGGCTGCTGGTAGTTGCAGCCTGCTCAAGATTGCATTGAATGCATCATGATCCTCATGTACCGATCCTTATTGCTTCATATTTGTTAATTTTGTCATTGGGTCGTCATATAGCGACCAAATCTCGCTTTTAGTGCTTCTTCTAACTCTAACCATGTCAGTTCTTGTTCACCTCTTTGCTTTGTAAACGATTGGAACCATTGAAGGGCCTTTTGTTCAAAATGAATAGATGCTAGCTTCACTTTAGTTGCACCGTTCATCTTATCCAACCTGAAGAACCGTTATACCTTGAATAACCAGTCATTCAAGTCATCTCTGTTGATAAATGGTTCTTGATCGTCATGTGAAGTATCGAATACAAGACGAAGATATGCAAGTTAGCTGTGGTCCGAACTCCTGGCGAACTTTGAGTTCGGACTGGTCCGAACAGGTACCAACCTGAGGTTCGGACCATCGGGATTTCAGCTAGTATATATAGTATGTCTTGTGTGGAACTTAGCACACTTGTACGTTTGACTCTTACTTTCTATCAAGTGTACTCTGTGGTTCTCTGTGGTCAAATACACGTATCTTTGTATTTACTCTCGGTGTTCATCTCGTTTTACATTAATTTCGATATGACTATGAAGATGATCTACCACTCACGCATTTTCAGTTGAACACGTGTTTGACAAAAGTGGTGGAGGTACTTCATCCGGAACTGAAGAAGAAAAAGTTTTGGTTGAGAAGAACAAGCTGAAAGATATCAAAGCAAAATTCACTAGTGAAGCTAAGGCGAGAGATGCTTCTGGTTTTTCTTCCAGTTTATCAAAATCTTCAGGTATAAAGCACAAAGGCTTGGGTTATGTGGTGATGGATGCACCCGTTCAAGCAAAGAAGTCAGGAAAAGCTGAAAAAGATTCAAAAGTTATAGTTCAAAAGAAATTACCTCCTAAGAAAGATTCTTATTATTCTGGAAGGCCGTCATCTTCAAGGAGTCCATCTCCTAGGTATGATTCTTCTGATGGTTTCTTTGATACTTTTGATTCTGAACATTCATCTGGTTTTCTCAAATATTTTTAGAGTAAGACTTTGTTATGCATGTCGTCAACCACGACATCTTGCTGTTGATTGTCCGACGACTGCATATATCCACAACACTGCTAAATATCTGGATAACAAAGGTCAAATTTTTGATGAACCATGGTATCCAAAGATCAAATCAACTATAATTCGTCATGGTCTATACCAAGTACGCCGGTTGTATCTGATTCTGATAAAAAATGGAAAAATTTTCAAATCTAGAAACCAAAATTTGTTTCCAAAGCCAACAACGAATATGTGGAAGACACCGGGCGACCCAACGTTGTTGAATCGCGTCGATCCCAAAGCAACTAATGTTTTATTTGGTGTCAGCAGGTATTTCAGGAAGACTTTTCAGTGATTAGCCAATTGCTTTTTTTGGGTAAAGGGTTACCCCGGTGATTTGTATTGAAAAATCGCAAAGAGCACATGTAGTAAGGAGATACCCTTACTAGATCATACTTGGGACATGCCCCAGAGTATGTGAAAACAAGGACACCAACAAAACAGAAAATACAAGCCCAAAGGCAGACCCACCTAGCACATCAGACTAGGAAAAAAAACCAATAACAAAAAGTAAAAATATGTAGACATCAGGCGGCCTGGTATGATTCATGGTATCACACAACCACAACCTAAGCTTCTTGACCACTAGCCGAACCGCCGAATGCTTAAGCGGACTCACCAGACTGCTACAAAGCCAAAAAACGACGCTAACCATTAGAAGCCTTTCCCAAAGGAGTGCTCGCCCCTTTATGAGTTCGAGGAATGCCCGCCACCATAAAACCCTTCGTTTCATTGTACACTTCCTCAACCTCATTATCATCCTCATTGTTGCCCCGTGAGAACTGAGAGAAATCTCTAGCCCTTGAAGATTCAGCCTTACCAGTCCCTGTTGGAATATTACCCAAGCCCGTGTTACCATCTTCCTTACCTAAAACATCAAACGGGTTAGATGTGAGAACCACATCCCTTTTTCCATTTACATGGTGAGCATTAATTTTCAATTTATCCTTGACTGGATGATACTCAAACTTTTGGTTAACTCTAGCAGTATGAACATTTGGTTTTCTTGCCACCCTACTAGGTTTTGGAGCTATAAAACATTCATCATCCACATTCTGACCCCCTTTTTGCTTTACCTGTTTCGAACACACATCAGCGTTATGACCAAAAACACAACAATGACTACACCTTGGGGGTTGCCATTCATACTCCACCTCAATTTTCTCCTTTAAGAAGAAATCACCCTCAAGATCGGGAACTGCAACCATAACACTTTCCAGAAAATCTTGTTCAGCAGACATATCAATAAGGGCTCTAGCATAACTACTACGCCCCCAAGTATTCAAACACATAGAAGCTGTGAGAGAATCCAGCATTTTTGGGACACCCACTTTAGTGGCAATAAGGCTAAGGCCATCATCCGTGTAAGCAGCAAGCGGGACATTATGCAATTTCACCCAAACAGAGACATTCTTTATATCATCTTTTTTTAGTTGTGTGGTAGGAGTCCAGATATTTAAGAACAAAGGCCTATTTTTTATCAACCAAGAACCACCCTCCCGAGCATCAATCATCCCTTTTCTATTAGAGAACTTGAAAAAGAAATAGCCACTAGCATTCATCATTACTTTAGTGAGCCCAAATTTCTTACAGGATTGAGTAACAAAATATTGGACGACTGGAAACGCAATTCTATCTCCCAAGAAATACCCATATAATGTGAAGGACAGCTTATCATTAACAATACGTACCGATTCCTTTGGGATAACAATATCCACACCAGTTTGAGAACTCTCGGATGTTAGAGGACGAAAATTTACATGTCTTCTAGTATTAGAATCCAAGATCTTCGCTGCATAAGATGAAGGATTAGGCTGTGGTGTCACCCTAGCGATTTCTTAGCCCGAATTAGGATAAATTGATTTATCCCCATTCGGTTCATGAACCCCGCCAAGTGAACACTTGCCGATAGACATTTAGCACCTCCCGGAGAAGGATCATAAAGCGCTGACCCAGAAGAAGCTATCGTACCATCCACCCCAACAATCTGCTGCGTTTCAGACACGTTATTCCATTGGAAAACAACTTTCTTAGCCATGGGAGATTGCTGCGTTTCAGAATAATTTTTATGATTACCACGATTGAGAATAGGCTTACCGTCGATATTCTTCAACTTGCTAAACAAACCAGTCGAAACCCTAGTAGACGGTGAACCTGGGGTGTCGCTATCCATGCATATAACGCACGTATTAGTGGAGAAACCCTAGTTCGCACCCCACGCAACTGTTGCAAAAGATCTGTGATTACTCACTTTGAACAGTAGAGCAAGACAAAATCACGAATAGGAAACCAAAACCCTCCTCTGATTGTATGCCCCCACCGTTGAACGCCTATCGAAGCACACTAGTAAGATACGAGGAGGATTCCCAGAAAAGGAACCCTAATCGTATGAACCGAACAAGTCGACAATCGTTACTAGTCGTTAAAGTGAAGATGGAAAGCAGATTAGATGTGTAGCAAGAATCGATCGAGAACCAGTAGATCGAAGCAGGAGGAAGATGATGATTTTCGAAACCCTAGAAATCGCCCTAGTCGCCAGAACCAGCAACCCAGAAATCGAGTTAGATGATGAATTCAAACTGATCTTGGACTTAGCATTGATAGTTTGATTAGCTTAGCCAATTTCTGATTATGAAATATCTGTGATAACTTAAATTAAATTTCCAAATCAATCCTGTTTTCAAAATGCTAAACGGCAAGTATTTGTGTTGGTTGATCAATTTTTCATTTGTTTTTCACTCCATTTCATTTTGAGGGGGAGTTTATTTTTGCAAAAATACAAAAATAGTGTGTTGTTTTCAAAAGAAAAAAAATGAAAATCTATAAATAGAGTTATCATTTTTCGGCGGAGAAATTTGAAAAAGACAAAAACATTGAAAAAGGAAAAAATCCAGAAACATTGAAAAATGAGAAATTGTATCCGACATGATTGGGAAATGATGGTACATTGGCTGACATCGTCTGACTCATGGATAAAATAGATGAAAAAGCCATAAGAGCATTTGATCGATGTGTAAGGTAGGCTCGACAAATCAGAAAGTATTCAAATATGATATACACTAAATCTGATGCTTGATCTAGTGGACAACATCTTGATGCATATCTCATTATATATTAAGAACCAGATATGTTGAAAAATAAAATGAGAAGTCACTGTGTATACATGTGTTTATTTTGCAAAGATTTAAACTTGTTTGATTTTCTTTATTTTGTCAAACGATTGGACTTTCTCTGCGTGCTCACAAGGCCGACCTAATCGTTGTTCGTTTGACGTTCTGCTTTATTTTCATTGGTGTTTCGTATAACTCATCGGACTTTCTCTGCTTGTATGGGAGTACCGACCTGATTGTTGTTGGGTTATACAATTTCAACTTGTTTTATTTTCTTATTTTGTTAAATCCGATGCCTTATCTGCGTATCGAAAGATCGACCTTAAGGTAGAAGATTTAACGTTCTTATTTCGTTTTGCATGGAACACAGTTGACTATATCATGAATATAATCATTATGTGATAAATCACAAATGAAATCACAAAAATGTGATAAGCAAAGCATATTTGAGTATGTCTGATAGTATGGGGTACACGGGTCAATGCAAATGTAATCAATACTTTAACATATCCAGATGTTATGAGTATGATTTTGCCTGAGTTTAAAGTTGGACAAATTATATATGCAATCGACATGGCTTATGTGCTACAATAATCGATATTTAAGTGTAGCTCAGCATGTTATGTCTAATATGATCGCAAGTCGTGATCTTTCTCGCAAAAGACAAAAATAGTGTCTGATTCAGTATTGTATTTACATTTCATATCAGAAAATATAAAAAAGATTTTAGGTCTGTTTTGATATAAATTTTCTAAAAGCCAAAAAGATTTTGGTTCTTATTTCTTTTCGATTGATCAACATGGAATACGAAATCAAATTTCAAAATCAAAATATCTTGGAGTCTCGAAGAGACGTTTTGCGCCAAGATTATTTATGTTGGCAGGTTTCTAAGTGGAAAGAGAACATCACAACTTCAAGTCTTCTGAAAATTGTTGATAAAGAGTTTAGACACGATGCAATATCAAGTATTCATGATTGAACTCATCGTCAAAGAAGAGGGAGAGTTTGATTGAAGATACAAGATACAAGTTTTAAGTGGAAGATGATACTGCACATGCCGAGGGGGAGTTTGTTGATACATGGTTCTTGATCGTCATGTGAAGTATCGAATACAAGAGGAAGATATGAAAGTTAGCTGTGGTCCGAACTCTTGGCGAACTCTGAGTTCGGACTGGTCCGAACAGGTCCGAACCTGAGGTTCGGACCATCAGGATTTCAGCTAGTATATATAGTATGTCTTGTGTAGAACTTAGCACACTTGTACGTTTGAGTCTTACTTTCTATCAAGTGTACTCTGTGGTTCTCTATGGTCTAACCAAGTATCTTTGTATTTACTCTCGGTGTTCATCTCGTTTTACATTGATTTCGATACGAATATGTAGACGATCTACCGCTCACGCATTTTCAATCTCCTCTAAATTTAGGGAATTCGATCTTCATTAATGACGTGTCTGAGGTGAGTCATAAAATGTTTCGTTATTTGTGACACTTTTTAAATTTATAGACTCGATTTACTTAAGCTACTACTATTTCACCACATTCAAGGGCAAGTGCACCCATCGTGGGCAGTATAGTAGTGGTAAGTTGAATTGCGATCGTTCAAAGACACAAAGGAAAATTAGGGCTCTTGATACTTCACCGTTGCTGACATCTAACCTGGTCAATCTTCAAGTGAAGATGTTAGTAAAAATATGTAAAATAATTTAACTAAAATTAAACTAAACTAAAAAATGCGTGTCTTGGTCAACTCGGTCGCAGATAATATCATTTGGGAGACTTATCAGTGGTGATGTTGGTAACCCATAAATTATACCCTTCCCGTAAGATTATTCACCAACAGGAAGGAAGACCGCCTCTCAGCCACAAATCAAGCATCACTACTCTCCCGGGTGATCGTCTACGGGGAGTACGAACCCCGGGGAACTATGTTGTTGGCAAGCAAATATAGTGAAACTAATGCCACATAGTTACGAGGTCCCTCAAATCGGCCGACTTACCGTACTCGACATGCCGTAATGAACCAGCAGGGGAACAACCCTACGTGTCGGATTATTTTATTATAAAAATTATCTTTTTAAGGGACTAAGGTCCGATTTTTCCATGCATCATTCTCGCGAATGCACGTCCGTCGTAACCAGAGCCAAGTTCACAAACACGTACCATCTCGGCTTCCGTGAAGTGACAAAATATTACCAACCCCCATTCCCAACCAAATACTTTCAGTCCGCACTTGCGTGGCAACCGAGTTTTCTTACATAGATATAAGGAACTCGAACGTATCATGTAGCATGGGGCGCAATTCACCTTTCGGATCATGCATCATCCCCCGACCGGGTGTCACAGGTCCTACCTTTGGGATTTCGACTCCCCGAATGGTCTGTTATACGTAGAGCACGTTTGGTTCAGAAAATTAGTAATAAACTTCCAATAAAAAGAGTTTTTACAAAGCCATTAGTTCACCTTAAAGCAAGTTTACAAAAACAGTTTACCAACCCACCAAAGATTCGTTTATTCCCAAATGAGTGTAAGAATTTGACTAACACTTATAAAATTGAGGCTAACAAGTGTTAGTCTTGAGATTTGCTTACTGGATAATGAAAGATTCATAGACAAATAACAGTTCATTATCACCATAAGTTAAGTTCTTACAATCTTTGACGAGTAGACTCAAGAACACTAAAACAAATGTTCAAAACCGAAAAGATGGTATAACTAATGGAAGAGATGGAGAAAAATTAAGCAGTTTGGAAGTGAAGTCGGTTGCCCCTTTTATAGGCAAATTTTGAACGGCACGACCCGTTCTAAACTAGACACGGGCCGTGTGAAACAGTGAGCACAGGGCATGTCTTCAGCGGCACGGGACGTGCTGAGTCAGGTCGGTGATCTTTAAATCTTCGAGCACAAGGAGCATGGGGCGTGTCTCTGTCGGCATGGGTCGTGCTTAGTTTTGTACGGGCCATGTGGTACAGGCTTGATTCAGAGGCACGGGGCATGTCTTCCATGGTGTTGTCGAGATGGGCTGGCATCGGGTACGAGGCCTGCTGAAGTGGGCACGGGCCGTGCTAAACTCAAAATCAATAGTTTTCTTCTACTTGATAAGATTTTCTTGCATTTTCATTCCTTTTGTGTTTTTGGCTTAGTAAAACCTGAAAAACTACAAAGAAGACAAAAACACTGTTTCTTTGCAATAGTTAGTCATATTTTACCTAATACGCGAGGGATATTTGTCTAGGAAATATGTATAATTTAAGGTACAACAGTTAACCTTGCTGCAAAATTAAATCCGGAATCACCTTCGCCGCCATTGTTATATACAGTACCAGTCTTTGTCGTCACGAATTGATTCATTTGCACGACATAGTCGCCATAAGCTGCTGAATAATTTCCAATGCCTTGGCATGAGCATCGACTTGATCGCTCAACAATGAATCGCTGTCGGTGCTTTTAACCCCGTTGGAATTGATCGACTAACGTCTTGTCATCTTAAATTTGATCGGAATTTTTGAAATTAAAATCAGAAGCCGGGGAAATTTTAGCTCTGATACCAATGATACGAAATAGATTTGCTAAGCTCAAGCTCAATCGATGGTTGAGCTGTGTTAGTGATCAGAGATCGGAACAGGAAGAATTGATCTCGGGATTGAACTAACTGAAACCAAATCACAAATGGAGGGAGAAGAATCTGTTATTACTTTTGAATACCGTTTACAAGTTCGTTAATCAAATTATATACAACTTACAATGACCCCTTAACTATTTCTAACTGACAAAAACAACCCACAACATTCTTGACGGTACTAATAGAATTCACTAGCGAAGCTAACGACATTACTAACTATTTAACTCTATATCAGTATGATGTCACATGTAAGGGAATTACATATTGATCACTAGGAGATTGGGCTTTTGTTGTGGGTCCAGATGCATTAGTAGGCTAATCATCAGGCGCTCTCATTTGATCCGGAACACGTTGAGCCTATGGGTCATCAATGTAGAAGGCACAAGTAGGTGTAACTAATGGAGATTTCGGAGGGCTAGGATCTGACTGCGTTCTTGAAACATCTTGGGTACTATCAAAAAAATTGTAAGAATCGACGGGGAAAATGAGGGTGTATAAATATAACCCGAAAAAAGGAAAGACTATCTCATAAAACTTCACATGGCATGTGATATACACCCGAGAGATTACCCAGTCAAGGCATCAAACCCCTTTATATTGAGAGTAATGACCTATGAAAATACAAGAGAGGCTACGTGGAGTAAGCTTATGATTAGCATAGTCCCGGGTGTAAGGAAACAAACGAATCCAAAAGTGCGGAAATGATTATAAGTGGGAACTCTTAGAAACAGTAGTTCAAATAGAGACTTACCTTGCAAGATGGGTGTAGGAAACCGGTTACTGAAATAGACTATCAAGCTAAACGCGTCAATCCAATGGATAGGGTAGACATGGGATTAAAGAGCATTGAAAACCCGATTTTCACAATATGTCGATGTTTGCATTCTGCCCATCATTTTGTTCTTATGTGAAAGGACCAATAAATGATAAAGAGTGCCATTTTCTTCATATAATTGTCTAACAGGATAGCTTACAAATTCAGTACCCCTATCACTTTAGAGTACTTTGATTTTGTGAGAAAATGAGTTTTGACAAATTCAGTAAATGCAAACAATATAGTATAAAATCTCAACTTGGATTTCTAAGGTTAAACCATCAATGGATGTTATTGGTGACGGAACGCCTATCACATTGTATTAAGTCAAGGGATTGCAAAGCTTGTTTACTATTCATTTCAAACAATAAACAATGTATTTTTGATAGTTGACATGTAGAACATAAATCTGGTTTAGTTAAAACAAATGTAACTAATAACAACTCCAACTTATTTAATAATGAGATAATATTATAGGAAACATGTCCTAACCATAAATGTCAAATTTCATAAGAAGCTTTTGAGTTGGAAGTTGCCACCAAAGCTTGAGGACCATGCTCCAAAACGTATAGGCTATTTTCACATCTTTCATGGGCTAGGACCTGGTGTGTTGTTTGTTCTTGAAGATATCAATAAGGTTGAGTACATAACACACCTACATAATTGTCAGATGTTAATTTTCAAATGGATAACAGATTGTTAGTAATTCATGGAACAACCTATATATCCTTGAAGTTAATGTGATTAGGAATAATAGTGTGACCCTTATGTGAAATGGGAAGGATTTTACCATTACCAAAAGTGGCTTTAGAATTACCGGCATTAGGAGTGCTAGTGGTGACATTTTTATTAAATGATGTCATGTCATTCGTAGTGCCCGAGTCAACAAACCAATCGGGCTCAGAAGAAGTAACATGACATGCAGCGTGGAACGCTTGTGTAAGATGAGCATTAGTGGGGCCACCATGAGTGGCATCGAATCCAAGGTTAGGACATGATCAAGCACAATGTCCATTATTCCAACACAACTGTCACACCCTGTAAAATCTGTGTCTGGCGTGAGCGAGATGGAATCACAATCAAGGTTACACGAAACGACCTCTGGATGGTTAAACAACTAGCGCCGTTTTAAGGATTAAAAGTATTTCGTTTCAGACTTGCAGCGGAAATTAACATAAGTTTCATTTGTTCCATTGTTTAAAAAAGAAGTTTAAAAAAGATTTAAAGACATGACACCGTTAGCTGTTATGTAGTGAAATATCCAAAATGGCTAGTATGACCACGACTCCAGAATGATACGATAGGTCCTAATGATATGCACAATAGAGAGTTCCATACAAGCAAGTGGTCGATCAAGTACTTGAGAATCACATACTAAAAGGTCAACATAACGTTGGTGAGTTCACAGGTTTAAGTAAAATTAGAAGTGTGATTGACGATAAAGTTTGGCATAAGATTATCACTCATTTGATAATTTTGTTAAGATATTATAAATTATTATTACCATGAACCTTGAAATCCGAAACCGACTAATTACCCACTCATGGTATTATGTCCAAGATTATCGCATGGCAAATATATCTGTATGTACCCTCTTCACTATAATAAAGGGAGCCAGGATTGGAGCGACCAATCAGGACAGTGGCGTTAACCCTATAGATCTATTCTAGAGTCATCGTTTCTTTTGAAATTAATCAGATTCAATTAATAGTGGGGTTTTCATCATAACATGAATTAACATGAATACGACAGGATGGACGAATAACTCATGTAATCAGTAATAGTAACAGGTTATCTACTTGTCAGGCATGATATAAGTTATCTTCCCCAAAAGCATTTAAAACAATTAAAAGAGGGGCTGTGAGACTCACTCGAGTTTGGTAGTTTCCAGGTAATACAGATAACGGTGATCAGATAAACCTAGCAGTCCTAAATCAAGTTTAAGATAACTTAAAGTCTATGGATTGGATTGACAATTAACTCACTCTTAATTAGTTGGTTAAGTCTTAACGTCATGGTGACCCGATAGTTCAGTTAATAATCGATGGGCTTAAGGAATCATTTATTAGCAATAAATAACTGAGTCCGCGATAACATTTCGGAAGATAAAGATTTATATATTACCAAAATAAATTAAGGATTTTCCTATTTTATTTAAATGATTATGGCCAATATTTAATCCAATAAATATTACTTCAAGTCATGGACTCAAACAGGTTTACAAAAACTATTATCTGTGAGAAGCCTGAAACGCGCGGTTTTATCAGTATTCACCAATACGCGTTATTTTCCAATGTTATTAGAAAATATGATTGTTAATTAGAATATATTTATTTTTCCAAAGTATCTCAGAAAATACAAGTTCAGGTATTTAAAATCCTAAGTCATCGGTTTTGCCGGTACGCGCTCGGTTTTTGACAGTTTTGTCCCCGCGACTCGTTTTATGACACGATAAGTTACCAAAACACTTTTTAAATGCATCCTAAGTCATTTTAGGTTCACAAAAGTGTTTCAAATCCGATTTGACCATATTTGAACTATTTTACAAAAACGGGGTTTCCGGATCCGTTAAATACCCGTTTTTAAGCCGGTTTTCCCTATATTCAGCTCAAATCAAAGGGGATCTTTCTAGCCAAGTTTTACCAATGATTTTTATGTCAAAATTTACTGTTCTAAAGGTCAAAAATTCTGAAAAAAATTCGGAGTTGACCCAAGGGGTCCTTTTAGGGTTTTTAACGACTTGATTAGTGATTTTAAGGCCCTTAAACTCATTTCCAAATAAATTGCCTTCACAAAAGCTGCTTTAAACATGTCAAAAACAATATCTAAGGTTTTGGATATGTCAAATTTGGATCTTGAGATTTTGATCTTGAGCAAAATGTATAAAGAGAGTAGAGAGATAGAGAGTGTCGTAAAAAGGGAGAGAGAAGAGAGATGGTGGGAGGTGTTCTTGAGTTAGGGTTTTTGTGAAAATGAGAGTGTGTGTTATGTGTGATTATATATGGGAGCAAGTGAGCCAAGGGTTTTAGAGCATATTCCTATGCTACATTGTGTCTCGTTTATTGTAACTAGTCCAGAGCTTAATTGTGAGTCTAGGAGTCAACATACCATGGTGGCCGTACCAATGGTCTGTCGTACCAATTGGTACGAGCGTACCAATTGGTCCGCCAGTTGGTACGCCAGCCATTATGTTGTTACTATAAATAGTTTGTGTTAGAGAGAGTTCACTTCTGGTCTGTGAGTTCTATCTTCTAAACTGTGCGAACCTGATTGTGTTTCTCTCTCTACTCTATAACTATAACTCTTTGTGAATCAATAAAGCAAGTCTTTATTTACGAGTTTGTTCATCGTTTAACCGAATCATGCAGTAGTAAGATCCGTTCAGGTACTTACAAGTGGTATCAAAGCAATCTAGGTTGCTCTACTGTTGTGATTTGGTCATGTTTCGGATTTCTAATGAGAGAAAGTTTGGGTTTGAGTTATTTTTCATCAAATTTTCTTAATTCTGAGTGATTCTGAGGTCAAAAATGATTTCTAAAGCTTCCTAGAGTGTTTTCGCACCTCTATGTTCCAAATTTCAAATTCCAGTCCAAAAAGTCAAAAATTCGAAAAATCAGTCGATTTCAACATGGTACGTTGCTGGTACGCCGGATGAGTTTCTTGGTACACCGGACGATCCACTGGTATGCTAGGTAATCTTCATAGATTTCTGGTACGCTTGTTGTTGGTACGCTAGGCAATCTTCATCGGTGGTACGCGACTATTATTCATTGGTACGCAGGCAGTTACGTCGTACCAAGTTGGTAGGTTGATTGATCTGGTACGCTGATTCTTCTAGTCCGTTACTTGGTACGTTGGAGTTTTGGTACGCTGGTGGTCCGTTGAATCTTTTTGGTACGGAAGTCAATAATCTGGTACCCTGAGACAGATTTCATTACAATTCAAGATGAGTGATTTTCAAGCTTTTTCAGCTGCTCAAACTTTGATGCAACTCATGATGAATTATGATAACAAGATAGGAACAACTCAGAAGGTTCCTAAGTTGCTACGATTGGAAGATTACCACAATTGGAGGAGTCAGTTTGAATCTTACATCTTTTCTCAAGATGTTGATTGTTGGATTCCGCTTGAAAAGGAATATGAGTATCCGATGCTAAATGGCAACATGCCAAAGATGGTTGGTAGTTTTGATGCGGAAGAATGAAAACTTTTTGCAAGAGAAAAGAAAACATATAGTTATGTTACAATGGCATTACCAAAAGATCTAATGCATCAATTTAAGAACTATTCAACGGCTAAGGCATTGTGGGATGCTATTACATAAAGGTGTGAGGGTATTGAGCAATATAAGATGACTCGAAAGAAAGTGTTAAAGAAAGAATTTGATAATTTTGGACATTGTGATAATGAAAAAGTGTCCGATTTGATTGCAAGGTTTTCACACTTGATAAATGAACTTGAAGTTGTAAAAGTCAAGAAGAACAATGATGAACTAAAAGAGAAATTTCTAGAAGCCTTACCCAATAAGTGGGAAAATTATGTTATGATGTTGACCAATGATCCGAGTTATGCCGGTTTGACATTCAATCAATTAAAGCAAGTTGCAAGCTCGTGAAATGGAACTGATTGTGAAGAAGTCAGCACATCTGTCTGTTCAACATCCTGAATTATATTTTAGAGAAAATTCTGCTACTGTACATGCTAAATCTACATCACTTCCTAATTCAAGTTCTAATCTAGCTCCAACAGCGTTGCTTGCTGGACAGTCTAATAATTCTGGTCATTCTTCAGGTTTCCAGTTCACTAATCCTGATAAATCAACAAACAATTATAGTTCTATTCAAGCAACTAAAGATCTAGCTGCATTGGTATCTGCTTTCATATCATCCTCTTCTGGAGTAGTTTTTAGCCAAATTAGTCAATCTGTGTTGTTTGGAGACGATTATAATAAGTTGGTTGAATATCAATTGAATAAATTAGATTTGGAGTGGCAGTTTGCTATGGTAGTTGAGAGGGGAAGGAGATTTATGAAGAAACATGGAAAGACATCTATTCTTCAAGGAGGAAAACATGGTCTGGATAAGAGGACGATTAAATGTTTCAAATGTTCCAACTACGGACATTTTGCTCGAGATTTCACCCAATCGTCATATGAAAAGAGTAATTCTGATAAGCATGTTCACAATAAAGACCCAAAACCTATGATTTCTCAAACTGACGAAGGTTATGATTGGTCTAAAGATTTTCCCAATGAATCTGCTTTTATAGCCACAGTGCA
Source organism: Deinandra increscens subsp. villosa (assembly GCA_039602395.1). Taxonomy (NCBI): domain Eukaryota; kingdom Viridiplantae; phylum Streptophyta; class Magnoliopsida; order Asterales; family Asteraceae; genus Deinandra; species Deinandra increscens. The sequence goes on along the minus strand of JBCNJP010000010.1, from coordinate 28,177,616 downwards.
AGTTGAATCAAGTGATTCTGATTCTGATATTAGTGGGTATGAGTCAACTTGTGAATTTTGTGCTCAAAAGAATAAAAAGATTCAGAAATTAGTTCAAGAACTAGAAGGGTTGATTGTTGAAAGGACAAAGAAAGAAGAAGAATTAGAAAGTTTCAAAAAGAAGTTTGAAGATTCTAATGAGATTCTCAAGGTAAATGAGAAATTGGTCAAGGAAAGGTATGTTATAATGGAAGAGTTTGTAGAGCTCCAGAAAAGATTGGATGGGATAGTTGTTGAAGACAAAGAACAAATTTTGAAGTTACAAACTGAAAATGTAGAGTTGGTTCAAATTGTTGAAAAGTGAGACAGTTAAGCAAAAGATGTGTTCGAGATTTTGATGCTTTGTTTCAGAAATTAACATCAAGAGTAGAATCGCTTAAGCAATGAAGTTACTGCTGCTGAAAACCAACATCAATTGGTGCATTCTGAATTACAAGACAAAGTCAAATGTTTGAAAGAGAAAAATTAGTTGCTAACAAGGAATATTGAGATTCATGAGGGAAGGGTGAAGAAAATTACTCAAGAAGTGTATGATGCACATGATCAGATGAGACAAGAAAAGTTTTTGTCTAACATAGCCTCAGAACAATTAATTGATTCAGAAAAGGCGTTGGGTGAAGCACAGAAGAAAATATCTGATTTGAATATTGAAGTATTGGATCTTAAGCGGCAATTGAATAATCTGAAGAATTCACACTCTTTCACAAGTTACTTGTGCAAAGGTGAGAATTTCAAGAAAGTTTTTAGAAGCGAAGAGTATAATCAAATTCCGCATCCAGTTATTCAGTCTGATGCTCTAGCTGATATTTATTCTTCTGATATAATTGGAGATTATTCTAAATTTGTTTCTTAGAAATATGAGAAGAAGAAATCAAAGCCTTCGAACAAGAAAGTGGAACCTTCAACAACTAGTGAACCCACATATGTTTAATTTGTTTCTGGTGGAACTGGTGTAATTGATAAAGAAATTTATGATGACAAGATGGTGGAGACAGATGAAAAGATGGTGTCTGAGGAAAAAATTGGCTGCAGTTAGTTCAAGCTAATAATTTGAAGGGTATTAAAGCTAAGGAAAAAGCATATATGGATCGATTCTATGGTCGATAATATCGAGACGGAAGTTTTGTCATATATTGTGTTGAATGTTAACATAAACCGAAGGAGTATACAAGTGTTTAAGGTCCGGCGGAGGTTGGACAGAACCTCCCCTCTCAACACATTGATCTGGAAAGACACTGGACAGAAACTTACAAAGAAATACAAAGACGAAACTATTTATACTTCTTCATTCTTTCCGAACTAGGAAGCTCCGAACTCTGTCCCAATTCCATCCGAACTTGGAGTTCGTCTAAGGTTCGGACAACTACGAACCTAGAGTTCGGCTGGGTTTCGGACACAGTTCATGTTTCCGACAAATCAGTCTGTTTGACAATTCGAACAGTAACGGCCACACAAGGTTCATGCATCAACAAATTCCCCCTTGGACGCACCCGTCGAATCCAGACATTGATCTTCTAGCAATCATCATCAGTCAGTCTGCTACATCTTGAATCTGGATTTTCAGCAAACTTCCCTCGGATAGAACTTCAGGCATGCAGGAAACAGTTCGCATCTTGTACAATCTCCACAAACAATAAAATTTCCCCTAGCTTCAAGCAGAACCATCCAACTGGAACCGGCATATATGATAATGGTTCACTTCATCAGTCGTATCCGGAATTTGTAAAGACACCCGAACATCACTGCATATTGACAACAATCTTTAATCTTCACCAAATTGTAATACATTATGATCTTTATGAAAATAGACACGATCAACATCTTCAATCATGGAAATTCCCCCTTAGCATGAAATCCATCACAATATATTACTCCGGTAAACGTATATCTCGTTGCAGACTGGAATCTGACCAAGTCTTCACAACTCAAGAAATATCTCGTTGCAGACTGGAATCTGACCAAGTCTTCACAACTCAAGAAATTACTCGTTGCAGACTGGAATCTGACAAAGTCTTCACAACTCAAGAAAGTATCGGGCAAATGACAAAGAGTTCCAAACCATAACCGAAATCTTTGACATACCGGTTTACACGAAGATCAGAATACACTACCTTTCCACGAAGATCAAAATCACCATCAACCCTGAACTGATTGCTTTTGAATATTCACTTTTTCAATTATGAAACTTTGAAAGTTGTAGGGTCTCCAATTTTCCCCTAAACAAGTGACATATTCAAATCTTCAATTTCTTATGATTCCAACCCCGCATTCTTGTAGTGAAATGATAAACTCAAGTGGCCCGCAACGGAATCTTTAATCACATTTAATCTTCAGTTTGTGTAGAAAAATAATCTCCGACAAACGTTCCCATGTAATCATAACCATGTCTCCGAATCTCTGTCCATCATCAGAAACACACATTCTTGAATCTCTGTCCATCAGCAAGAACAATGACTACCCACAAACTCATCTCTTGAAATTCGATCACTAACTCGTAACAAATATCATGATCTGGATTTTCATCAAACATAACACCCCATAAGTACCGAGTCAAGGGTAAACCCGATAGCTGATCCGCTTCTTTGAAATTCCCACCCAACGGGGGTTCAGGGACAGCGCCCCTGAGAAGCGGGGTCTAAGGGGTGGCAGCCCCTGACGGGGTTCAAGGGGCAGAGCCCCTGGCTGGTGTCTACTTGAGGTGCTTGAAGAAGGCAGAAGCTCTTGAAGTGCTTGAAGACATTCATGGCTGTTGATACCTGATATGTGCGTCGTGTGAAGTATCAAACAAAGTACAAGATCATGTCAAACTAGGTCTGGCCGAACTAGGTCCGAACCTGAAGTTCGGACTGGCCAAACCTGAGGTTCGGCCGAAGCTCGGACCAGCGGGTATATATAGGTGATTGGTCTTCGTAATTGTAGGGTTCTGAGGGTGCGAGATATCTTAAGTGTGTGTTTCTGAGTGTGTATTCTCTGAGTTCATTTCCGAGTGTTTACTGGTTGTAATTGTTCATCGTTGATCAATAAAACAATCGGTTAATTACGTTTCGATGTCCGATTAGCTAGATCGAGTAGACGATCCGATGCTCACGCATTTTCAAGTGGTATTAGAGCTTTCTGGTTCACTCTACTGATCTGTGGTTGCTATTCTCGGATTTTTGAGCGTTTTTGAAGTTTTCTCGTGCTTCTTTTCATATTCTCAATCATTTCTGGCGTGCGTTTTGTGTCAAAATTACTCTTAAATCATTCCTCATCATTTTTCTGGTCTGACTGGTACGTTTTTCGTCAAAATTCATCAAAAATCGAACGTTTTTGAAAAATTATGTCGGAGTTCGGAGTTTCCAGATCAGGTTCGGAGTAACTGCTCCGAACTTGAAGTTCGGACATCTTTCGGTGTGTCTTCGGTGAGAGTTCGGTCAAAGTTCGGAGTTCAGAGGTGGTTCGGAGATAGATCGGAGTTGTTTAGGAGTTCGTCCTGTTGATTCTGATTCGGAGCCGGTTCGGACTTTAGATTTAGGTTCGGACAGAGTTCGGAGGTTGGTGATAGGATCGGAGCAGGTTCGGCCAGCAGATTCAAATTTTCAACGATGTCGGATTTTCACGCGTTTGCTGCAATGCAAAGTGCCATGCAAACCATGCTAAATTTTGACAATGAAATTGGAACAAGTCAGAAAGTTCCCAAATTGTTAAAACTTGAAGATTATCAAAATTGGAAGAAACGATTTTCTGCTTATATTAGCACAAATGACATTGATTTATGGATTCCAATTCGAAAGTTGTATGAACGACCAATGGAAGATGGAGATCTTAAAGAGATTCAAGATTTCGATGGTGATGAAAGAAAAAGTTATGAGCTTGAAAAGAAAGTTTATGGTTATCTTACTATGGCTTTACCTACTGAATTGCTTCATCAATTTAGTACTTGCAAGAAATCTAAGCAATTGTGGGATGCTTTATCCGCAAGATGTGATGGAAATGCTGATTATAAAAAGAGTCGCAAGAAAGTCTTGAACAAAGAATTTGATAATTTTCAGAATTATGACAATGAAAACATTACTGCTCTAGGTTCAAGATTTTCACATTTGATTAGTGAATTGAAGGTTGTTGGAATTGAAAAATCTGATCCGGATTTAAAGGAAAAGATCATGGAAGCATTACCTGAAAAGTGGGAAAATTATGTTTTGTTACGTATTCATGACAAGGATTATTCTGCAATGACATTTCACGAGCTTACTGGAAAACTCCATGCTCGAGAAATGGAAATGTTAAACTCAAAGAAGTCAACTGCTACCTTGCAAAATCCAGAATTGTATCATGGTGAAAATAGTGCAAGCATGAGTGCAAAGTCTAAGCCAAATCAGAATACAGCACCAAGTATTGCTTTTATAGCTGGAGCTTCGGGAAATTCTGATAATAATTCTTCAAGGGGTTGCAATTTCACAATTCCAAATTTTTCAAGTCAAAGTACTTTTTCAGCGGAATCAACAGATGATTGTGCAAAAATGATTTCTGCATTGATATCATCATCCTGTGGATTGATTCTCAAAAATGTTGCTGATGCGAAGTTAACCAGTGAGGATCTTGATGCTCTTGATGATGATCAACTAACCGAATTGGATGTATCTTGGCAATATGCTATGTTGTGTCAAAGATCTAAAAGATTCTTTAAGAAGCATGGAAGGAATATTTCTGGTGACAAGTTGGGTTTTGACAAGTCCAAATTAAAGTGTTATAAATGTTCACAACTTGGACATTTTGCCAAAGATTGTCATCAGGTACATGCAAATAAGTCTGGTGTTCCTCTATCACCAAAGCCTGGTTTTACTCAACCATCTACTAGTAACACAAGCAAGACCACAACTTTGATTGCTCAAAATGATGCATGGTGTATATGATTGGGGTCAACAATTTGGTTATGATTCATCAGCTTTGATTGTCACTCATGTTCAGTCAGATGATTCATATTCAGATACTAGTTCCGATACTAGTTCAATTCCAAGTTCTTATGAATCTGCTGAAATTTGGAGAGTCTGATGAAAGAAAATGCTTTATTGATGAATAAAGTTCAACAACTGTCTGAGGCATTTGATGTGTGATTAATTCAGAGTTGAAGATTTCTAAAGATCATGACAAGGAGTTGACATTAAAGAATAAGTGTTTGACCATGGAAATCCAAACATTGAATGAGGTTTTGGAAGTTTTGAAGCAAGATAAGAAGAATGTTGAAATTTCAAAGGCTAAGATTTGTGAAGAACGTGATGAGTTGGTAAAAGATGTCAAGAAATGGAATGATGAAGCTGAAGATACAGCAGCTGATTTTCAGAATTTATTTGATAAATCAAAGGTCAAACTTGAACTGCTTACAAAGAATGTAGAAGAATCAAATGCTAAGATTGAAGCGTATCAAGTTGACATGGATAAATTGTTAGATGAGAAGAGGGAGTTAGTTCGTGTTAATAAAGTTCAAGCTGCAAATTTAGAGATTCAAAAGAGAAACGAGGATAAATTGAAGAAGGAATTACATGAAGGACTTGATAATCTGCGTTCGCAAAAATTTGAAACTCACAAAGTTGCAAAGCGATTGATTGCTAAAGAAAAAGAATTTGCTGAGGCTCAACAAAAAATTTCTGATCTGAAGGTTCAAGTTCTTGATGCTAATCGATTGCTTAATAATGTTTCAAATTCTCAAGTCTTCACAAGCTTCTTAGCTAATGATGCGAATTTTGAGAAGATGTTTGATAAGACTGCTTCACCCCCTGCTCATATCAAAGAAGCTGTCAAAGAAGTGAAGGAACAAGTTGCAGAATTTGATTATTCAAAGGTTTCGTCATCTATTGCTGAGAATGAGACAGTTGTGCCGAAGAAGAAGAACAGGAAGAATAAGAAAAAGAAGGAAAAGAAATCCGAAATTTCTCCTACACCAAAGTTTGTATCTGGTTCATCGTCTACTGATAATGAGAAGTCAGCTATTTCTAGTGATAAAATTCAGTCTCAACCTGAGTTTGATGAAAAGATCTTTTATGATCAAAAGAATGTAACTAAAGTAAAAGCTGAATTTTCTCGATTGGCTAAGAATGGACATGTTATACCTGAGGAGAAGATTTCTGGAAAGCATGAAGGATTGGGTTTTCACAGGATGATAGACAAAGCTGAGAAGGTTCCAGCATCTTCATCTCAAGATTTGAAGAAATTAAAGATGAAGCAAGTGAAGAAGGAAGTTTTTCAAGCTGATAAAATTCAACCCGAGCGGTTTTACAAACTCAAGGGTTCGGATCAATTATTTTCTGACAAAAAAATTTCCACTTCATTGTGTTGATGCTCGGAAGATTGCTGAGGTCTTTGTGAAAGCAACCATTTCTTCAGAAAGTTCTCAATCTCTTAGCCCTACATCCAAATGGGTACATGATCACAGGCATCAGGTATATGATTCTCATTCTGATCATGTTAGAGATATTCATGTGTGTTCTTCGTAGGTACATCACCGATGGGATAAAACAACAAGAATTTGTTATATTTTCCGTCGCCCAGGGCATATGGCAAAAGCCTGTTCATCACCTACTGTTTCGCCACAAAGATTTCAAAAGAAATCAGTTTTTGGTAAACCTGCCACACCAAAGTTCTTTGATGAACAAGGCAGAGTTTTTGATGAAATTAAACCTACATTCTTTCATAAACAAAAACGTTTTGTTCAAATGTTTTCAAAGGTTCAAAATGTAGGTTCTCCATCACAGTCACCTGTGATTGTTTCATCAAAAACTGAATTACAAAAACAACAACAATGGAAACCTAAGGTGGTTTCTAAGCAAAACAAGGACACTGGTCGACCAGAAGCGATTCGCTTCGGGTCATTTTTGGACTAATTCGTTTGACCTGTGTGCAGGTACTTCTAGAAGACCTATCAACGATTGTAAAGTTGTTGATGGAGGAGTATTCTGCTTAATTTAAATGTTCATGATAAATCTTTCTAAAATTTTCTAAAATTGCATCGTATCCGTGTTGATTGATCACTTTTCTTTGTTTACAAAGTTTTTCTCAAAAACCCAAAAATAGAGTCTTGTTTTTGTGTAAAATGAAAATCCAAAAATAGTGTTTTCATTTTAAGGGGGAGAATTGTAAGTAAGGGGGAGTATTTGAGAAAATGCATGTTATGGGGAGAAGGTGAATACATGCCCAATATATAATGAAGGAAGGTGAATTCATGCAAAATATAAAATTGTGAGAAATTGATCATTGGGAAATGATAGTACATTGGCTATCGTATCTGAATCATGAATAGAGTAGATGAAAGAGCCATAAGATCATTGTTTGATATGCTTGGTAGGCTCGGCGAATCAGAAAGTATTCAGATATGATATACACCAAATACTAATGCTTGACCATGTGGATAACATCTTGATGCATATTTCATGACACAAAGAGAAAAATAAGTGTGAAACTCAAAATGAGAAGTCACTGTGTATACATGTGTTTATTTTGCAATGATTTAAACTTGTTTGATTTTCTTTATTTTGTCAAACGATCGGACTTTCTCTGCGTATCGAAAGATCGACCTGATCGTTGTTCGTTTGACGTTCTGTTTTATTTTCTTTGGTGTTTCGTATAACTCATTGGATTTTCTCTGCGTGTACGGGAGTACCGACCTGATTGTTGTTGGGTTATACAATTTCAACTTGTTTTATTTTCTTATTTTGTTAAATCTGAGGCCTTATCTGCGTATCGAAAGATCGACCTTAAGGTAGACGATTTAACATTCTTATTTCTTTTTGCATGGAACACAGTTGACTACATCATGAAAATACTATGCATTGTGAAAAATCACAAGTGCTGTCACACAAAGGAAAAAGAAAAAGAAAAGCTGAAAATGTCTGGTTATGTCTGATAGTGTGGGATGCACTGGTCAATGCAAATCTAATCAATACTTTAACATATCCAGTTGTTATGAGTATGATTCTGCCTGAGTTTAAGTTGGAGAAATTATATTAGCAATCAGCTTGACTTATGTGTTTCGATTAATCGAAACTGAAGTGCAATTCAGTGCGTTATGTTCAATATGATCCCATATAGTGATCTTTCTCATACCAAAAATAGTGTTTGATTCTGTATTGCAATTTCATTTCATTTCAGAAAAGCACAAAAAGATTTTCAGTGTGTTTTAGCATAAACTTTGTAAAATCAAAAAGATTTTATTTCTGCTTTATTTTCGATCTGATCAACATGTGATACAAATCTTTTTCAAAATCGTATCTTGGAGTCTCGAAGAGACGTTTTGCACCAAGATTATTTTTAAATGTTAGAGCAGGTTGCTATGTGCAAGTTATCACAACTTCAAGTCTTCTGAATATGTTGATGAAAGACCAGAGATACACTAGAATGTCATCAAATATTCAAGATCAAGCTGCGATCAAGTTGAGGAGGAGTTTGTTTGAAGTTTCATTTCATTGAACGAACGGATTCTACATTTGAGGGGGAGCTTGGTTAAGGATACAGAGTTGATGTTTTTGAAGCGATACTGAACACGACGAGGGGGAGTTTGTTGATACCTGATATGTGCGTCATGTGAAGTATCAAACAAAGTACAAGATCATGTCAAACTAGGTCTGGCCGAACTAGGTCCGAACCTGAAGTTCGGACTGGCCGAACCTGAGGTTCGGCCGAAGCTCGGACCAGCAGGTATATATAGGTGATTGGTCTTTGTAATTGTAGGGTTCTGAGGGTGCGAGATATCTTAAGTGTGTGTTTCTGAGTGTGTATTCTCTGAGTTCATTTCTGAGTGTTTACTGGTTGTAATTGTTCATCGTTGATCAATAAAACAATCGGTTAATTACGTTTCGATGTTCGATTAGCTAGATCGAGTAGACGATCCGATGCTCACGCATTTTCAATGGCGGAGATTGTGGAAATCATACTGGGGGCAGAGCACTTTTCTCCAAGACCCTCAAATTTGGCTACTATTGGCCTATAATGAAGGACGCCATGAGCTTCTCAAAAAATTGCGATGCATGCCAAAGGCACGACAACATTCTGCATCAACCAGCCGAGCATCTAAACCCTATAGTATCCCATGGCCATTCATGAAATGGGGCATGGGTATTGTAGGTAAGCTGCCCAAGGCTCCTGGAGGAAAAGTATTTATGTTTGCAATGACAGACTATTACTCCAAATGGATTGAAGCAGAAGCCTATCATGGTGGGGTCAAAGCGCGAAATTTTTCTTCTTGAACAAAATTGCTTCATAAAAAATGCATCCGAGCTCGTCCGAACCTTGTCCGAACTACCTCCGAACCTGATCCTCCGAACCTCCTTCAAACCTGACCTTCGAACGTCCGAACACGGCTGAACTCTGTCCGAACGTGGAGTTCGGAGCAGTTATTTTTCAGATCTATTCTTCGGCCGAATCTATCCGAACTTCACTGAATTTTTTTTGAAATCGCACCAGATTCATAATTTGATCGAATTTCGACATCCATATACTTCTGTTAGGTAAAACATGACTCAGGAAGACTCGGTTGATTAAAAATCAAACACTCCAATCACACCTAACTGAAGGTTTAACGTCTCGAAATTAAGAAAAATGATGAAATTAGGCCATAGAAAAAACCAACAGCTCTGATACCACTTGAAAAAGCATATATGGATCGATTCTATGGTAGATAATATCGAGACGAAAGTTTTGTCATATATTGTGTTGAATGATTACATAAATCGAAGAAGTATACAAGCGTTTAAGTTCTAGGGGAGGCTGGACAGAACCTTCCCTCTCAACACATTGATCTGGAAAGACACTGGACAGAAACTTACAAAGAAATACAAAGACGAAACTATTTATACTTCTTCAATCTGTCCGAACTAGGAAGCTCCGAACTCTGTCCGAACTCCCTCCGAACTTGGAGTTCGTCAAAGGTTCGGACTGATCATTCGAACTCTGTCCGAACTCCCTCCGAACTAGGGACTGATCATTCGAATCCTGGGTCTGAGAACTGACCCTGAATGTTGGGACCACCATTTCAGTTGGGATAACTGCTTCAGTACCAAAGACCAAAGAAAATGGGGTTTGGCCTGTGGCGTTCTTCTGCCCATCTTCCCTTCTTCTCTTTCAACCTCTTCTTCAAGTTGTTTATTATAATCTTGTTGCTTGATTCAGCCTGACCGTTGGCTTGAGGATGCACTAGTGTCGACGTTATCATCTTTATACCCCAGGATTCACAAAATCCTGTTGTTTTGCTTCCAATAAATTGTGACCCGTTATCGCAAACAATCTCGGATGGAACCCCAAATCTTGTCAAAATGTTTCTTTTAATAAAGGATATGACTTCTTTCACCCTGACTTGAACGTATGCATCGGCATCAATCCATTTTGAGAAATAATCCGGCATAGCTAGAATGAATACCTTTCCTCTAGGGGCCTTGGGTAACTTTCCAACAATATCCATTCCCCACTTCATGAAGGGCCAGGATGCTAGAATAGGGTACAATGGTTCTGCAGACTGGTGAGGGACATTGGCGTGTCTTTGACAGGCGTCACATTTCTGGGAGAAATCCTGGGAATCTTTCCTCATGGTAGGCAAGTAATACCCTGTTCTAAGAATCTTGGACAGTAGGGACCTGCCCCCTGTATGGTTTCCACAATCACCCTCGTGGATATCCTTGAGTACTTCTTGGGCCCCATCCTTCTCCAAGCACCTCAGATATGCACCTACGAAAGATTTTCTATACAATGTGTTCTTAATAATCATGTACCTGGCTACTCTTACTCTGAATGCACGGGCATCCTTCTCGTTCCCTGGAATAGTACCATCCTGCAAATATTGAATAATTGGTCTGGTCTAGGATTCATTCTGGGTAGAAGAATCCTGGGTACTGGATACCAGGATTTTATCTGCTGTATCAGAATCCTGGGTATCTGTACCTTGGTCTATAGCTGGTGTTAGTATATGAATTATAGGAACATGAGTGTCTTCAAGTGCCTTGTTAGGATGTTTCTTTTAATAAAGGATATAACTTCTTTTTCCCTGACTTGGACGTATGCCTCAGCTTCAATCCATTTTAAGAAATAATCTGTCATGGCTAGCATGAATACCTTTCCTCCAGGGGCCTTGGGTAATTTCCCGACAATATCCATTCCCCATTTCATGAAGGGCCAGGATGCTGGAATGGGGTACAATGGTTCTCCAGGTTGGTGAGGGACATTGGCATGTCTTTGACAGGCGTCACATTTCTGGGAGAAATCCTGGGAATCTTTCCTCATGTCAATAGTACCCTGTTCTAAGGATCTTGGACATCAAGGACCTTCCCCCTATGTGGTTTCCGCAATCACCCTCGTGGATATCTTTAAGAACTTCCTGGGTCTCGTTCTTCTCCAAGAACCTCAAATATACACCTGCAAAAGATTTTCTATACAATATGTTCTTTATAATCACATACCTGGCTACTCTCACTCCGAATGCATGGACATCCTTCTCGTTCTCTGGAATAGTACCATCCTGCAAATATTGAATAATTGGTCTGGTCCAGGATTCTTCTTGGGTTGAAGAATCCTGGGTACTAGATACTAGGATTTTATGTGCTGTGTCAGAATCCTGGGTATCTGCACCCTGGTCTATAGCTGGTGTTAGTACATGAATTATAGGAATATGGGTGTCTTCAAGAGCCTTGAATGCTAAACCTAAGTTTGCCAATGCATCTGCTTCAGCATTCTCCTCCCTTGGTATTTGTTGAATATTAAAATTTTGAAAATCCTGGGACATTCTTTTTACCACCTCCAAGTATTTGATTAATTTCTCTCCTTTAGCTGCATAAGACCCATTAAAATGGTTAGCTAAAAGAAGAGAATCAACGTATACCTGGATGTGCTGAATTCCTAAGTGTAATGCTAAGTGTAATCCAGCAATTAGGGCCTCATACTCAGCTTCATTGTTAGTTGCTTGAAATCCACATCTGACAGCCTGGGGTATCATGTCCCCCTGTGGCGATTTCAGTACGATTCCTAGGCCTGTCCCCCTGATATTTGATGCTCCATCAGTGAACAAGGTCCATGACCCTGAAATTTCTTCCTGTTGAAGCTGCTGAAATTCATGGTCCGCTTCTTGTTGTATGTCAGTACTGAAATCAGCCACAAAATCAGCTAAAGCCTGGGATTTTATAGATGTTCTGGCCTCGTAGATCAGATCATATGCACTCAGCTTCACCGACCACTTAGCCATTCGACCTGACATTTCTGGTTTTCTCAAAACAGACTTTATAGGGTAGTTAGTTCTAACATGAATTGTATGAGTTTCAAAATAGTGTCTAAGTTTAGTAGATGCCATACTTAGGGCTAATATAAGTTTTTCAAGGTGTGAGTACCTGGATTCAGCATCAAGTAAACTTTTACTTACGTAATAGACAGGGTGTTGCTGACCTTCTGCATCCTTGGTCAGGACTGCGCTTACCGTATTCCTGGAAACTGCTAAGTACAGTGACAAGGGCTCCCCTGGATTAGGCTTCATCAACAAAGGTGCCGTGGACAGGTGTGTCTTTAAATCCTGGAACGCCTTCTCGTGTTCTTCTTTCCACTCGAATTTCTTGTTCTTTTTTAAGATGTCATAGAATTCCCTGCATCTTTCCGAGGATTTTGATATAAATCTATTTAGGGCAGCAATTCTACATGTAAGTCTTTGAACGTCCTTGGTGCTGGATGGTGATTGTAGGTTGGTAATTGCCCTGATTTGCTCTGGACTTGCCTCTATGCCTCTCTTGGTTACCATGTATCCCAGGAATTTGCCTGCTCCGACCCCGAAATGACATTTTTCTGGATTTAGCTTCATGTTGTATTTATCCAGGATGTCGAAGGAATCCTTAACATCCTGGACATGGTCATTGGTGACCCTGGATTTCACCACCATGTCGTCGATATACACCTCCATCGTGTCCCCCAGTTTTTCTTTGAACATCATGTTAACCAATCTCTGGTACGTTGCCCCTGCATTTTTTAGTCCAAAGGGCATAACTATATAACAATATATACCTGTTGGTGTTATGAATGCCGTATCTTCCTGATCCTGGGGTTCCATCTGGATCTGTTGAAATCCTGAGGTAGCATCCATGAAAGTCAACATCTCATGGCCTGCAGTTGCGTCGACCATGGAATCTATGTGAGGTAGTGGGAATGGATCTTTCGGGCATGCACGGTTCAGGTCCATGTAATCTACGCATACCCCTCCATTTACCGTTTTTCTTACTTACTACTACCACGTTGGCTAACCATCTGGGAAACTTCACTTCTCTGATCATCCTAGCCTTTAGAAGTCTATCGACCTCCTCCTGGATTATGACGTTCTTTTCTGGTGCAAATTTTCTTCTCTTTTGGTGTATGGGCCTGAAAGAGTTATCAATTCCAAGCTTATGTGTAATAACGGATTTAGAAATACCTGTCATGTCGTCATGGGACCAAGCGAAGGTTGACATCCTGGTCCTGAGCAGATGTGTTAATTGTTCTTCTATTGGCCCTGGAATATTTGTTCCAATATAGACTTTCTTCCCCGGATTTGAAGGATCCAGTTCAACAGCTTTGACGTCTTGCTCCCTCGCTTCCAGGGCTTCCCGAGCCTTTTTCTTTAATTGCTATCCTTGTCTTTTTTTGGAAGATATTTTCATTGATGTAGTGTAACATTCCTTGGCTTCTTGCTGGTCGTTGTGGACTGTGATCACACCCCAGGGTGTTGGCAGCTTCACGCATTGATGGTATGTCGAGGGTACAGCCCTGTTGTCGTGAATCCAGGGTCTACCTAGAATTACATTCTATGTAGACCGAAAGCTTGATTTCGCCCAGGGTGTTCTTCGTTTCACCACTGAAACCCACGAGTACCGTGGATTTCAAGATGATCTCTGAATGTGTAATTCCCATTTTTTGTAAGGCCTCCAACTGGATTATATTTACTGAACTGCCTCCGTCGATCAAGATTCTTTTCACAATGTTGTTGGCGATGTGAAGTGTTATCACCAACCCATCATGATGAGGGTCTATGATATCACGTTTATCGTCTTCCCCGAATGTGATTTCCTTGACATCAGGTTGAACAGAGCTCTTCCTGGGTCTTCCCTCTCTCTCTGACTTGGATTCCTTGGCATGTCTTTTCGCTGCAGAATAGGAGGTACCACAAATGTCAGAACCACCAGAAATAAAGTGTATTACCTTGGCATCTGGAGGCGGTGAGGATGCTCTTTCAAGACGGCCATCAGGATGTCCAAAATCCTGGGACCTTGCACCACTATCCCTGGATTTTGAATTCTGTTCCCTGGACTTATCCTTCTTCTTTCCCAGAAGCTCCTTCAAGTAGCCTTTGCCAAGTAGATAGCTTATTTCTCTTCTCAGGGCCATACAATCCTCGGTCTGGTGACCAAAGTCTTCATGGTAGGCACACCACTTGGACTTATCCTTCCAAGTGGACGGTTTATCATTCTTCTTGGGCCATCTTGCTTTGTCTCCAATAATCATTAAGGGAAGGATATTCTTCTTCCTCTTCATCCTGGTCCACACTATTCACTCGTCGTTCATCGGGCCTTGAGTATGGCTTAGATCGTTGTGACCTAGGATGTGAGGATTCTGATTTTCTGTTGGAGCTATTGATTCTTGGGGAGGATTCGCCCTTTCCCAGGATTTTCTTGTCCTCCTCCAGCCTGATGAAGCGTATGGCCCTGTGATGGACTTCGTCCATGTTATGACATGGGTTCATGACTAGATCCTGATAGAATGGTGAATCTTTGTTAAGTCCCATCTTGAAGGCCTGGACTGCAGTCGCCATGTCCATGTTTGCTATCTCCAAGGCTTCTCTGCTAAGCCTGCTAACGAAATTCCTTTGGGTTTCACCTGCATTCTGGGTCACCCTATACAAATCACTCGTTAGTTTTTCAAAGTTGCGGCTGCAAGAGAACTGATTGTTAAATAAATTGATTAAATGTGAAAAGGAAGTAATAGAGTAAGGAGGAACATTCAAGAGCCATTTTAAGGCTGCTCCTGTCAAGGTAGATCCGAATTCTTTGCATAGGCATGCCTCCTTAATTTCAGGGGGCATGTAGATAACCTCCATTCTTTCACGAAATTGTGCCACATGTTCTTCAGGGTCTGTTGTGCCATGAATTCCGTGTTCACCTTCTGTTGGAGTTCCATGTGGCGCTCTAATTTACCGAATGTGGCTAGGATATCAGTGTCAGATATTAAGACAGGGTCTTCTGGGATGTTTTCAGTTTCGATCACTTCATGGTTAACTATCGGTCCGTCATTGCGTGTAGCTGAAGTTGAGGCATTAAAACTTGGAGCCGATGAAGTGACTCCACTTGTCGAAATACTGGTCCTTGGACCTGGTTGGGCAACTCCAGTTGTTGAAGCAGTTACAGCAGAAACCGAGACATTCGAGGTGTTCATTTGTGTCGACATTTTCTGGTAGATTTTGGTAAAAATCAGGTATAGGACAAATCTGAAAAGAGTTTGATAAAAAATTGACACCAATTGCCCCACGGTGGGCGCCAAATTGTTTTGGGTAAAAATTACTTAAGCAAATTTAGTAAAACTTGAACCAAATAAGATTGTGAGGTTTGGTGCCTGGGATTAGGATACGAAAACTGTTTGTAAAAATCCTGGGACAATAACTTAATTCCAGGGACAAAAGCCGTAATCCTGGGTCAAAATGTAAGTTTAGTTGCGAAATCGATTTAGAAAGTAAATAACACAAATGAAGCCTTGAATGCAAGTAGGAACACTGAGAATTTTATTAGGGAAAAGCCCTTAGCCCTTAGATGTCTCTAAGGCGCCGCCGGCATAAAAACCCCGGGTAGCGATAACACACGCTACCAATTTATTGATCACGTAAATGTTTGAGTACAATGAGTATGCAGAGAAATCAGTACGAGAATACAATGAGTAAAACTCGAATGAGCTGAAAACTAAGTCTAAGTGTCCTATATATACTCCTAGATCTTCAACAACTTTTCCGTTATTCCAGGGATCTCCTCTTCAACGTCTCTTTCAGTTGGTTGACCGAGTTTCCAGCTAACTGACTTTGACCACGTGCGAAATAAGTCTTTAGCTTGTTTTATGCGACCGTTAGTAGACTTCGTCAACCTGTCCTTGATTAGATATAGACACACAAACCCTTAGTAACAATGCCCTAGCATGCAGGGTCATTTCCACATGCTGGGTCATCTATAAAATAAGGGTAACCCTGGATTATGCACATTTTAGATCATATTAATATAGAATAAAATGAATGTAAACTTCCCTGAATAAAGTCGACATCCTGGGTCATCACTTTACTATTGACACATTCAGGGTCACCGAACATTACCTGCCAAATTCAGGGTTATACGATTCCTGGGTCATACCTGCCCCTGGTCTATACCTGTACCCTGGATTACTAGCGGAAGATTTAGGGTATAACACTTGTCATCTGCTCCACTACTAATGCAGCCAGTAAAAGGGGAGCCGCTCTCCTTATACTTAGCAGTCTCGGGCAGCTCAACAAGTGCCGTACTCGTTAAAGATCTTGAAGGATAACAACATCCGGTATACTATGTAAGCAAAACATTATTAGATGATGAGACCAGGTATTCTTACTTAGAAAAATTAATCTTAGCTCTTGTTATGGCTTCTCAAAAGTTAAGGCATTACTTTGAAACTCATGTTATTTATGTGAGAACTAACTATCCTATTAGGTGTGTCTTGAGAAAGCCAGAAATGTCAGGAAGAATGGCGAAATGGGAAGTTAAACTAAGTGCCTATGACATCATATATGAACCAAGAACAACGATTAAGTCTCAAGCTCTTGCAGACTTTGTGGCTGATTTCAGCAGTGACATACTATTGGAAGTTGAACTAGAAGTCAAGCAGCTCCAGGAAGCTTCAGGCAGTTGGATATTATACACAGATGGAGCCTCTAACTTCAGAGGAACAGGATTGGGTGCACTGCTAAAATCGCCACAGGGGACACTATACCTCTATCTATACATTGTGAATTCAAGGCTACTAATAATGAAGCCGAGTATGAGGCTATAATTGCAGGATTACAACTTGCTAAAGATATGGGTATCCAACACATTCAAGTTTTTATTGACTCCTTATTTTTAACTAACCAGTATAATGGATCCTATGCAGTGAAAGGAGAAAGACTAACCAAATATCTAGACCTTGTAAAAAAATTAGCATTATCTTTTGAAAATTGCAGCATATCACAGGTGCCTAGAGAGGAAAATGCAGAAGCTGATGCTTTGGGAAACTTAGCATCGTCTCTAGGAATCCCAGAAGGTGTCAAGATTCCTATAACTCACATCCTAACTCTGGCAATTGAAGAACAGGAGGTTAATGATGTCGCAACAGATAAAGATCAAGAAGTGATGGATTCTCATGATCCTCAAGGATCCTGGACATTTCCGATCAAGAAGTTTATCCAAGAAGGAAAAATCCCCAACAACGAGAATCCCAGGATTTTCTGAACAAAGGTAATCCCGTATCTAATAATAAATGGTGTCTTACACAAGAAATCCCTTGTAGGTCCATACTTGAGATGCCACGAGCAGCCCGAAGCACTTGCAGTAATCCAGGATATTCATGAGGGAGATTGTGGCAATATGTTGGGGGCAGATCACTGTTTTCTAAAGTATTAAGAACAAGATACTACTGGCCTACTATGAAGAAGGATGCAATGGTTTACGTTCAAAATTGTGATGCATGTCAACGGTAGCAACATCCTCCATCAGCCTGCTGAGCCGCTCCACTCGATATCATCCCCATGGCCATTTATGAAGTGGGGCATGGACATAGTTGGCAAGCTGCCTACAACATGGGGAGAGGTTTTTATGCTGGCAATGATGAATTATTTCTCTAAATGGATTGAAGCTGAAGCATTTGCTCAAGTTAGAGAAAAGGAGGTGATCTCCTTCATTGAAAGGAATATCCTAACAAGATTTGGAATCCCATCAGAAATAGTATGCGACAATGGGTCTCAGTTTATTGGTAAAGGAACAACTGGTTTTTATGAAGCATGGGGCATCAAGATGGTGACTTCAACTCCTGTACATCCACAAACTAATTGTCCAGAAGAATCAAGTAATAAGATCATCATCAACAACCTTAAGAAGAAGCTAGGAGCCAAAAAGGGAAAATGGGCTGAAGATCTCCCATTTGTGTTAGGGGCTGATAGAACAACCTCCAAAAGTGCTACTGGGCGAACGCCATTCTCCTTGGTGTTTGGTTCAGAAGCTGTGATCCCTACTGAAATGGTAATGCCGACTGCTAGAACGAGTTGCCAAGACCCTGAGGCTAACAATCAGAAGCTCCTTAAAGATCTTGAAACAGTTGACGAAATCAGGGATATTGCAAAGTTCAGAATGTCGGCATACCAGCAAAGGATGGTTAAGTCTTACAACAAGAATCTCAGGATCAAAAGGTTTCAAGTAGGGGACTTGGTACTTAGAAAGGATTTTCAGAATACTACCAATCCAGCTGATGGAAGCTTGCACCTAAGTGGGAGGGTCCTTACTTAGTTGACTTAGTAGCTGGAAAGTGGGCATATAGATTGGCTACTATGGAAGGTGAGCTACTCCTAAGAGCCTGGAACGCAATTCATCTAAAGTCATATTCTATGTAAGTGCCCTCAGGATCCTCCAAGCATCTCAAAGAATCCTCTTTAAGTTTCGAAACTTCATGTATGTCTCTGATTCTTATTTCAATTTCATATTATTATCTTTATGAAGTGGTTACTGAATTAGGCATCGGAGGGGTGTTAGCAAAACTAACACCCACCCTTCATCAAGACTTGAGTGTTTTGCAGAAGTTCCGAGCATCCTTTCATAAGATAGAGGCTGATCACCTCTTCTAAGTCTAAAGCATTCTGAATGCGATCAAAGGTTTTGGAGGTTTTCACCTTCTCGTTCACTAATGGGAATCTCCTGGGACGCATGACCCTCGCCAGGAGCACACGATGGTGGCCTATGGTTCAAGGTGGTGCGACCAGTCCATCTACGGGTGGTTGATAATTTCATCATTGTTAGCCATAGAGTACCTCTCAAAAATGGGTGGCAGACATGCCATCCCAAAAAGGTCCTAATAAGGTTTTTGGCATTTTCATGTTAACAAAGGTTTAGGCACTTTCGTGTCTCTCAAGTTTTATGGGTTTGACCCTAGTTGGCTTAGCCCCAAGTATTTTTGAGCTTGACCTCAGTTTAACAAAGGCTTTTAATGTTTCCACATTAACTAAGGTTTAGGCACTTTCGTGTCTCTCAAGTTTTATGGGCTTGACCCTAGTTGGCTTAGACCCAAGATTCATAAGGCACCTTGTGCCTCGAAGGATTAAGATAGGCTTGACCCCTGTTTGATTCATTCCTAAGTACTCAAGACTTATTCTCAGCTTTTCCAAGATTTCATCAAGTCTAACTTAAGGATTCCTGAGGATCCTCAAGGATCTTGACTATCACAACAGTTGGAAGATTCTTGAACAGGTAACATTAGTAATGCAGATATTACACATTTCTATTACTAACTGGGTATTGGCTAGCATCATGGTTTGGTAATTTTGGCAAGTTTTCTAAACTTTTAAGTTTTTAAACTAAGTAATGCTACTGAGCATCATACTGGATCCTCACTGAACTGTTTTTCAGAATTTGCAACATAATCAAAATACGAACAAAACACCATGATGTTCAAAATACTACTAGATTATATATGCAGGAAACTCAAGGTCCCTCCATCCAAGATTCTAAAAGTTAAACTATCATTGTTTAAGTTTCACCACAACCACTGTTTAAAGAACCACCAACAAACAAAACAACCAAAAAATGTGGGCTCCGACCTAGTCAAGATTGCCTTCATCGCCCACCTTCTCCTCACCAGCTGCCACCTCCTTGCCCTTACCCTTGCCCTTCTCAGCACCAGCTTCCTTGTCCATCACCATGACCTTCGGCTCAGCCTCCTTAGCAACCTTCCCAGTAGCCTCTTCCCTCTCAGCTGTCATCCTTTCAAGGCTCTCCTTCCATTCCTGAACCGGCCAGCTCTCTGGAGTGAAGCCTTCAGCCTGTGCACCCATGGCCATCTCGATTATACACTCGAGCATGCTGATGGCGGCTGAGGATTTGGAATTTTGATCGGCCAGCTTCAAAGCTTCAGCAGGAGCAGCCTCTTGATCCTTGAGCTGCTTCTCATGGTAGTGGTTCTTGCTGGCAGCTATCTTACCCATCTGCTCGATGCGGAGTATGGCTTCATCAAGTTGGAGCTCAGAGGCCTCAAGCTTCTGCTCAGATGCTTCCAGTTTTCCCTCAAGCTCTATGACCTCGAGGCTCAGCTTATCAATACCCTTTATCAAATCAAAGTGGATCAGAATCAACAAGGGAAGTATTCTATCTCTAATTCTAACATACTTCTCTAATTATCTATGTACACTTACGATGTTCACCACAGCTTGCAAAGAAAGCAACTTGTTGGCTGCTGCGACAGGAGGAAGGCCATCGAAGCTGTCCACGTTGATGGTAGCGTTGGAGTCTTTGCGCTTCTTGGCAGATGAAGTCTTGGACCGAGTGCTCGGAGGCCGAAATTTGGGAGCTGAGACATCTTAGGGGGGGGGGGGGGGCTTGCTACTGGTTTCTTTAGTTTTTTCCTTCTTGAGAATTAAGGACTTGAGGTCCTTGAAAGAAAAGTTGGAGGTTAAACCTGGAGCTTCATCAAAGACAGATAGGGATCAGTTTCACAAAATAGTAAGATGCAGCTTAAAATGAAACAAAAACAAGTGCCTTCATGTACCTGCAGACTTGGTCTTGGATGGGCTTTGGGATTGTTGAGAGGTGGTCTGAGCACTTGCTACACCTTCAGGAAGGTAGCTTCTTTCAGAGACTGGGATGCTGTAAAGTTCCTGGAGCTTCTTGGCAGAATCTCGGGCAGGCTTGATCAATGCTTCAAACTTGGGAGCTTCAAATACAAGAATCAAACAAATCAGTAAAACAAGTAAAAGAATTTACAGAATTGAAATAACTCAGGAAACTCTTCCTACCCCTGATGACCCGTTGGGTAGGAAGGTTCTTGCAACCGGTTAGACTTTTCCTTTTGATAAAGAAAAATTGGCGTCTCCAATCATGATCATTGTGAGAAGCCCTGGGAACCATTTGGGCTTCTCCGGTTCTGGTTTTCAGAACAAACCTACTATTACCGTGGGTGCTAAGCCGGTACACCTTGCAGATTTCAGCAACCCCAATGTTCAATCACGGGAGTGATTGAGATGGTGAAGAGGAGAAAGGATTCGCCAAATCATTGGCATGACTTGAAAATAAGCTAAGCGGGTGACCGAAAAGAACTCGTTCACCAAAGAGGGGAATGGAAACGTCATGCCGATGAGGAAAGGGTAGTATAGGAAACAGATGCAATCGGAGGAAATGTGATCGGCTTTCAAGAGAGGGTCGTAGGGGTGGAATTCAGTCCCGGCGGGGAAGCATAAGGATCGCTGCAACATCTCGATACTGCGATCGTCGAAGTTGCAGGTTTCTTCCTCCGTCGCCAGAAGAAGACCTTGATCGGTAAAACCCTCGGCCACATTGTCAGAAATAGTGGCGCTAGAGCGAAGCATCTTCTTGCCCATCGTTAAAAAACTCAAGAAAAAAGAAGAGGGAACTGACCTGTGGAAGATCGGAGAAGCTCTAGGGTTTCCGAAAAGAGTTGTGAAAAAATATGAGGAAAAGATGGAGCTTTTAAAGCTGGATATGCCAACGGGAACTTCGCTTGGGAGTTGGGATGAACTAATTTCTCTCGGTCATGATTACATTAGCGATAAGATCAGAATTCAAATTCTTGACAGCTGGCTTGCATGCGCCATCCGTAAAAAATTTGGGGGGCAATTGTTGGTACCAGATTTCGGGATATATTGAGCAACTCGCATAGGCTCGCATGCACTTCACTGTAAGGATCCTGAAATTTATTTTTGGCTAACGATTATCTTCCCTTTTGTTTATTTTTTGCAGATTACCTTCGATATGATTCACGTGTCCTAAAGACTCGGTCAACTAACAGAAAACGTGGACTAAATGGACCTTAATGGCTAGTGGGAGGACGTGGAGTTAGTTGCTAGTTTTTAGGAGAGTAGTTGCAATGTAATCTTATATATATCGAGCTTTAGGTTCACACACAAAACACGATACTGGTACTCTAAGCTCTCTGTAACACTTAGAACTCGAGCTCATTTCATTTGTACTTGAACAATTTCCAATTATATAAAAGTTTCAGGCAACAGGCACTTTAAACCGGCTCCGGAGGTTTTTTGCTAGGATCCTTGAGGATACTCAGGGATTCCTGGATTTTTCCCTCGTTACATCATCGTGTCAACATCCAAACTTACATTTTCATTTCCAAATTCATCAAACACACTACCTCACTTACAAAGTTTGATCAACTAATTGCTTAGACAGTTTTTTACCAAAACAGTTATGACGGAAACTTATATCAGCTACAAATATCCAATGGATAGCAAAAAACAATATTAAAATCCTAAACATAGCAAAAAGTGGATAAAATTAACAGCATATGTTGTAGTTATATACTAAGACGCAAATCAGGTGGTAATGAAGACCGATGTGGAAAAGAAGCAACATAAGATAGCATAATCTCAACAATAGTTACATCAATTAAACCACTAATATGATGGAATATATGTAAAAATCACCCCAATGCTAATAATTCATAAGATAAATACATACATTTATCACAAAGCAATATTACCTTACTTCACAGTTAGGAACTGCCATCTCTGCCTCTGCCTCAAAAGATCTTAAATGAACTCTTTTTAAATCTAACATGAAGTTTGAAAGCCAAACAACGAAATCCTGCAAAGAAAAAAATAGACAATTGACATTCACAACAGTTAAACAAACTGATAAATTACCTGTTGCAAAGAAATCATAAGAAGCCAAATTATTATATTACATTAACCAAGAGGAACATGAATAACAATCGGTTAAGAAATGGCATCTAAGATGACCAAAACGATTAAAAAAAAACATGCCAGGCATCAAGAGAAGAACAATGGCTTCTTAATACTTTATGTATGCATACAAAGAGGAGGCAGTTACATACTATGAGGTGGTAATTACTCAAATTACACAATACATGATTACTAAAAGATCATATAACATCTCTAAAAAGTACATTAATTTTTAGTCCAGTGTATAACATCTCTAAAAATTACATAGTGCATGATTACTCAAACAAATCATATAACATCTTAGAAAAATGACTAATAACAAATAAAAAAACATGATAGATATCAAGAGAAGAATAATGGCTTCTAATATATATAATTTAAGGCAGTAGTTACTCAAATCACATAGGGCATGATTACTACAAAAATCATAAGACATATAACACTAAAGCATGGACAAAAATAAAAGCTAGATAAGTGAAACTAAGCACTAATTTTATAGTACACCAAGTAGGAAGGAAAATGTAACACTTTGGAGAAATAATGAGAACGAACGGAAAATTTTAAAACAAAAATATAAAAAAAAGTGAAAATCTGACACATGCGGGCCGTATGCGTCTCCTGGTTCTCCTTATGAGGGCCGCATGTGTTTCGGGTCGATGGGGCTATTCGCGGGTTAGCAAATCAGGATCCGCGTGTGTCTCTGGTCCATGCGGGCCGCATAGACTCCCTTGTGCTCCTCAAGTGGGCGTATGTTGCCCAGGTCTATAAAAACGGGGTTTCACCCATTTTCTGCTCATTTTTACCAACAGCACTTGGAGAACTCATCTCCTTTCCGTCCCTTTTCCCCTGAGATACCCAATTCCGGTCAGGAGGAGCTTTGAACAACAAGTTTCAAGCATTTTGAGGTCACACGAGGCTCGGTGTTTCATGTGCGATCAAGTGAAATCCAAGGGTAGAGGGATCAAATCCGAGGCAAACCGAGATTCAAGTTTTGGAGGGTGCTAGGAGTCTAGACAAGTGAAAGACCCACTTGGAGTAGCTTGGTATAAGTTTTGCTGCTAAAGGTATAAGTCTTTAATGCTTGCAAGTTGTATTTTCGGGTAGATATTTGAATCTGGAAGTTAGTCCTAGGAAACCCTGCCCTCTCAGTGACAAGATTGTAACACTTAAATAGATTGGTAAGTGGGTGGAGGTGATATTTGTATTTTTGTGTTTTAAAACCCAAAAACCAAACTCTTTGGACTTTTGTTGAACGGGTGGGGATACACAAAGATTCCAGTAGCTCCATGTTCATGAAAGTAGATTAACAACAGTCCCTAAGTGAGGAAATGAGTTATTAAACTAATGGACTTGGTTGAGGTTGTGTAAAACTTAATTTCGGATAAGTTTTAGATCAAATCGGGACTTAGAACCTTTGTTCGGTATGGCCTTGGGGCCTGAGAAACTGTAAAATGGCTACTGGAAATGTCGGGAACAAAACCCCGTTGTTGAAACGAGCCAAAAATGAAAAATGGTAAAAATCCGCTAAAAAATAGTCGGTGCGGGCCGCATGTGGGTTTTTGGGTGTTCCAAGTGGCCCGCATCCCTAAAAGTCAACTGCAGTAAATGACCTGCCATGCGGGCCGCATGGCTGGTCTCTGGGGTTTTATGAGGCCCGCATGCTGCGTCAGGCAGTTTTGCTATTCTTGTTTGTTTTGTGTTTTGGGAAATATCGAGCGACCCGGTTTGGTTATTTTCACGAGTATGGGCATGTTGGTTTCTAGTAAAGATATTTCACTTCCCAGTTGGGGCCCAATGATCTCGTCGAGTTTTTGTTGTCCGCTCGGTATGTTCCCGGGAGTGTTGTTAAACCTCCCGTTTGCTTAGTTATTGTTGCTACAAATTGCTTAAGCGTTTATAGTTCCGGATAGGTTCTGATATAATTATGCATATATCATTATAATAGACTTGCCACTGTGATACACTTGGACGTTTGGATTCTCGTGCCCTGTGACATTTGTTTGATCCACCGCTTTTTCATCTGTGAGTTGATAGCTTTTCCCATACTTTAACTTTTTAACGTTTTGGGGTGTACATGAAACATGTCAAACTATTGCTTGTTTGTTTGCTACTGTGCTTAGGTATTTGTTACCGTGTTATAAATTTAAACTCGCATGTTACGAGACGTTCATGTTGATTAGTATGGTTAATTTGGGCCTTAGTATTAGGCCACAAAAACATATATTGCACCAATACAGCTGTAGAGGTAGATCAAGGTATCTCATACCCGTTCGTTGGATCCATTAGGGGTCGGGTGATGATGTATATGCCTAGTCCAAAAGAGAGGCATGTGGCCATAGGATCGTACCCCCGGAGTGCTGGTTTAACCATAGGCATTTATAACAGGCACAATATTGTTACTTGATTTGTGGAAACTTGGATTTGAATCAAACGCGCTATGACACACCAACAACTTTTGTTGTTGACGTATTTCTGGTTCATGTGCAGGTAAGTAAAGCTATGGGTGGATGTCACGTTTGGATTTTAGGGACGAGTTGGGTTTTGTAACCGTTGGGGTTAATTTGGTTGACTATGGGATTTGTTCCCCGTCATGACTATCCTTTGTTATTTTTGTCTTTTCTTTTGACTGTGTTGGTAGCCTTAGGTTCTGCCTGTGCGTAGAATGATGTGTAATACCTAAGACTTGATGTATTTAAGTCCATTATGGTATGTGTTTGATTTTGTATTGGACGTGTCGTCTGTTTGTGTGTGTTGACCTTCTGATATTGCATCTATCTGTTTGCTTCCGCGTGTTCTGATACGGGCGGCCGGTCCCACTCTCCTCTCCCCCGCGCCTGGCAGGGCACGGCGGGGCGGGGTGTGACAGGTTGGTGTCAGAGCCCAAGGTTCCAACAGATTAGGTGACTCTTAGAGCCCCTAAGCTTGAACCTCTAAGAAAGAACTTTAAGGCTAAGCTCGGTGCTAAGTCTAGGAATTATGTGGACGTCTGTGTGCTAGGGAGTAGTTGAAGTTTAGTGTAAGGTCGGTGGTAGTTTCAGCTTTGCAACCTGATATTCCTACCCATAGGTGCACTAAGACTCAGTGAACCCTAGCAAGCATTCGAAAGCTGATAGTCTTCCCTTGTTTGGACCTAGGTGAAGGTTTGTGTGTTAGGAGGATCCTAAGGATTAGTGTAAGGTTGGTAGTTGTTACAGAACTGCATACTGCCATTCCTACCCACAGGTACACTAAGACTTGCCAAATCCTAGCAGACCAACGTAAACTGAAAGTCCCTCCTTGTTTGTTAATTGCATGGTGTAATAGGACACATCGTCCTTAGTGTGAGTTAGGGTAACGGTACCCTAGGCATGCATGGGATTATTTTGATTAAAAGTACGGTACTGATTTTTCAATTGGACAGGTAATCTGAAGTTATGGTGTTCGAACGAAGTAAATCTTCATCCTCACGATCTAGTGGAAAAGGAAGGAAGAAGGTGGAAGCAGGTCCCAGCCGACCGGTTATTCCATTGAGCCCCGATTCTTCGGGCTATGTCGTATCTCCTTCAGCGTTCATTCGGAACACGCCGCATCGGGAGGAGCAGCCATAGGAACTTCCGCGGAAGCGCATTGGAGCTCATATGTCTGTTTGCCCTCAGACACAGATCCAGCTGACTCAGGACGAGATTGATGCCGGTTTTTCCAGAGTTGCTGCAGCACCACTGGTGAACTTGGATGATTACGAGGACGAGCCTGAGGAGCAGGCAGACGAGGTGGAGCCACCGCAACCAGAGCATCCGGAGCCCCAGCAGTCCGGTAACCATTTGGTCATTGAGCTTTCATCGGGACACTCTGTTAGGTATCACTCTCAGTACCATGAGCACCACGTCTACGCATCTCCAGCTTACGCTCCTGCTAACTATGATTCCGGCGTTAGCGACAGCCCGGACGAGTCCGAGCCCATGGTCGAGGTCCCCATTGTTACAGCAGCCACCACTACAGCCGCCATTGCTCCCGGACACCATGTTCCCCCACCTTACCCATCGTTTTCCCATGATATGCGTGATCCCTATGTTGCTGCACGCATGGAGGCACAACAGGCAAGCCTTAATTCTGATCGTTACTCCTTTCCAGCACTGCAGAGATCGTACATTGCTCATGTCCCCATGTATCCCCCACCGGTTGACCCCTATTTCGCTCATCCTCCACCACCCCCACCTTACATGATGCCATCTATCCCTATGCCCCATATGTTCCCTATGTTGACCCTCATTGTTCTTCGTTTTCTGGTCCTGGTTACCCATTTTCTTATTCTCCATACCGTGAGGTCGCCGGACCTAGCTCCGCTGATGTTGCCGCTCTCGTGAAGCGGAACCGCGCACTGGCACAAGAGAATGCAGAGGCGAAGAAGAGAGAGAAGAGTATGGCGAAGATGTTATTGAAGGCATCCACTGCTATTGGGGAGGCAGCTAGGATGGGATTTGGCATGGGAAAGAAGAAGAGGCACTGAGGATCGATCATTGTTGATGATTGAGGATGTTGTGGTTCTTGTCATTCTACCTTGTGGTTGTGTTTCAGATGTGTTTTGATTGTCAGTTGTTTGTACTTGTTATAGTTTTGTTGTACTTTCATACTTGTATATGTGTTGTTGTTATGGTACTTTTAGTGGTTGATGTACTGTGATCTGGATATTGTGGTCATAGTCCTTATGCTAGGAACTTGTGTAAGACTTGTTATGGTATTGTGGTTTAATAAATCCTAGTGTTGTTGTGATTTGTTGATTATGGATTGGGATTGTATAGCTTGTTGAAGCTAGGAGTAAAGGATTGCCTAATGTCTAGGAATTGCTTAGAACTCCATTATCCTTTGTTTCCCTTGATAATCATGAAACTGCTTTGTTTAGTGAGCCCCTTGTTCCGGGTGTATCTGATAGGTATCCTCCGGGCATCCCCCGATGACTTGGACCGAAGCTATGCTTCCCTATGGTCCACATTTGTTAGGGGCAAGACCGAAGCAAGCGTTTGTTCCCCCGTTTGAATAACTCCTAAGGAGTTATGTCTGTATGACAGTTGCGTTTGTGGGAGTCTATTTAAACCTTTGTGGAAATTCGAATTGCGTTTCGTCCAAAATTTCAGCCAATGACGAAGGCTACTACTAGCACGACTACGAGAAGGACATGTCATGCTACTGACGATCCCAAGAATGGTGGTGATATTCCAAAGAATACTGTTGAACAGAGCAATGATGAAGATGACAACAACTCCTTGCGTATTGTAGATGAAAACCCTCTAACCTCCGAGCAGAGGCGAGAAAAAAGAGTAGGAAGAGAGGTTCCAGAAACTGATTGCTGACGGGATTGCAACTGCATTCCCAAACTTAGTTATTCAGGAGAAAAGACTGGGTAAGAAACACGTTAAACCTGAAGGACAGAAATCCAGAACTGAAGAAAGAACCGAATCGAGCCATCATAGGAAATCTAAGTCAGAAAAACGCAATATAGTGAGAGATGAATCCTCCGCAAGATCCCGAAAACCGAGGTATTAGATGCGTAAAAAGGTTAGAGAAGAGTCTTATGTAAGCTCGAGAAGCGGGCCTAAGAGGTGTCGAAAGTACAGTTCAGATTCTTACAGCTCTGAGGAGCGCGAAGCAAAGAGAGCGAAAGGAGAAACAGAAAGCATACCAAAGGGGTTGCAGCTACAAGACATAGATGGCGAGTAAACCAGGAATCTTTAGGCGTGAAAAAAGTGCTACTGAGGCACTAAACTGGTTGGATGAGGTTGAAAGCGCGCTGGATATCAGCGAGTGTGCGGAGAGAGACAAAATCAAGTTTACTTCTCAATCATTTAAAGGACCCGCTCTGAAATGGTGGAAAGCAGAGCTGAACAAAAGAGGCAAGACCAGAACTTACTCGATGGGTTGGAATAAGTTCCGTAGATTAGTGTTGGAAAAGGTTTTGCCAGAAAATGAACCTGAGAAGTTGGAGAATGAGTTTATTCACTTGGAGATGAAGGGGTCGATTACATTTCGTACATTAACAGGTTCAATGAGCTGCTAAACCTTGTTCCCCATATGGAAAAGGAGGAAGAAACTCATATTCGTCGATTTCTGTATGGCCTGAGCCTAGTAATTAGGGCAGATGTGAGAGCTTCTCGACCTCACACTTTGAAATCTGCCATGAATTTGACTGGCACTTTATGTGATGAGTGGAACCACCAATCTGGGAGAAGGAACGAATCCTCCGGGCGCCATAAGAGGTTTGAGGGAAAGAGAAGGGACAGTGACCGAGATGGGAGGGGCGATAGAAAGAAAGGCAGAGAAGAGAAGGGCAGAGACTACAAGGGTGAAAGGCCTACATGTTACAAGTGCAACACTGTTGGTCACTTTGCAAACCAATGCAAGAAACTGCCACATGTTACAACTTTGGCGACAAAGGACACAAAATCGCTGACTGCCCAAAACCCAAGGATGCTGCCAAAGACAGAAACAGGGGCATAGATGGCGGAGGTCCAAAAGGTAAACCTCGCCTATTTATCATGACTGCTGAAGATGCTCGTAATAGTGATGATGTTATATCTGTTATGTTCTCTATGAACAATGTGTTTGTTAGTATATTGTTTGACTCTGGAGCTAATAGGAGTTTTGTGGCTACTTCATGTTTACCCAAATTGAAATGTGCTTTACATACGTTAGATAGAACCTATATTATAGAAATTGCTAATGGGCAAGAAGTTAGTATCCCTGAAATTGTTAAGAATTGCCAGTTAAGATTAGATGATGCCCTATTTGATTTAGAACTGCTTCCCATGACCTTGAGTGAATTCGATATTGTACTCGGAATGGATTGGTTGACTCGTCATCGAGCTAAGATTCGTTGCGACCAGAAGATTGTGGAAGTTGAATCCGCGGACGGGAAAATTCCACAAAATAGTGGGCGATCGTCAAGCGCGACTGTTGAAGCTAATTTTAATGCTCAAGGCGAACAAATTCATGAAGAAAGTATGCCATGCTTTTCTAGCTAACTTGGTAGAAGCCCCTCACGAGAAAAGGGTTGAAGATATACGTGTTTCGGAATTTCCTGATGTGTTTCCGGATGAGCTACCAGGATTGCCACCTGAGCGCCATGTGGAGTTTGAAATTGAATTGGCACCAGGAACGACCCCGATAGCTAAAGCGTCGTATAGACTTGTGTAGAGACATAGAAAATGAGGCTTTTTTATTAGATGATTTTGGGTTTTGCTTAATATTTGTGGGCTAGAATATTAATGTAATTGGGCTAACTTTGGTAGGCTAAAGTGGGTTTTGGGTCCGATTGGTTTAGTGGGCTTGGGGATTTCGAAATTCCCTAAGGAGATTGACTTGTTTACCAAGTCAATCTCATCATCTATATATAGTCTAATCGTTTGTAGATTTAGGGTTGCTTGTTCTTTTGGTGTTGGTGGTGATCATCGAAATTCTCCCAGAGAATTTCGATCAAGGTGTAATCAAGCAGTCGCATAATACAAGTGTTTTTCTTCTAATCGGTTTGTGTTTACTTGTTTATTGCACTTTTCGATTATTGATTATATTGCTTATACTTGAATCACCTAGCTA
The DNA here is from genome assembly GCA_039602395.1 of Deinandra increscens subsp. villosa. Classification (NCBI taxonomy): domain Eukaryota; kingdom Viridiplantae; phylum Streptophyta; class Magnoliopsida; order Asterales; family Asteraceae; genus Deinandra; species Deinandra increscens. The sequence continues at coordinate 28,147,090 of JBCNJP010000010.1, read as the reverse complement.
AACCGGATTCCGCACGGTTTTTCTAGTCTAAATATCGCGTGAGGGTTTAATTGGTCCTTACAATTGGTATCAGAGCCAAGAAACGCAAGTTTCGAGGCTCTCGCGATATCAGATTCAAGTTTTTGAGTACTAACGTTTTGAGTTTTTGGTGATTTTCAGCTTTTAGCGCATTCGGAGGTGTTTTTGTGCAGGTTACAAGGCTAGACAGAAGTTTCGTGAAGCTGTGTTCGTGTCAGAGAGACTTGTCGACCGTGCTTGTACTTTTCGATCAAGCCCCTGATCGAAAAAATCCAGTTTCTGTCGCTTCGTCGGATCGAGAAAGCCCCCTCTGTGGCTTTTCGATCAGTTCGTCCCAGTCGAGAAGTCCCCTAAGTGACTTTTCGACCTGCAATTCCAATCGAGAAGTCCCCTTCTGTGACTTCTCGATCAGTATACTCAATCGAAAAGTCCCCTAAGAGACTTTTCGATCCGCCCTTTTCAGTCGAGAAGTCCCCCTTGAGACTTCTCGATCTGCCTCTTTGATCGAAAAGTCCCCTGTGACTTTTCGATTCACCGTGCTCTTTGATCGAAAAGTCCCCTTTGAGACTTTTCGATCCTTCCTCCACTTTTCGATCGTTCCAGACTTTTCGACCCTCATACTTTCCGATCGAAAAGTACTTTTCGATCAGCACTTTCCGACCGTAAACCACTTTTCGATCGAGCCTCTTCGACAGTAAAACCCTTTGAAGCTATGGCCTTTGACATGTCGAGCCTGTCGAGTGCCACTCTGGAAATGGACTCTAAAATCGGAACATCTGCCAGACCACCACGTCTGATGTCTGGCAAGGATTTCATGAGCTGGAAGTATAGGTTTGTCAACTATGTCAATTACCATGATGCTAAGATCATGCGATCGATCGAAGTGGGAGATTTTGTGCCATCAACTCCAGGGGAACATGGTCAACCACGTGTTCCTAAAGCCAAATCTGAGTGGCTTGATGATGAATGGGATAGGGTAGAACGAGATAGAAAGGCACTGGCTGCCCTGACCATGGCCTTATCCCCTGAAGTTGCTGAAGCTTTCAAAGAATACACCTCAGCTAAGACTCTGTGGGATGCCCTTATAGCTGCTTATGAGGGAAATGATGATATGAAAGAATCCCGCAAAGAGAATCTGAGGGAAATGTTCAATGAGTTTAACTATATCCCTGGTGAAAACATTGAGACTCTGCTTCAACGTTTCATCAAAATAGTCACTGGGATGAAGGATGCTGGAGTAACATATACTCAAGTGGAGGTCAACAGGAAGCTGGTCAACTCTGTTCCACCAAATTGGGACAACACCATTGAACTGATTGAGAAGACGGTGGAAATGTCCACCTCGTCCCTAAATGAGCTCATGTCCACAATCAGAGCCTATGAGGAGAAGAAACAGAAGAGGGCGAGAAAAACTGGCAATGGGGCATTAATGAATCAATTGAATCAAGCTTTCATTTCTCAGCCAGCTGTCGCTCCAGTCAACCCACCTTCCACTCCAATGGGATTCATTGCCCAAGCCACTGGGTCAAGCTCATCTGGAACATCAAGCGTTGTCTCTCTGGATGTAAATGCATTGACTAAAGACCCCGATTTTGCCCTTGGGGTGGGAATTATGAGTTGCTATCAGGCACTCATAGCAGGTTCACTTCTTCCCACCGATCTGTCACCTGATGATGTGAATCAAGTGAACCCTGATGATCTAGAGCACATGGATATATCTTATCAGATGGGAATGTCTGCCCTACGAGCTAGGCAGTTCATGGCAAAGACTGGGCAGAAGGATTGGAATGGTGGAAAGGGTATAAAGCTGAGTTTTAATAAAGCAAATCTAAGGTGCTTTAACTGCAATGAGTATGGGCATTATGCAAGAGAATGCACCAAACCAAGAGTTGATCGAGAAGGTAAGGCCGATAACCGGGGAGAGAGCATGAAGAAGGAGGCAGGAAAGAATGACAAGGCACTGGTGGTTCAACACACGCCAGGATATGACTGGACATCTCAAGTGGAAGACCTCAGTCTAACACTTGACCATGTGGCCTTGCTAGCTGAAGAGGAAGCACAGAAGGAAGCAACTGAGGAATTCCATCACGCATTCATGGCAAACATAACTCCAGGATCCTCCACCAGCAGCTCTGAGGTATGTCTTAATCCTAAATGTCAATCTATACTCAATGAATCTCAAGAATGGCAAAATAAGTTTTTCAATGAAACATTAAATCGTGAATATTCTGATAGAGAATTGAGAGAATACATAAGTAGGAGTAAAAACTTAAGTGAGAAACTAGAAGCTGCTAAAATTGACATAAAAAATCTTCAAAAGGACTTGAGTAACAAAACCACATATCTAAGAGTTGCTAATGAAGAAATTGTCTCATTAAAAACTGAACTTGAACAACTTAAAGGTCAATTAGAAACATCACAAACCAAAGTTGTGCGAAACGATAAGATTGTGTCAGAAATGATGAAAGCTAGTTCACTTTTTTACAACACAGACGCTCGAATGCGTCATCTAAAAGCACACTCTGGTTTGGGTCTCGGTACTGAAGAAAAAGATGAAAAGTCCAGTCACACAGTACCGATGCCCCTGATGCATGAAATGATCTCAGACTATGAATGTTCTAAGACCAACTTGGATGCTAAAGCTGAAATTGAAAAGAAATTGGCAGCTTGTCCCATTAAAATTTCTGCTCCTGTTTCCAACCTTACTAACACTTCTACTTATTGTGCAGATAAAGGTAAACATGAAGCAGGGGTAGTAAATTGCAAGGAGTCCACTAAGAGTCACTTGGAGTCTGAAGTTGAATTTTCTGTTAAAAATTCTGAATTTGAGAAACCTGAAACTTTTGTCATGTCTGAGTCAAAAACCTCTGAGTCTTCTGAGTCTAATGTTTGTGCTAAACTTTCTGAATGTGGTGTGTTTAATCTTGGTAAATGTGATTTGAAACCTGTGAAACCCCTAAGAACTGTTAGAATCTTAAGAAGGGGTAAGGAACAACAGAATGATGTTCCCAAATCCACAGGTAATGTGGAAAAATCTGAGGGGAGTGTGAAATGTCCCACTCCAAATGTGCAGAAAGTACGGGACACAAAACCACAGGAATTTGTCCCGTACCCAAAGATCGACTCTGCATATGACCAATTCAAACCGATATAACGGGAGTATATACTGACCACAAAGCCCCATGGTAAAACCCTTTGGATCCATAAGAACGCTTCAAAGCCAACTTGGATATCCATTGGGCGGAACCAACCACAGGCTCCCGTGTATCCAAAGAAACAGTCCTGCCATGCGTGTGGCCAACCAGGACACATGGCAAGAAACTGTCTGCACCGCCCTTATGAGCCCTACTATCCCAAGAAAGTCCAACAAAAGACTGTCCCTTTGGGCCAAACACATGTTGGCCCAAAGCCCAAAGTTGGACCTTCGAATCCTAAGGTGCAGAAGTTCACATTCCCACCATCACAGGCAGAGATACATCCTAGACCAAAAGCAAAGTCTGCACCTTCGAACCAAAAGGTGCAGCAGGGCTCACCACATGTCCATAAATGGAGACCACAGCCTAAATCACCCAATCAAAAACCACAAATTGTGAAGAATAAGGTGAATAAAAATGTTATGAAGTCTTCAAAGATGTTCACTAAACCTGCCGGGGCTTCTAAACCTTCAAAACCTGTCTCTCGCCCTAAGCAGGATAATTTTCCAAAATCACCTGTCCCACCTCAACCTGTTTTCAAAAGGTTTTCTGAAACACCATTTTTCTCAAAACCGGAATCAATCAAAAAGAAAAATGATGATAGGTGGAATGTCCCGAAAGTGGTTAATTTGTCCTTCAAGCCAACAAGAGTGTACAAAAAACACTCAGTATCTTTTGAAGAGGTCAAAGGCCCTAAATTGAACAAACTAAATCAAAAATGGCTTGGCAAAGAAAATCACCACCGTGATGTCAACATTACAGACATTCACACCCCATGCAAGGACAGACCAGTCTTACCCAGACCAGTTAAGGCCTGGGTACCAAAATCTAACTGATCTTCTCTGAATGCAGGAACAGCCAAGGAGGCCTGTCAGCAACCTATGGTACGTTGACAGTGGTTGTTCCAGGCATATGACGGGCGACATATCCCTTCTACACGACTTGGAAAAATTTGATGGAGGTTATGTGTCGTTTGCCGGAGGAGTTGGTGGATATATCAGTCAGAAAGGAACGGTTCGCAATGGTTGTCTCAGCTTCCACGATGTCAATTATGTGGAGAAGTTAAAACACAGCTTGTTAAGTGTTTCTCAAATATGTGATCGAGAGTATCCAGTCCTTTTCAACAACAAAGAGTGTCTCATTCTTAAACCTGGATACTCCATCCCTGATGATTGGGTGTTGATGAGAACACCCAGATATGGAAATTCCTATGTGCTAAATATGCAGAAACCCCCCACATCTGAGGTGGCCTGTCTTCTTTCTAAAACGGCTGTGAACCATGCTCAGCTGTGGCACCGAAGATTGGGGCACATGAATCTGAAGAACCTGAATCGACTAGCCAGAGGAGGACTTGTTAAAGATCTTCCAATCAAAGAATTTGTTCTGAAAGAGAAATGTGTGGCTTGTGCTAAGGGGAAGCAGCACAAACGTCCACATAAACCGAAGGTCTTCAGCAGAATCTCAACTCCTCTAGAGTTGCTTCACATGGACCTATTCGGTCCCGTCAGTATGTTAAGTCTTAACCGATGTGCATTTTGTTTAGTTATTACTGATGATTTCTCACGTTTCACTTGGGTGTTTTTCTTGTCCAAGAAAAGTGATGTTGCAGGTATACTAATCGCCTTCATCAAGCTCATTGAAAATAAACTCAAGCTGCAAGTGAAGACCATTAGGAATGATAATGGCACAGAGTTCAAGAATCAGACAATCGACAATTTTTGTGCCGATAAGGGGATTGAGCATCAATTCAGTGCTCCCTATACACCCCAGCAGAATGGCGTCGCAGAAAGACGAAACAGAACCCTGATTGAAGCTGCTCGCACCATGTTGTGTGATTCAAAGCTGCCAACCATGTTCTGGGCAGAAGCAGTTAACACTGCCTGTTATGTCCAGAATAGGGTGCTCATCAATAAGCGGCAACAGAAAACGCCATATGAGCTAATCTACAATGATAAGCCCAGAATTGGTCACCTTCGGGCGTTTGGGTGTTTATGCACAGTCTTAGTTAACACTGATGTTCCAAAATTTGCTGCTAAGGCTGATGAATGTTATTTTGTAGGTTACACTGCCAGCTCCGCTTACAGGGTCTTCAACAAATCTACCGGGATTGTGATGGAGTCCACAAACGTGGACTGGCTAGAAGACAATCCATCTGATGGCGGAGTCGGTCCTCCTCAAGCTTTCGACTACAATCAATTCTTCCGCCCATTGGGCTTAGACCCTGTTTTAGCTGAGGAATTTTATGAAGAAACAATTTCAGGACCATCTGTCTCACACTCCATCACGAAGCCTCCTGTCCCTGCTCCTGTAATAGATCCTACACCAGTACAGGAGACTGTTGATCCTGTGGAGACTCAAACACAGGAAACAGATGCAGAAGTTGACCCAGCTTCCGACTCTCCTCAGACACTCGGAGCTGATCCCGAAAATGAAGCTGATACACATGAAGAACCCGATCTATCAAATCTGCCTCCTGAAATTCCAGTTCAAGCTGTTGCAGAGACCAGAATTCAGAAGTACCACCCCCTGGATAACATCATTGGTCCCTTAGCATCTGGGGTGGTCACAAGAAGCCAGTCAGGAGACATCAATCATTGCATGTACTCCTGTTTCATCTCACAGATTGAGCCCCCTAACATCACAATGGCGTTGACTGATCCCAGTTGGGTGGAGGCCATGCATGAAGAACTCAATCAATTTTCACGGCTTCAAGTTTGGAGGTTAGTAGAAAGGCCAGCTGACAAAAAGGTCATCACCACTCGGTGGCTGTATAAGAACAAAAAGGATGATAACGGCGTTATTGTCAGAAACAAGGCCAGATTGGTGGTTCAAGGCCACAAGCAAATTCAAGGTGTGGATTATGATGAAGTGTACGCACCGGTGGCCCGCTTAGAGGCAATAAGAGTCTTCTTAGCATATGCTTCGTATATGAATTTCACGGTCTACCAGTTGGACGTGAAAACTGCTTTCCTATATGCTGAGATGGATGAAGAAGTTTATGTCACTCAACCTCCAGGGTTCATTGATGAAGAACACCCGTATCATGTGTTCAAGCTTGACAAGGCATTATATGGGTTGCACCAGGCCCCTCGGTCGTGGTACAAGACTCTGACTGATCATCTTCTGGCACATGGATACACAAGAGGCATTGTTGATCAGACGCTTTTCAGAAAGGAGGTTGAGCATGACATTATCATGGTGCAAGTATATGTTGATGACATCATCTTCGGTTCGACCAATGAAGATTTGTGCAAAGAATTTGAGAAGGTGATGCGCACAAAGTTTGAGATGAGTCAGATGGGCGAGATGGAGTTTTTCCTCGCATTACAAGTAAAGCAGAGTGACAATGGGATACTTATCCATAAAGCTAAATATGTCACTGAAATTTTGGAAAAGTACAAGATGGTGGATGCAAAGCCGGTTTCCACACCCATGGCAGCAAGACCAGCACTTACCAGGGATCCAGATGGGCAACCAGTGAGCGAACACATGTACCGGTCCATGATTGGGTCTCTGATGTATTTGACCGCCAGCCGTCCAGATATCATGCTAGCTGTGTGCCAATGCGCACGCTATCAGGCTAATCCGAAACTCTCTCATCTTTCTGCTGTGAAACGTATTTTTAAATATTTGAAGGGTCGGCCTCGTCTAGGCCTCTGGTACCCTAAAGAGTCTGGGTTTAACCTGTATGCTTTTTCTGACAGTGATTATGGTGGCAATGAGCTTGACAGGAAATCCACATCTGCTGGAGCTCAATTTTTAGGCGACAGGCTGGTGTCTTGGCAAAGTAAGAAGCAGCACACGGTGTCTCAGTCGACAGCCGAAGCAGAGTATGTTGCTGCATCTGCCTGTTGCTCTCAGGTGGTTTGGTTGTAGCATCAGCTGGGAGATTACGGTTTGAATTTTTTCGATACTCCCATTTTTTGTGACAATAATGCTGCTTTGCAAATTGTGAAAAATCCTGTGCAGCACTCTAAAACCAAACACATAGACATCAAAACGCACTTCATTCGGGATTGCTATGACCGACGGCTCATTCATTTGGAGAGGGTGGCATCGGATGACAATGTGGCGGACATGTTCACGAAACCCCTTCCAAGTGCAAATTTTGAAATGTGTCTCAAAGGCCTTCGAATGATAGCCTTTGATGAGTAGTCTGGCAACTTGTTTTATTATTAAAAAAAAAAAAATTCAAAAATACAAAAATAGTGTTTTTTTGTAGTTTAAAAGATCTAAAAGCAAGGGGAAGATAAAAGATATTCATTTCCTCAAATGTGTGTGCTTTTAAATTTTTTTTCTTGTTTGGATGACCAGGCTGGGAAGTGATATAAATTTCCAGGTGTTTGCTGACTGACACGTGTAAGGTGGATGTGAAAAGCAGTGATTCATGGTCGATATGCTTGGTAGGCTCTGCCGATAATCAATCAAAAGGTATGTTTTATCACAACACTTGAAGATAACGTATGATGCTTGAAAGGGAGCACACACTTAGGTTAGTACAATTTCTATTTGACTGCGCATCAGGTATCCTGAGACACACGCCCGGTTCTGAGTATTGATGTCATGCTCAAAAATCCCATTCCCTCTGCTTTGCGTAAGCAATGACCTGGGAATGTTGTACGTGAGTCAGGACTCCTTTGTTCTGCGAAAGCGGAGACCTGGAACCACCCTGATCCACGTACGTTTTAAGATCACATTGTATATATGATAAACCAAAAGATGCCAAGTGCACAATCAAAAGAGACCCTCAAGCGTCCAAATCCCTCAGCCTCTGTCACTGATGAGAACGTTGTTAAAAATGTTTCAAAAATTCAGTTGACTTTGTATATTATCCAACAAAACCTCCGTGATCTATTCTTTTCTTTTCTCAACCCCTCTGGAGCATGATGTTAGGCTTAAGAAAAGGTGTCGTGAAAAATGTTGTACAGAAACCAGGTGTGCTTGATAGATTGTACAAACTATACCTAGGACTTATGTGTGTGACCTGGATGGATTGTCATAATTAATAAACCCTAAAATATAAATTATGTGATGAAACTGCTTGAGTAAGCGAAAGCAGCATGAGTTTAAAGTTGGACCAAATACCGACAATCGCCTGAACACGCGAAGTAACCGAAGCTGAAAAGGGTTCCTCAGTCACAGACGATCTCGTATGATCCCTAACAACGCCTTTTCACTCAAAACCAAGTTGGTTAAGATTTTTTTGTTTATGTTTTTTTCTTTATTTTTTGGAATTTATCTTAACTTCTAATTCATTTATATTGTGTGTATTTTTTTAGTAACTATTGCCAGATCGTAAATCTCTCGGGCCTGACTTCTAGGGGAAGTTTTCGGAATTAACAAGATTAAAGATGATGTTTGTTTGTTTTGTTTTATAAAAATATAAGTTTCTTTAGAGAAAATGAAGTTTGTGAAAGGTGTGGGTGAGGTGTGAACTTTTAACAAAATCGAGGGGGCAAAGTGATATTTTTTTAAAAATTTTGAACAAAAGAAGGGGGAGGGACGGAGACCCCTCATTCTCCGTCTCCCTCTTTCTCCTTTCAAACCCTAATTCCTCCGTCGCCACCACCAATCACCTCCACCTCTTGTTCCGACCACACCGCGCACCACCACCACTTCCGTCTACCTCCTGCGACTCCACCACCACCATCCCTGTCATCATCCGACCACCACTGCCCCCCCCCCCCACTAACCCACAGCGCCGCCACCTCTCTTTCTCTGATTCGCCGCCCACAGCCACCGCAGCCACCATCCGACACCCTCTCTCTAGTCGGAATCCATCACTAAACACACCCCCGTGCTTGATTTTGAGTAATGGCGCCCCGTCTGAAGCGTGCGGCTCGACCCCCAGTTGATCGGCTTGAGTATGTGGTTAATTTCTTTGTTTTTGAGTCGGGAATGGATGGGATAATGGGATGGGTACTGATTTTGCTTGCAATCGTGTTTAAAACACGCATATATGTGCTTTTCGATTGAGTTGCAGGTTTGGAATGAAGGAGACGATACTTTTCGATCGCATCAGGGACTTTTCGATCAGCCCCTCGTGCTTTTCGATCAGCCCTGATGCTTCTCGATCGCTGGTTGCCGATGTCTTTAGGCTTTTCGATCAGCCCTCGTGCTTTTCGATCGGCCTTTAGGCTTTTCGATCAAGAAGCTAGACTTCTCGATCAGGAGCTTACGCTTTCCGATCAGGAGTTTAGCTTCTCAATCAGCCACTACTTTTCGATCAGGTTTAAGTACTTTTCGACCAGGGATCTCGGTAACCATGGCACTTTCCGATCGGACGGATGCTTTCCGATCGAAAACCCTGTTTTTCGATCGGAAAGGTACCTGATGATGTTTTCAATAGTTTTTCACTTAATTTTAAGCTGTTATGCTGTCCGTTTTTTTTAGAAATCCCTAAAACTGACGAATTTCTGTGTGATTTGGATGTTTATCTGTGTTTGTGAGTGCAGGGATTTGGAATTTGTAAAGGATCACAATCAGGTAGCATATTTGCTGGATCCACCTGCTGAATACAAAGAGAAGTACCTATCTATGATAGCAGGATTGAAGAAGTGCTGCATACACTTTGCACTAACAACAAACCCAGTCATTTGCAAACGGATGCAGCAAGAGTTCTGGAAGACAGCAGAAGTATCAGATGATGGAAAACAGATACTTGCCAAGATTCAAGCTACTGAGGTGATGCTGACGGAAGAGACTTTCAGACAGGCACTCAGATTTAAAGATGTTGCTGCTGATTCCACAGTGCTTGACAAGGAGATGGTGTCCCAATGTCTAAAGGAAATGGGATACCTCACAATATCTCCTCCCACAATGAAAGCTCTTATTCCACCATATTGGAGAATGCTGGCACACTACTTACAAAAATGTGTCATTGCCAAGAAGAGCTCTACAGATCAGCTGAACCAGGTGCACACCCATGCAATGGTGTCACTAATCAGAGGTGTTCGGTTCAACTGGTCTAGGATGATTTTTGAAGATGTGAAAGCAGTTGTGTCAAGAGATAAGAAGTTTGCTGCTGTTCCCAGGTTTATTCAATCTGTTCTGGATTCAAGATACCCAAACCTGAGGAAGACCAATGACACACATGATACTAAACCGATGGGTATTGAAGTGTTTCCTATGATCAATCCGAAGAAGAAGTTGTCGGATAAGATGCCGTTTGGAGACAAGTTTGGAGAGTTTGCAGAGATTGTGAGAGAAGAGGTTCCTGTTAACAGAAATGCATCTGTGGAAGAAGAACATAATATGCCTCCTCCTCAGCAGAAAGTGGTTGATCTTCCTGATGATTCTGATTGGGAAGAATTTGATTTGAATGATGTGAGGATAGGAGCACTTAATTTTGAAGGTGATGAGTCTATTAACTATGATACTTATCTGGATGATATTGACATTGAGGAAGTAGAGACAGAGACAACTGAGACTCCATTGATTAGAAAACGGAAAGTCACAGAGGATCCTCCCCTCGGTGCTTCTGTTACAGACGATATGACTGATATGACTGAGACTGTGTCAACTGATACACCACACCACAGAGAAGGCCCTAGTGACCCAAGGAGAAGAAGGCTGAATTCTCAGGTGCCACCAGTCACAAGTTCAAGTGCTGGTCAGTCTTCTTCTCAGCCCACAGCCCAAGACAAGGGGAAAGCTGTAGAAACCCCTGAGTTCAGATTGGAGAGGGAACTCAGAGCAGAGATAGAAGAATTAAAAGCCCCGAATGCTACTCAAAGTGAGATCATTGGTGATCTAATTGACATTCAGAAGGTTCACAATACTGAATTGGAGAATCAAAAGAACATAAACAGAGAATTCTCAAGGCAGTTTAGAGAACTTCACAAGCTGATCAGGCAGCTTAGTTCAGATAAATCAAGACAAGGAGATAAAGTTGAAGGAGGTTCAGGTACAGGTGATTCCTCACAATCACCAGTATTTGATTTTGAAGCTGATATTCCTGAAGTAACTCAACCAGTTTTACCTGATGCCTCGAGTGAAGATAAAGATACCAGGGATAGAGATTACATGACGGTTCCAGCTTCTGATTTTGATGGAGGTTGGGAGTCACAGACATTTGCATATCCGCCTGAAAGGTATCTAATCCAGTTGGGTGAACATTTTCATGATAAGCAAGGTATTACTGCACCTGTTAAAACCTGGATGTTTGATGGAGAGAAGAACATGTTTGTTGTGAGAAGAAGGGGTCAGTATCCTTTGGAATACTACAAGAGCTGGACTCAATTTTATTCCTGGACGAATGTGGATTTGACCATGCTTTATCAGGCTCCATTTTCAAATCCATCAAACAATGATCAAGCCACATACTTCTATAAGAAACTGGAAAAGGCTGTGAGGAGCAAGTTCAAGAGGTTTGAGGAGTTTCCTCACAAGAAATCATATGTGAAGAAGTATAGGAGTGTCTTCAATGGGATGGAAGAAAAGTATCCCAGGGAAGGAGGGTGAAAAGCTCAAGAAGTTCACAAATGTCTTGTATCCACCTACTGACAAGACAAAGACGATACCTCTTCCTATGAGACATCCTGAAGACTGCCTGCATGATTTCCAGACCTGGGCTTATAGTGATTACTCCGGTGAAGCCAAGATTCTCTGCAAGTCAAAGACTATTGATGTCATGGAAGTTCATGATCTGATGAGATTCCACAAGCAAGACATTATGGTTTTAGCAAAGCATCAGATTGAGTGTAGTCAAGACACTGAGGAATATGCAAAGTGTTACACTTGGGCAGTAGCTGAAATTGTGAACAAGGAACTATGGTATGATCCAGCAACGGTAAATATGTCGAAGAAGTTCCGGATGTGAAGACTGTCTAATGCTAAAGCCTAGGGGAAGATTGTAGAGACCTAGAAAATGAGGCTTTTGCATTAGATGATTTTGGGTTTTGCTTAATATTTGTGGGCTAGAATATTAATGTAATTGGGCTAACTTTGGTAGGCTAAAGTGGGTTTTGGGTCCGATTGGTTTAGTGGGCTTGGGGATTTCGAAATTCCCTAAGGAGATTGACTTGTTTACCAAGTCAATCTCATCATCTATATATAGTCTAATCGTTTGTAGATTTACGGTTGCTTGTTCTTTTGGTGTTGGTGGTGATCATCGAAATTCTCCCAGAGAATTTCGATCAAGGTGTAATCAAGCAGTCGCATAATACAAGTGTTTTTCTTCTAATCGGTTTGTGTTTACTTGTTTATTGCACTTTTCGATTATTGATTATATTGCTTATACTTGAATCACCTAGCTAAACCGGATTCCGCACGGTTTTTCTAGTCTAGATATCGCGTGAGGGTTTAATTGGTCCTTACAACTTGCGCCATCTGAAATGCAAGAATTGAAGAGCCAACTACAAGAACTTTTGGATAAGGATTTCATTCGACCTAGCTCTTCACCTTGGGGAGCTCCTGTGTTATTTGTGAAAAAGAAGGACGGATCATTGCGTATGTGCATTGACTACAGTGATCTCAACAAAGTAACCATCAAGAATAAGTATACACTTCCTCGAATAGACGAATTGTTTGATCAGCTCCAGGGAGCGAGTTATTTCTCCAAGATTGATTTGAGGTCTGGATATCATCAAGTAAGGGTTAGAGAAGAAGACGTGCCAAGAGCTGCATTTAGAACAAGGTATGGGCACTATGAGTTCACCGCGATGTCGTTTGGATTGACAAACACGCCTGAAGTCTTTCTGGATTTAATGAACCGAGTGTGTAAACCCTACCTCGATAAGTTTGTAATAGTCTTCATAGATGACATATTGATTTATTCACGAACGAGGAAGGAGCATGAAGAACACCTTAGGAAGATTTTAGAGGTATGAAGATTTGAGAAACTTTATGCTAAATTTTCTAAGTGTGAGTTTTGGCTTAGAGACGTACAGTTTCTAGGACATATTGTGATTAGTACCAGAATTCAAGTGGAACCAGCTAAGTTTGAAGCGGTAATGAACTAGGAGCAGCCTAAGTCTCCGACATAAATTAGAAGATTTTTGGGTTTAGCAGGTTACCATAGGCGATTCATACAAGATTTCTCTAAGATTGCGACACCATTAACCGCGTTAACTCAAAATAATGCAAAGTGGGATTGGAAGTAGAAGCACACTGATGCGTTTGAGCTTTTGAAGCGAAAGTTGAACACCGCTCCTATTCTTTCCTTACCTGAAGGAACAGAAGATTTTGTTGTTTACTGTGATGCATTGATCAACGGGTTAGGATGCATGCTGATGCAGCGAAACAAAGTGATCGTCTATGCATGAAGGCAACTAAAGACACATAAGAAGAATTACACTACGCATGATCTGGAACTCGGTGCAGTAGTGCTTGCCCTAAAGATTTTGAGGCACTACCTCTATGGCACCAAGTTTGTGGTGTTCTCATATCATAAGAGTCTTCAACATTTGTTCAATCAGAAGGAATTAAACATTCGTCAAAGGCGTTGGATGGAAGTGTTAAGTGATTACGATTGTGAGATAAAGTATCATCCTGGGAAAGCCAACGTAGTAGCAGACGCATTAAGTAGAAAGGAAAGAACCAAGCCTCTGAGGGTTTGTGCAATGAGAATAGATGTGTGTGCTGAACTAGTCGATGGAATTTTGAAAGCTCAGAAGGACCAAATAACCGATCTAGAAGTGAATAGAAAAGAAGAAATGATGACCATCGTGGGTCGCCTTACCAAGGGACCCGATGGTATCCTTAGATTGGGAAATAGAATTTGGGTGCCGAATGGAGGTCTATGAAATGATACTTCGTGAAGCGCATAAGTCTAAGTATATGATGCACCCTGGTAATGAAAAGATGTACCAAAATTTGAGACCCCACTATTGGTGGCCGGGGATGAAGAGAGCAATTGCTGAGTTTGTTGGGAAATGCCATATTGTTAGAGCATATACCTATGCTATGATGTGTCTCGTGTATTGTATCTATGTGAGCGTGTCTTAGTATGGGTTTTAGTGACAATATCATTGGCGCCGGACCAAATGGTCCGCTGGACCAAATGGTACGCCCGTACCATTTGGTACGCAGCCTGTTTAGTCACTAAGTATAAATAGGTTGTGTTAGAATGATAGCTTAACTCTGAGTCATTTTACACTTTCTGTGTGTGTTTTCTAGAGAGAGAAACCAGAGAGAACTTCTTTGTATCTTCAGTGATTCAATACGAATTCTCTTATTTACATCTCGTGTTCATTACATTGATCAAAGCATGCAGTAGTAACATCGTATCTCGGTATTACAAGTGGTATCAGAGCATTTGGTTGCTCTACTCTTGTGTTTTTGATCAATTTTCGGATTTTTAGAGTGAGAAAGTGTGGGTTTTTCTTCATTTTTTATCAAATTCTTCCAATTCCGAGTGTTTCCGAGGTAAAAAATGATTTCTGAGTGTTCCTAGTGAGTTTTCGCACCTTACTGAAGCAAATTCAAGTCCAAATCGTCAAAATTCGTGAAAATCCGTCAAAATCAGCGTGGTACGTTTTTGGTCCGCCTCAAGAACATTTGGTCCGCTGCTGATCAGCCGTTGGTCCGCTAGGCAATCTTCAAGTTGGTCCGTGGCAGTTATTTTTTGGTCCGCCGCATACGTGTCTCCAGGTAAAAGCTGAGCACCAGAAGCCCGCTGGTTTACTTCAACCCTTAGACATACCCGAATGGAAATGGGACATGGTGACTATGGATTTTGTAACTAAGCTTCCCAAAACTAGGAATGGTAACGATGCTATTTGGGTAATCGTGGATCGATTAACCAAGTCAGCTCACTTTTTTCCGATTAAGGAAACCCACCCTACGGAACAATTGGCCAAGATTTATGTAAACGAAATAGTGTTGAGGCATGGAGTGCCATTTTCTATTGTATCCGATAGAGATAGTCGTTTTACTTCCCACTTCTGGCAAAGTCTTCAGGAGGCGTTGGGAACGAAGGTGAAGCTGAGCACGACATATCATCCGCAGACGGAAGGGCAGGGTGAAAGAACCATCCAAACCTTAGAAGACATGTGTGATGGAATTTTGTGGCAATTGGGACACCCATTGAAGGAAATTCGTTTGGACGAAAAGCTGAAACTTACATAGAAGCCTGTAGAGATTGTGGAACGGATTGTGAAGAAGTTACGCCGAAAGAAGATTCGATGGTAAAGGTCAAATGGGATGCTCGGCGTGGACCCGAGCATACTTGGGAATAAGAAGTGGACATGCGTAGGAAATACCCTCATCTCTTTGAGCCCTACCGAATTCCGGGGCGGAATTCTTTTAAGGAGGGAAGGATTGTAGCACTCTGGAAAATTGACGAGAACAAACGGAAGATTTTAAAAGAAAAATAAAAGAAAAAGTGAACATCTGACACATGCAGGCCGCATGCGTCTCCTGGTTCTCCTTATGAGGGCCGCATATGTTTCGAGTCGATGGGGCGGTTTGCGGGTCAACAAATCAGGATCCGCGTGTGTTTCTGGTCCATGTGGGCCGCATGGACTCCCTTGTGCTCCTCAAGTGGGCCGCATGTCGCCCAGGTCTATAAAAACGGGTTTCACCCATTTTCTGCTCATTTTCACCAAAACCACTTGGAGAACTCCTCTCCTTTCCATCCCTTTTCCTCTAAAATACCCAATTCCGGCCACGAGGAGCTTTGAACAACAAGTTTCAAGCATTTTGAGGTCACACGAGGCTCGGTGTTGCATGTGCGATCAAGTGCAATCCAAGGCTAGAGGGATCAGATCTGAGGCAAACCGAGATTCAAGTTTTGGAGGGTGCTAGGAGTCTGGACAAGTGAAAGACCCGCTTGGAGAAGCTTGGTACAAGTCTTTAATGCATGCATGTTGTATTTTCGGGTAGATCTTTGAATCTGGAAGTTAGACCTAGGAAACCATGCCCTCTCAGTGACAAGATTGTCACACTTGAAGAGATTGGTAAGTGGGTGGAGGCAATATTTGTATTTCTGTATTTTAAAATCCGAAAATCGAACTCTTTGGACTTTTGTTGAACGAGTGGGGATACCCAAAGATTCCAGTAGCTCTATGTTCATGAAAGTAGATAAACAACAGTCCCTAAGTGAGGAAATGATTTATAAAACTAATGGACTTGGTTGAGGTTGTGCAAAACTTAATTTCAGGTAAGTTTTAGATCAAATCGGGACTTAGAAATTCTATTTGGTACGACCTTGGGGCCTGAGAAACTGTAAAATGGCTACTGGAAATGTTAGGAACAAAACCACGTTGTCGAAACGAGCCAAAAATAAAAAATGGTAAAAATCCGCTAAAAGACAAAATAGTCGGTGCGGGCCGCATGTGGGTTTTTGGGTGTTCCAAGTGACCCGCATCCCTGAAACTCAACTGCAGTCAATGACCTGCCATGCGGGCCACATGGCTGGTCTCTGGGGTTTATGAGGCACGCATGCTGCGTCAGGCAGTTTTGCTATTCTTGTTTGTTTTGTGTTTTGGGAAATATCGAGCGACCCGGTTTGGTTATTTTCACGAGTATGGGCATGTTGGTTTCTAGTAAAGATATTTCAATTCCCGGTTGGGGCCCAATCTCGTCGAGCGTTTGTTGTCCACTCGGTATGTTCCCGGGAGTGTTGTTAAACCTCCTGTTTGTTTAGTTATTGTTGCTAAAAAAATTGTTTAAGAGATTATAGTTCCGGATAGGTTCAAATAAAATTATGCATATATCATTATAATAGACTTGCCACTGTGATACACTTGGACGTTTGGATTCTCGTGCCCTGTGACGTTTGTTTGATCCACCGCTTGTTCATCTGTGAGTTGATAGCTTTTCCCCTACTTTAACTTTTTAATGTTTTGGGGTGTACATGAACCATGTCAAACTATTGCTTGTTTGTTTGTTACTGTGCTTAGTGTATTTGTTACCGTGTTATAAATTTAAACTCGCATGTTACGAGACGTTCATGTTGATTAGTATGGTTAATTAAGGTATTTGGCCACAAAGACATATATTGCACCAATACAGCTGTAGAGGTAGATCAAGGTGTCTCATACCCGTTCGTTGGATCCATTATGGGTCGGGTGATGGCGTATATGCCTAGTCCAGAAAGGGAGGCGTGCGGCCGTAGGATCGTACCCCCGGAGTGCTGGTTAAACCATAGGAATTTATAACAGACACACAGTATTTTTACTTGATTTGTGGAAACTTGGATTTGAGTCAAACGCGTTACGGCTCACGAACAACTTTTGTTGTTGACGTATTTTTGGTTCATGTGCACATAAGTAAAGCTTTGGGTGGATGTCACGTTTGGATGTTAGGGATGAGTTGTGTTTTGTACTTGTTCGGGTTGATTTTGGGATTTGTTCCCCGTCATGACTATACTTTGTTATTGTTGTCT
>JBCNJP010000010.1:27985938-28129049 GCA_039602395.1 Deinandra increscens subsp. villosa | reverse complement strand
TTTTCAAGTTGCAGTTTCCAAATCGTTTTCAAAAAAATGATTCCAGTTCTCTGCAACTTATGGCTCTAATACCAATCTGTCACACCCCCAAATGTTTGCTTTGATATAAACTCCCCCCTGAAGTGGAACATAATGATTTCCACTTGAACTATTTGCAAATACAGTTTCAAATTGATTGGGTTTGCTGTTTCTTGAAAAATTTTCTCTAGAGGTGACCTTTCCTCTGGAGGGGTTTCTTCTTCCTTGAGCTTCAAAATGTTCAAACCCATCAGCAAAATGAACTTGAGGTCTCTGCTTTGGAGCAGTAGCTGATCTGGGTTGAAATTTATTTTCCGGTTGTGTAACACCCCCAAATTAACCACTAACGGAGTTTATACCGTTAAGGGGTGCGACTAGACCAGGACCACAACCATTAGTTACAAATACTAAACGAATCGGAGTAAAGTCCAAACATTAATAATAAAAACAGTTTAACAGTACGCAGCGGAAAACATTATCTTTAGCACTAACCACGTGCTTTACATAAACATTGTTTTAAATTCCCAATTAAGTTTTAACTAAAAATAAAAGTCTTCATGTGCCATGCCAACCCGCTCCGGATACTCCTTAGCGATCTGCAAAAGTTTAAACCACGCAAGTGTCAACCTAACGGTTGGTGAGTTCACAGTGGGCTTGTCATGCATTGGCCCGGTCTCATAATCATAATCGAGTCAACATATACTTATGAAATATTCATTTGTGAAAAGCAATGCTTTGTGATATCCAAAATCAGATTCTTGTGCTTTAGTAAAAGTATTGTCCGTAACCTACGTTATCGGGTATGTACTAGTTTTGTATAGTTAAAGTGCTCAACCGATATCGCGGGTAGCTAATCCGTTGTTCCATGCACTAAGGAAGTTTGCACCAAAGCTGACCATAAATTATTGTAGTGGCCGTGCCATCAGTACTGCGGACCTACGTCATCGCGGTTTTGCCTCCCCCGTGTCCTCTCGGGATCACGGTCAGATAGGCCGATATTGTACCTCCGTGCACTCCCCGTGCCACGGGGCGGAGTTTGTCAAACTCCAGTAGATCTACCCAACATCCCCTCGCTTTACAATTAATGGTACAATTTAGTTGAGGACTTTTAAGTTTCAAGGCATCCTTAGAAATCATGTGATATCATGTGGTTTAGACTTTAACCTACGCTAGCCATATTAAAAAGGTTTACCGGATTCTCATGAATCTCAAAAGTGTTTTCAGTTTTGTTTCAGAAATAGTTGTTTAAGTAATTCACAAGTGCTTCCCATAAAGCACTTCAAGTTCATCAAGTGGGTGCCGAGCACTCCAAGTTTTCAAGTTCATCAGGGAGGTGCCTAGCACTCTCGAGTTTGTCAGCATTGTTTTACTTTTAGTTATTCGGTGTGACCCAAATGGGTTCACGGTAATCGGGTTAGTGACACTCACCTTGGGTTGCACTGCTACACTTGCTATATAATATCCAAGTTTGCTTAATGAAGACCTATGAACACGTTTAGGTCTTAAGTATTAGTTTTGTGTCTAATCTTTACTTAACGTCACTATGGCCCATAACATAGCACGTTGGAACTATGACTCGACATACAGACACACGACACCGATGGTTGATCATAAATAAGGGTTCATATATATCAGAAGTCAAAGCATGTATCATCATAGCATAATCATGAAAGTCATGGCATAACATTCAAGCAAATTGCACAAGTTTGGATTCTGGTCTCAGTTTCGCTAGCAGTTTCGCTAGGCAGTTTCGCTGTGTGCACGGGCAGCACTTTCGCTAGGCAATACCCGATGACACAGTTTCGCCAGGCTAGTTTCGCTCGAAACTGTTGGCACAGTTTCGCTAGCCTAGTTTCGCCCGAAACTGGTTTGAACTTTCGTTCAGGGAATTTCGCTCGGCAGATTCGCTCGAGCTGGTCTGGTTGGTTTACCCGGCGACACTACAGTTTCGCTCCATAGTGTCGCTGGTTGAAGATATGCATAATTTCGCTGGGCAGTTTCGCCCAGAGAACATGGCAGTTTTGCTGGTCGCGAAAAACACATAAATCAGTCTAAAAATCAATCTAACAGCTTCCATATTACATGCAATTCATTATCTAGCATACGTAACCATTTACCAACATAAATCAGTAAGCTTTAACACCTTAAACATGCATTTTCATCATCAAATCACCAAAAACACATTTTAACCTAAAATGACCTAATCTAGCATAAATCTTCAACATGGATGGATTTCACACGTAAAGTTACTGACTTTATAACAGATCTAGAAATCCTAAGCAACATATCAGAAGATCAAGTGATTTCATGGAGGTTTGGTCATGCTTTTTAAGTAAAACACATAGAAAACATAAAAATGGTGGTTTTGGGACTCACGGTTCGATCTCCAAGCTTGATGGATGATGGTTCGGGGCTGAGATCTCGATGGCTCGGTGTGAATCTCGGCTGACCAGATTTCCAGGAGAAAGATGGAGTGTGTGTGTGTTTTGTATGAAATGAGGCAAATGGGAGAACTAGGGTTTATTAAGATTATTTATATCAGAGGCTAGTTTCGCTGGCAGTTTCGCTGGCCAGGCGAAACTAGCTCTGGTCGCGTTTTAATTGATTAGCTTAGCTGGCTACCGGGCGACACTATAGTTTCGCCCGGTAGTTTCGCTAGCTGCACAACTTAGGCAATTTTCACATAAATCAAGGATTTACAATTTGTCATGCTATTCATAATATTAAATCATGCATTTAAATCACATTGCACATAATGACATTAATAAATGAACACATAGCACATATGGGCGGGTTCGGTGATCAACCAAAGGTCGTGGATGTATTCGGCCTAGTTATGCATTAGTTACTAAGTTAATACTTATAACGTAACTAACGGAATTGTCTAACGGAAGTAAACCTTGAAATTCTCGGATGTCACAGGTTGAACATGAGTTCGAGCGGAAAAATGTTCCGCTTGAACTTCATCCGGAAAACGATTTTGCTTTAAAACAGTGAAACTACCATTTCTATCATTACCGACTAAAACTCTGTTGGATTCAGATCCAAAATGCTTCAAAGTGTGGTTTTTCACAGGTGAGATTCTTCCTGTGAGCTTCTTTTGAAAATCAGCTTTTGGTTTCAAAACAGGTTTTGGTTTTTGAAATGGTCTGACTTTACTCATTGGGTTAAACTGACAGACAGCAGCTAAGTGACCTTGTTCACCACAGCACATGCACTCAACAATTTTGGTTTCAAATTTTCTGGGAGACTCAATTTTGGTTACTTGATTAAAATTTACTTGACCAAACCTTTGAGTTTGACTTCCCTTTGGTTGCTCGGGTTGCTTTCCTCCAACTTTTGAATCCTTAGGTTCATAAATAGTTGGTGGAGGAACAACAATTGATGGTTTCAAAATGTTTAATTGGTCAGCTGAAGCAGATGTGCTGGCAGCAGTGACATCAATTTTATTAGACTCAACAGTCTTTTCAGAACTGGATTGTGATGAAATGTCATCAACTGTGAGACTAACTTTGCATTCTGATTTTAAAGCTTCAATTGGTTTGATTGCAGGTGAGTATTCAATTGGTGGCTCAACAGAGTTATAGCCAACACCTGCTTTACCATACATCCCTCCCATCCACAGTTTTTCAGCCTTTTTGTTTGCTGTTTGAAATTTATCACAAGTAAACAAAGCATCTTTCAGCTTGATCTCAAGAACATCAACCTCAGCCTTGGCATCTTTGGTTTCATTTCTTGATTTTTCAAGTTTTGACAGCAAGTCATCAAGCTGTGTTTCAAGCACTGAGTTGGTTTGTTTTAACTGTTCATACTCTTTGGTTAAGTTTTCAATTTTTGAAATGTATGATGATTCAGTTTTCTTAAAACATTCCTTTAACTCATTTAAGTTTGAAACTTCATCAATCAAATCAGTGTTGTGATTTCGATATTTTGCCACTTGTTCTATGCAGGCAGGACTACATAGATTCTCTAAGACTTTCTCAGGGATAGAATTTACCTGATCTGTGATGGAGTCCTGTTTGGCCATTAAAGCATAGTTGATGGGTTCAAACTCAGCAACGAAATCTTCCCATTCAACACATGATGTTTGATTTGCTACAGCAGCTACCACGTTCTGATGGTTTTGACTTCCGGTTGGCTTTGGTGGGGTGGGGTGTGAACCTGAGTTGTTTCCAGAATTGTTGTTGTTTGAGTTGCTTCCTCCATGATTTTTCCCTTGAGCATGGTTCTGATTCTGTCCTTCTCTTCTTGGTTGAGAGCATTCTCTTGCAAAGTGACCAAGTTGGTGACAGTTGTAGCATTTGACTTTGCTTTTGTCAAGGCCTATGTGAGCACCTTTTGCTCCCTTGTAGGTTATACCTGTCCTTTTGTAAAATCTTTGAGCTCTTACAGAAACCATGGCAAGTTGGGTCATTATATCCATTTCTTCTAAATCATCAGCACCTATGCATTCAAGATCTTCAGGTATGAAACCTTGATAAGAGTCAGCTACTACATGAGCATTGTGAGAACTTTCAAAAGAGTTTGAAAAATTCTCTTGACACCTTAGTGTCTCAGGGAAACTGACTATAGGTGAGGAGTATGATGATGAGTTAGATGACCTTTGACTGTTAAAATCAGTGGTTACTAGTGCAGATTAGAACAGCTGAGTTGATTCAGAAGATGAGCTTTGTTTAAGATCTAGTTCCATTTCATAAGCACTGAGTATGCCATTAAGTTCACTGAGTCTCATCTTTTTCAAATTCTTGCATTCCCTGATGCTTACTGTGTAAACTGTCCACACAGAAGGCAGGGAACGTAGGAATTTTCTGTTCACATCTACTTGTTCTAGTTTAACATCCACTTTTTGGAGTTCATCAAGCAATGAGACAAATCTCAGGTACTGGTTTGTCATTGTTTCACCAGATTTAAAAGTAAAGTTTTCATTTTTTTTTAAACATCTTTCTTGTTTTCTTTTACTTCACTGGTTCCTTCATACATTTCACTTAAGGCATTCCACAGGTCAAATGCAGTTTTATATCCTTTAAACCCACTTAAAATGGAATTAGGAAGTGCAGCCTGTAGAGTCCAGTATGCCTTATGGTCAAATTCAAGAGCAGTGTAGTCAGATTCAACATATTTATCTAATGGCTTAGGTATTTTGACTTCTGCATCATCAGCAGATGAAACCATTGGTGAGTAGGGTCCTTCAGTGAAAGATTTCCAAATACGACGGTCCAAAATCCTAACAAAACCTTCCATCCTGAGTTTCCAGGTACCAAAGTCATCAGGAGTGAACATTGGTGGTTTGTTGGAGGAGCCATTTGGGCAACTTAAACTGAAATCACTCATTTTGAGAAAGATAAAACAACGAAGCTTGTAAAGTAAGCAAGTAAAGTATCGATTTTGAAGCACAGAAAGTCTTCAAAGTGAGAGCCAAGGCTCTGATACCACTTGTAGGATCGTTATTAGTTATGAATAAACTAAAACTAAGCCCTTTACTTGCAAATATAACCCTGTGGAATTAAAGTTATATTTCACTTTACTTAAGCGATATTAAGCTCTTGTATAATGTAAATGCTTGATTTGCAGAATAGTAAAAACAACGATATATCGAATATTCGGCACTATTTGCATTAACTCAAAGCTACACTATTACAAGTGATGACCGTGTGTGTAAACTAAGAGATTACATGCTATATATAGTGCTGATGAGATCAATGACAGCCATTGATCTCATGCGATCTAATCTAGACCGTAAACATAAAAGTCAAATATAAACTACCACAAGAATAAACATCGACAATCGGAATGACTTGCGTGTTGGCAGCAACAATCTACTTTAGGAGAGCGGCTTGAATCAGATTTAGAAGCATACGAGAAGCTTTTGCAGGATTGGACTTCTGAAAAGACTTCTCAGGAAAAGTCAGGTTGAACTCTTTATCTGGTGGATAAACGAGTTCACCCGGAATATTCACTAAGAAACAAAACTGCTTCTTTCCGCTTGAACTGCCTGTTCCGCTTGAAGTGTGAATTCCGCTTCAACTTCAACTTCAGCCGGAACTAGTAAAATTGGCATTTCAGCCGGAAATCTTCCAAGCTCTATTTTTCCTTACACCGCCGTACCAAATTTGGTCCGCTGAAATCTGGTCCTCTGAATTCTGGTCCGCTGACAGTTTCTTTAAAGGGTCATAACTTTTGCATTGTAAATCGCTACGAGAGCCATAAGTATTCAAATCGATCGTCTTGATGAGCACTACATTGTTTGTTCAAAGTTGATTTTCAAAATCAAATTCTAACACCTTCGTTTTTTAGTTTGAAGTTTTGAAGTATCATTTACGGTGAAAAATGTCTGATTTTCAAGCGTTTGCGGCTATGCAAAGCACGGTACAAGCTATGCTCAATTTTGATAATGAATAGGAACAAGTCAGAAAGTTTCTAAGCTGTTAAAGTTGGAAGATTATCAAAATTGGAAGCAACGTTTTTCTGGATACATCAGCACAAATGATATTAATTTGTTGATTCCAATTCGAACGTTGTATGTACGTCCAACTGAAGATGGAGAGTATAAAGAAATTCAAGATTTTGATAAGGAGGAAAGAATAAGTTATGAGCTTGAACAAAAAGTTTATGGTTATCTTACCATGGCTTTACCTACTGAGCTGTTGCATCAATTCAGGACTTGCAAGAAAGCTAAACAGTTGTGGGATGCTTTATCTGCTCGATGTGAAGGCAATGACCAATACAAGAAGAGTAGACGAAAAATGTTGAACAAGGAATTTGAAAACTTTTAACAATATGACAAAGAAAATATTTTTGCTCTTGTTTCAAGGTTTTCACATCTGATTAGTGAAATGAAAGTGGTTAAAATTGAAAAGACCGAGGAGGAATTGAAGGAGAAATTGATGGAAGCATTACCGGAAAAGTGGGAAAGTTATGTGTTATTGCTTACCCATGACAAAGAATATTCTGAATTATCATTTAATGATTTAACTGGATAGCTTCATGCTAGGGAAATGGAAATGATGACATCAAACAAGTCAACTGCTCAATTACAAAATCCTGAATTGTATCATGGTCAAAATTCTGCAAGTATCAATACAAAGTCTAAATCATTTGGTGTTGATTCATCAAATCCACCTCAAACAGCTTTTGTTGCTGGTCATGGTTCAGGAAATTCTGGAAATTCATCAAGAGGATGTAACTTCACTATTCCAAATCATTCAAGTCAGACTTCATTTACAGCAAAAACACCTGATGAACATTTGGCATTAATTTCAGCTTCGTTATCTTCATATTATGGATTGCTGAATGGTGGTTTCACAACATCTAATCTGATTGAAGAAGATTTTGATCAGATTGATCTGGATAATCCTGAGCAAATGGATATCAATTGGCAACTGGCAATGTTAGCTCAAAGAGTTAAAAGATTCAAAAAGAAGATAGGTTTTCAAAGTTTAAATCCGGATGGCAAGGTTGGAATAGATAAATCAAAGGCAAAATGTTTCAAATATTCTAATTTTGGTCATTTTGCTCGTGAATGTTCAAAATGAAATGCTTCTTCATCAAAGCCCCCAACAGCTTTGGTATCTCAAGTCGATAAGCAATATGATTGGGGACGAACTTCTAATGGTCCAATTGCTTTAACAACTATTACTTCGAAAGATAGTTATGATTGGGTTGATGATGAATTTGATGATGAGTCTGCATTTCGTGCTTTGATTGCTCAAGTTGTTCATAGTGATGATGAAGAAGAAGTAACTGATTCTGAATCTGAAACAAGTGGTTCTGGAAACAGTGGCTATGAATCGGTTTGTGAGTTTTGTTCTCAGAAAGATAAAAAGATTCAAGAATTGATAAAAGAAAATGGGTTGTTGGTTGATGAAAATAAAAGAAAGATAGAAGAACTGGAAAATGAACAGCAAAAGTTAGAAGATCTAATTCAAGAATTGTCTTCTCAGAAAAAACAGTTCTCAGATATTCAAGCAGACATTGTAGAAAAAGAATCAAAATTTCAAAGTCTTGAACATGAGTTTGAACAGAAAATTACAAAATTATCTGAAGAAAATGTTGCATTAAATCAAGAAGTGAAGAAATGGAAGGATGATGCTGCAGATACAGCAAATGATTTTCAAAATCTTTTCGACAAATCCAAGTCCAGACTTGATACTCTTACTAAACTTTCTGATGACCAAGCTACTAAGATTCAATCCTATCAGCTTGATATGGAAAAATTACTTGATGAGAAGAGGGAGTTGGTTAGAGTGAACAAGTTGCAAAATGCAAATTTAGAAATTCATAAAAGAAATGAAGATAAGTTGTAGAAGGAATTGATGGATGGACTAGATGAGTTGAGATTGCAAAAGTATGAAACTCATAAAGTGGCAAAGAAGTTAATTGCAACAGAAAAAGAGTTGGCTGAAGCTCATCAAAGAATTTCTGACTTAAAGATTAAAGTCATTGATTCAAAACGTCTTTTGAACAATGTTACTAATTCCGATGTTTTACAAGTTTCTTGGCCAAGGATGAGAATTTTGAGAAGATGTTCAACAAAACCGTATCACCACCAGGAAGTCTAAAAGAAGGAGTTCATGATTTGAAAGACAAGGTTGACACTGGTGATTATTCTGAATTTGTTGGTTCTAAATCTGTTAAAGAAACGAAAGAGAACAAAGGCAAGAGTGCTGAAAATTATGAAGCGCCAAAGGTTGTGTCTGGTTCTTCATCTGATGACAAAGAGAAATCTGCACGTTCAACTGACATTGTTGAAACTATTGTTGATGCTCCAAAGAATATTACTAAGATCAAATCAGAGTTCTCTCGTCTTGCAAAGAATGGACATAAACCATCTGGTTCACACAAGAAGGTTTCTGGAAAACAGAAAGGTTTGGGGTTCTAACAACAACATGTTAAAGTGAATGCTTCTAAGGTTCAACAATAACAAACCTTGAAGAAAGTTAATTTGAAGCACATTCGAAAAGATGTTTTCAAGGCTGACAAAGTTCAACCGGAGAGGTTTTATAAACTCAAAGGTTCGAAACAAATATTTTCTGACAAAGAATACCCGCTACATTGCGTGGATGCTCAGAAGATATCTGAAGTTTTTGTGAAGAATGTTGATTCAAAGACCAAGAAGAAACAAGGTGCTAAATATTCTTCTGGAGGTTCAAATTCTACTCCAAAGAGCCCGACATCCAAATGGGTTCATGATCATTACTATCAGGTATTCAATTCTTTTTATGATCATTTTAGAGATGTTGATGTTTGTGAAGCTTTGAGATTCCCAAAAGGCGAAATATAAACAATCGCTTGTGTTATAATTGCCGACAAAAGGGGCATATGGCACAAGATTGTCTGGTTTCTGCTGCTTCTAGTTCAAGACAAGGAAGGGTTCCATTTGTTGGTAAAGCTGCCAAACAAAGATTTATTGATGAATATGGCAGAGTATTTGATGAATATCAACAACCTACATTCTTCAAAACTCAAGGAAGATTTATTCCTCGTTTTCAAAATGTTCTATATGTAGGTTTTTCGTCACAATCGACTGTGACTGGTTCATCAGATATTGATTTACCAAAACAACAAATTTGGAAACCTAAAGTGGTTTCGAAAGGAAACCAAGATACTGGTCGACCAGAGGCGATTCGCTTCGGGTCATTTATAAACTGACGTGTTTGACCAGTGTGCAGGTACTTTTAGAAGACCTATCGGTGATTGAAAAGTTGCTGATGGAAAAGTATTCTGCTGATTTAACTTAAATTCCAAGTGTTATCAAATTTCAAAATTGTTTTTTTTTTCTAAAAGCTAAACGTGAAAGGTATCCATTTCGAAAGGTCAATTTTCTTTTTTTTACATTTTGTATGTAGTTTAGGGGGAGAAAATTGAAAAACCAAAAATAATGTCTTTGTGTTTTTGTTAAAATGAAAATCCAAAAATAGAGTTTTATTTTAAGGGGGAGAAAAATGGAAAAATGCAAAAACATTGAAAAACATAAAAATACAAAAACATTGAAAAATGAGAAATTGTATCCGACATAATTGGGAAATGATGGTACATTGGATTACGTGTCTGACTTGTGGATAAACTAGATGAAAAAGCCATAAGATCATTGTTCGATGTGCTTGGTAGGCTCGACATTCAATCAGAAAGTATTTTGATGTGATAAACACATTAAATACTAATGCTTGACCAAGTGGACAACATCTTGATGCATATCTCATGATATATCAAGAAAAGATATGTGAAAAAGAAAATGAGAAGTCACTGTGTATACATGTGTTCATTTTGCAAAGATTTAAACTTGTTTGATTTTCTTTATTTTGTCAAACGATCGGACTTTCTCTCCGTATCGAAAGATCGACCTGATTGTTGTTCGTTTGACATTCTACTTTATTTTCTTTGGAGTTTCGTATAACTCATCGGAATTTCTCTGTGTAATACGGAAGTATCAACCTCATTGTTGTTGAGTTATACAATATCAACTTGTTTTTATTTTCTTATTTTGTTAAATCTGAGGCCTTATCTGCGTATCGAAAGATCAACCTTAAGGTAGAAGATTTAACGTTCTTATTTCTTTTTGCATGGAACACAGTTGACTAATTCATGAATACAATCACTATGTGATTAAGTCAGAAGTGAAATCACAAAGTGTGATATAAAAGAAAATACATATCTGAGTATGTTTGATAGTGTGGGGTACACTGGTCAAAGCAAACATAATCAATACAATAACATATCCAGATGTTATGAGTATGATTGTGCCTGAGTTTAAGATAGACAAATTATATCAGTAATCGACATGACTTGTGTGCTGAAGTAATTGAAATTGAAGTGTAGTTCAGCATGTCATGATCAATATGATCCCAAGTTGTGATCTTTCTCACAAAAGACAAAAATAGTGTCTGATTTTATATTGCATTTTATATTTCATATCTGAAAAAAATCCAAAAAGATTTTAGGTGTGTTTTAGCATTATCTTAGAAAAATCAAAAAGATTTTCGGTGTGTTTTGATATATAGTTTCAAAAAGTCAAAAAGATTTTATTTCTTACTTGTTTTCGATGGATCGACATGTGATACGAAATCAAATTTCAAATCTATATCTAGGATTCTCGAAGAGAAGTTTTGCGCCAAGATTAAATTAATTTTCAAAAGAAAAGGAAACCGCGTTTCTGTCTTCTGAAATTGCAGGTTATATGTGTCAAGACTCAAGCATGGTGAAAGGGGAGTATGTTTTATTTTTACAAGTGGATCTTGAAGATTAAAGTTGATTCAGGAGTGATCCAGCCATGCAAGCTCTATTCCTGACAAGATTTCAAGTCAAAGATCGGATGCAGCAATGTTGAAGATTGCAGACTGGAGTTTAGTTAGAAAATAGATACACTACACGTTAAGGGGGAGTTTGTTAGAGCATATACCTATGCTATGATGTGCCTCGTGTATTGTATCTATGTGAGCGTGTCTTAGTATGGGTTTTAGTGACAATATCATTGGCGCCGGACCAAATGGTCCGTCGGACCAAATGGTACGCCCGTACCATTTGGTACGCAGCCTGTTTAGTCACTAAGTATAAATAGGTTGTGTTAGAATGATAGCTTAACTCTGAGTCATTCTACACTTTCTGTGTGTTTTCTAGAGAGAGAAACCAGAGAGAACTTCTTTGTGTCTTCAAGTGATTCAATAAGAATTCTCTTATTTACATCTCGTGTTCATTACATTGATCAAAGCATGCAGTAGTAAGATCGTATCTCGGTATTACACATACGTGTCTCCAGGTAAAAGCTGAGCACCAGAAGCCCGCTGGTTTACTTCAACCCTTAGACATACCCGAATGGAAATGGGACATGGTGACTATGGATTTTGTAACTAAGCTTCCCAAAACTAGGAATGGTAACGATGCTATTTGGGTAATCGTGGATCGATTAACCAAGTCAGCTCACTTTTTTCCGATTAAGGAAACCCACCCTACGGAACAATTGGCCAAGATTTATGTAAACGAAATAGTGTTGAGGCATGGAGTGCCATTTTCTATTGTATCCGATAGAGATAGTCGTTTTACTTCCCACTTCTGGCAAAGTCTTCAGGAGGCGTTGGGAACGAAGGTGAAGCTGAGCACGACATATCATCCGCAGACGGAAGGGCAGGGTGAAAGAACCATCCAAACCTTAGAAGACATGTGTGATGGAATTTTGTGGCAATTGGGACACCCATTGAAGGAAATTCGTTTGGACGAAAAGCTGAAACTTACATAGAAGCCTGTAGAGATTGTGGAACGGATTGTGAAGAAGTTACGCCGAAAGAAGATTCGATGGTAAAGGTCAAATGGGATGCTCGGCGTGGACCCGAGCATACTTGGGAATAAGAAGTGGACATGCGTAGGAAATACCCTCATCTCTTTGAGCCCTACCGAATTCCGGGGCGGAATTCTTTTAAGGAGGGAAGGATTGTAGCACTCTGGAAAATTGACGAGAACAAACGGAAGATTTTAAAAGAAAAATAAAAGAAAAAGTGAACATCTGACACATGCAGGCCGCATGCGTCTCCTGGTTCTCCTTATGAGGGCCGCATATGTTTCGAGTCGATGGGGCGGTTTGCGGGTCAACAAATCAGGATCCGCGTGTGTTTCTGGTCCATGTGGGCCGCATGGACTCCCTTGTGCTCCTCAAGTGGGCCGCATGTCGCCCAGGTCTATAAAAACGGGTTTCACCCATTTTCTGCTCATTTTCACCAAAACCACTTGGAGAACTCCTCTCCTTTCCATCCCTTTTCCTCTAAAATACCCAATTCCGGCCACGAGGAGCTTTGAACAACAAGTTTCAAGCATTTTGAGGTCACACGAGGCTCGGTGTTGCATGTGCGATCAAGTGCAATCCAAGGCTAGAGGGATCAGATCTGAGGCAAACCGAGATTCAAGTTTTGGAGGGTGCTAGGAGTCTGGACAAGTGAAAGACCCGCTTGGAGAAGCTTGGTACAAGTCTTTAATGCATGCATGTTGTATTTTCGGGTAGATCTTTGAATCTGGAAGTTAGACCTAGGAAACCATGCCCTCTCAGTGACAAGATTGTCACACTTGAAGAGATTGGTAAGTGGGTGGAGGCAATATTTGTATTTCTGTATTTTAAAATCCGAAAATCGAACTCTTTGGACTTTTGTTGAACGAGTGGGGATACCCAAAGATTCCAGTAGCTCTATGTTCATGAAAGTAGATAAACAACAGTCCCTAAGTGAGGAAATGATTTATAAAACTAATGGACTTGGTTGAGGTTGTGCAAAACTTAATTTCAGGTAAGTTTTAGATCAAATCGGGACTTAGAAATTCTATTTGGTACGACCTTGGGGCCTGAGAAACTGTAAAATGGCTACTGGAAATGTTAGGAACAAAACCACGTTGTCGAAACGAGCCAAAAATAAAAAATGGTAAAAATCCGCTAAAAGACAAAATAGTCGGTGCGGGCCGCATGTG
Source organism: Deinandra increscens subsp. villosa (assembly GCA_039602395.1). Classification (NCBI taxonomy): domain Eukaryota; kingdom Viridiplantae; phylum Streptophyta; class Magnoliopsida; order Asterales; family Asteraceae; genus Deinandra; species Deinandra increscens. The sequence goes on along the minus strand of JBCNJP010000010.1, from coordinate 28,115,591 downwards.
GGTTTTTGGGTGTTCCAAGTGACCCGCATCCCTGAAACTCAACTGCAGTCAATGACCTGCCATGCGGGCCACATGGCTGGTCTCTGGGGTTTATGAGGCACGCATGCTGCGTCAGGCAGTTTTGCTATTCTTGTTTGTTTTGTGTTTTGGGAAATATCGAGCGACCCGGTTTGGTTATTTTCACGAGTATGGGCATGTTGGTTTCTAGTAAAGATATTTCAATTCCCGGTTGGGGCCCAATCTCGTCGAGCGTTTGTTGTCCACTCGGTATGTTCCCGGGAGTGTTGTTAAACCTCCTGTTTGTTTAGTTATTGTTGCTAAAAAAATTGTTTAAGAGATTATAGTTCCGGATAGGTTCAAATAAAATTATGCATATATCATTATAATAGACTTGCCACTGTGATACACTTGGACGTTTGGATTCTCGTGCCCTGTGACGTTTGTTTGATCCACCGCTTGTTCATCTGTGAGTTGATAGCTTTTCCCCTACTTTAACTTTTTAATGTTTTGGGGTGTACATGAACCATGTCAAACTATTGCTTGTTTGTTTGTTACTGTGCTTAGTGTATTTGTTACCGTGTTATAAATTTAAACTCGCATGTTACGAGACGTTCATGTTGATTAGTATGGTTAATTAAGGTATTTGGCCACAAAGACATATATTGCACCAATACAGCTGTAGAGGTAGATCAAGGTGTCTCATACCCGTTCGTTGGATCCATTATGGGTCGGGTGATGGCGTATATGCCTAGTCCAGAAAGGGAGGCGTGTGGCCGTAGGATCGTACCCCCGGAGTGCTGGTTAAACCATAGGAATTTATAACAGACACACAGTATTTTTACTTGATTTGTGGAAACTTGGATTTGAGTCAAACGCGTTACGACTCACCAACAACTTTTGTTGTTGACGTATTTTTGGTTCATGTGCACATAAGTAAAGCTTTGGGTGGATGTCACGTTTGGATGTTAGGGATGAGTTGTGTTTTGTACTTGTTCGGGTTGATTTTGGGATTTGTTCCCCGTCATGACTATACTTTGTTATTGTTGTCTTGTTAGAGTATATTCTTGTGCTACATTGTGTCTCGTGTATTGTATCTAGTTTAGAGAGTTTGAATGAGTCATAGTTGCAACATACCAAGGTGCCGTACCAAATGGTACGCCGTACCAATTGGTATGTCCGTACCAAATGGTATGCCAGTTGTACGCTGATAAGTTGCTAACTATAAATAGTTTGTATTAGAGAGAGTTCATTAGTTCTATCATTTCATATCTCTTAACTGTGTGTAACTCTCCTTCTCTAGACTTTGTGAACATCTCTTTGGGAAATCAATAAAGCAAAGCTTTATTTACATCCGTGTTCTTCGATTAACCGAATCATGCAGTAGTAAGTTCTCTCCGTGGTTTTACAAGTGGTATAGGAGCAATCCAAGTTGCTCTACTGTTGTGATTAGGTCCATTTTCAAGTTTTTAGAGAGAGAAAGCTTGGGTTTGAGTCGTTTTTCATCAAATTTTCTCAATTCTGAGTGTTTCTAAGATCGAAAATGATTTCTGAGCGTTCCTAGTGTGTTTGCGCACCTAACTGGTCCAATTTCCAGCTCAAACAGTTCTGAATTCGAAAATTTGATCGATCTCAGGTTGGTACGTCACTGGTACGCCTGAAGAACACCTTGGTACGCTGGTTGAAGGTTCTGGTACGCAAGGCAATCTTCATAGCCTTCTGGTATGCTGAACTTTGGTACGCAAGGCAATCTTCATCAGTGGTCCGCGACGGTTATTTTCTGGTACGCTGGCAATTATGTCGTACCAGTCTGGTATGCTACAAATTGTGGTACGCTGAGTTGATCTGGTCCATAGGTGGTACGCCTGAGAATTCTTGTCCATGTGTGGTACGGGTGTAGAAAGTAGTACGTTGAATTTGGTCTGGTACGGAGATCGATATTTTGGTACGTCGGCAGAAAAGTGGTCTTCACTAAAACTGACGTAACTTGAGAACCGTTAAGAGTTACGGGAGCTAATACTAGCCAAAACGTTCGTCTCGACGAGATCTATACTTTTACTCGCCTAACGGCTAGTACCCTTCGGTTTGACCCCCAAAATCTGCTTGGAAGACCTTCGTTTTTTAGTTTGAAGTTTTGACGGTCAATTTTAACTCCAAGATGAGTGATTTTCACGCATTTTCAGCTGCTCAAAATCATTGTAAGCAATGATGAATTATGATAACGAGATAGGAACAACTCAGAAAGTTCCTAAGTTGCTACAATTGGAAGATTATCACAATTGGAAGAAACGTTTTGAATCATACATATTTTCTCAAGATGTTGATTCTTGGATCCCGATTGAAAAAGAATATGAGTATCCAATGATAAGCCCGAGAAAGCCAAAGATAATAAGTGATTTTGATGCTGATGAAAAGAAATTTTTTGCAAGAGAGAAGAAAACGTATAGCTTTCTTACAATGGCTTTACCTAAAGACTTGATGCATTAGTTTAAGAATTACACAACTTGTAAGGAATTGTGGGATGCTATTGCTGAAAGATGTGATGGTAATGAGCAATACAAGAAGACTCGGAAGAAAGTATTGAAAAAAGAGTTTGACAATTTTGGACATTGTGACAATGAAGAAATCAAATATTTGATTGCAAGGTTTTCATATTAGATAAATGAACTTGATGTTGTGGGTGTCAAGAAAGAGAATGATGAAATGAAAGAAAAGTTTCTGGAAGCTTTACCCGAAAAGTGGGAGAATTTTGTGATGATGTTGACTAATGATCCAAGTTATTCGAGCTGGTCATTTAATCAGTTGACAAGCAAGTTACAAGCTCGAGAAATGGAAATAATTGTGAAAAAGTCAGCATCCCCTACGATTCAAAATCCTGAATTGTATTTTGGAGAAAATACTGCTACAGTGCATGCAAAAGCAATATCACATTCTATTTCAAGCAGTAATCCACCAACAACAGCCTTTCTTGCTGGAAAGTCTAAAAATTCTGGTTATTCTTCAGGTTGCAGTTTTACTATTCTGAATAGATCATCCAACAAATCTGCTACTACTCAAGCAACTGAAGATTTAGCTGCTTTCATATCATCTTCGTCTGGATCCATATTTAGTCAAATGGGTGATTTTGGTTTGGTTTCGTAGGATCTAAAACAGATGGATGATGATCAGCTAAATAAATTAGATTTGGATTGGCAGTTTGCTATGACTGTTGAAAAAGGAAGACGGTTTATTGACAAACATAGCAAGAATTCTATTCTTCAAGGAGTCAAACTGGGTCTAGATAAGTCTAAATTGAAATGTTACAAATGTTCTAAATTAGGACATTTTGCTCGAGAATGCAAGCAATCTTCTTCTAAACCAAGTACTTCAGATAATCATGGTCACAATAAAGATGCAAAGGCTCTAGTGGCTGAGGAAGGTTATGATTGGGCTGCAGATTTTTTCGGATGAATCTGCATTTTTAGTTCACTCTCCAGAAAATTATGGATTGATGGAAAATATTGAGGTTGAATCAAGTGGGTATGCATCTGAGATCAGTAAATCTGAAACAAGTGATTCTGAAGATAATGGTTATGACTCAACTTGTGAATTTTATGCTCAAAAGGATAGAAAGATTCGGGAGTTGGTTCAAGAAAAAGAAGAGGTGATTGCAAAAAAGAAGAAGAAGGAAGAAATTTTAGATAATTACAAAAGAAAGTGTGACGTTTCTGATGAGATTTTTTTAAGGAAAATGAAAAGTTGGTAAAAGAAAAGAGTGTATTACTGGAAGAGTTTGTAGAACTTAAGAAAAAGTTTGATGAGCTTGTTCGTGAAGATCAAGGAGAAATTCTGAAGTTGCAAAATGAAAATGCAGAGTTGGTTCAAAATGCTCAAAAATGGGAAACTGAAGCAAAGGATGTCATTGAAGATTTCGATAATCTGTTTAAAAAGTCAATGGCCAGGGTGGAATCTCTTACAAAGACAAATGATGAACTCAAGAAAGAGTTTGATGAAGTTACTGCTAAGGAAAGTGATCGTCAAATGGAACATTCAAAATTACTCGATAAAGTCACAACCTTGACACATGACAACAAGTTGTTGACAAGAAATATTGAGATTCATGAGGAAAGGGTGAAGAAAATTACTCAAGAAGTATATGATGCCCATGATCAGATGAGACAAGAGAAGTTTTTGTCAAATAGAGCTTCAGAGCAATTTATTGAATCAGAAAAAGCATTGGGTGAAGCTCAAAAAAAAAATCTGATTTGAATGTTAAAGTTTTGGATCTGAAGTGACAATTGAACAATTTGAAGAATTCACATTCTTTCACAAGTTACTTGTGTAAAGATGAGAATTTCAAGAAAGGTTTTGGAAGCGAAGAGTATAATCAAATTCCACATCCAGTTATTTCATCTGATGCTCTAGCTGACATTCATTCTTATGCTATAACTGGAGATTATTCTGAATTTGTGTCTGAGAAATCTGAGAAGAAGAAACCAAAGATTTCAAACAAGAAAGTGGAATAGGATGAAAGTTTGTTTGAACAATCTGTTAAGTTTGTTTCGGGTGGAACTGGCGGTACTGATAAAGATATTTCTGATAATAAGATGGTGGAGACAGATGAGAAGATAGAGTCTGAAGAAAAGTTGGCTGCTGAGCTTGTTAAAGCTAACAATTTGAAGGGTATTAAAGCTAAATTTACCGAGGTTGCTCAAGCTGGTTCTTCTAAGTCTCAAGTGGAAATGTCAAAGTTACCCGGTTATAAACGATCAGGTTTGGGTAATAACAATCAGAGATTTGAGTAGAAAACAAGGAGAAAATGCCAAAGAAGACTCCAAAGGAGAAGAAAGATACAAGTCTTGAACAAATCTATCACTTGGCCCAAGTATTCATTTCTACAATGGAAAAAGGATTCAGAGGAAAACATAAGACGAAGGATTTATCTGAAAGTTCTCCGAAAGAATTTTCATCGTCTGGATCTAATTCTACACCTCGAAGTCTTACTTCCAAATGGGTGCATGCCAACAGGTTTCAAGTTTTTGATGATTTTTCTGATAGTTATGAATCTGATGAAAGATGTCATAAATTTCAGGGCAAACCACAATCTAAACGATCATATCGTTTGTGCTATCAATGTCGCCGAAAGGGTCACATGGCACAGGATTGTCCTGAAATGGCAAAAAGATTTTTTTCAAACAAATCTGTCACATTTATTGATGAATCAAGCATAATTTTTACTGAGTCAACACCTTCCAAATCAAAATCTAAACATAAACAATTTTTCAAATTTGATTCTAGTGTTGGTGTGTCATCACAGGATGACGTTTAAGTAAAAACTGAAAAAGCACAAATGCAGTGGCGACCTAAGGTGGTCAGCAAGGCTGCTAATGATTTTGAGGAAGACACTGGTCGACCAGAAGCTCTGTGCTTCGGGTCATTTGAATACTAATCTTTAAATCCAGTGTGCAGGTTTCTTCAGGAAGAACTATTGGTGATTGTGAAGTTCAAGCTTCCTGTGATTGTTGATAGTGGAGTCTCCTGCTTAACTTAAATTGAATGCTTCATATTTCTAAACTAAAAGTTTTTCTGAAAGCTTAAACTAAAACGTATCAGTATCGAGAGGTCAATTTTCTTTCGTTTACATTCCGTATGTAGTTTAGGGGGGAGAGAATTGAAAACCAAAAATAGTGTTTTTTTTGTGTTTTTGTTAAAATGAAAATCCAAAAATAGATTTTTCATTTTAAGGGGGAGAAAACAGAAAAATACAAAAACATTGAAAAATAGAAAAATACAAAAACATTGAAAAAATGAGAAATTGTATCTAACATATTTGGGAAATGATGATACATTGGCTTACGTGTCTGACTCATGGATAAAATAGATGAAAAAGCCATAAGATCATTGCTCGATGTGCTTGGTAGGCTCGACATTAAATCAGAAAGTATTCAGATGTGATAAACACATTAAAATTCTAATGCTTGACCAAGTGGACAACATCTTGATGCATATTTCATGATATATCAAGAAAAGGTTATGGGAAAAAGAAAATGTGAAGTCACTATGTATACATGTGTTCATTTTAAAAAAATTTAAACTTGTTTGATTTTGTTTATTTTGTCAAACGATCGGACTCTCTCTGCGTGTCCACAAGACCGACCTGATTGTTGTTCGTTTGACATTCTGCTATATTTTCTTTGGTGTTTCGTATAACTCATCATACTTTCTCTGCGCGTACGGGAGTACCGACCTGATTGTTGTTGAGTTATACAATTTCAACTTGTTTTTATTTTTTTATTTTGTTAAATCCGAGGCCTTATCTGCGTATCGAAAGATCGACCTTAAGGTAGACGGTTTAGCGTTCTTATTTCTTTTTGCATGGAACACAGTTGACTAAATCCTGAATACAATCATTATGTGTTAAATCACAAATGAAATCACAAAGTGTGATAAGCCAAAACATATCTGAGTATGTCTGATACTGTGGGGTACACTGGTCAAAGAAAATCTATTCAATACAATAACATATCCAGATGTTATGAGTATGATTGTGCCTGAGTTTAATATGGACAAATTATACCAGTAATCGACATGACTTGTGTGCTAAAGTAATTGAAATTGAAGTGTAGTTCAGCATGTCATAACCAATGTGATCCCAAGTTGTGATCTTTCTCGCAAAAGATAAAAATAGTGTCTGATTCAGTATTGCATTTATGTTTCATATCTGATAAATTTAGAAAATTCCAAAAATATTTTAGGTGTGTTTTAGCATAAACTTAGAAAAATCAAAAAGATTTTCGGTGTGTTTTTATATAAAGTTTCAAAAAAAACCAAAAAGATTTCGTTTCTTATTTGTTGTCGGCCGATCGATACATGATACGAAATCAAAAGTTCAAAACTATATCTTGGATTCTCGAAGAGAAGTTTTACACCAAGATTAAATTAATTTTTCAAAAGGAAAAGGAAAGCCGCGTTTCTGTCTTCTGAAATTGCAGGTTATTCTGTGTGACAAGACTCAAGCGTGGTGAAAGGGGGAGTATGTACTATCTTTCACAAGTGGATCTTGAAGTTCAAAGATTGTTCAAGATTGATCCAGCCATGCAAGCTCTCATTCTGACAAGATTTCAAGTTGAAGATCGAACGCAACGATGCTAAAGATTGAAGACTGAAGTTTTGTTAGATAGATAGATAGCTAGCTACAATACACGTTAAGGGGGAGATTGTTAGAGCATATTCCTATGCTACATTGTGTCTCGTGTATTCTATCTAGTTTAAAGAGTTTGAATGAGTCATAGTTGCAACACACCAAGGTGTCGTACTAAATGGTACGCCATACCAATTGATATGTCCATACCAAATGGTATTCCAGTTGGTACGCTAATAGGTTGCTAACTATAAATAGTTTGTATTAGAGAGAGTTCATTAGTTCTGTCATTTCATATCCCTTAACTGTGTGTAACTCTCTCTCTCTCTCTGTACTTTGTGAACATCTCTTTGTGAAATCAATAAAGCAAAGCTTTATTTACATCCGTGTTCTTCGATTAACCGAATCATGCAGTAGTAAGATCTCTCCGTGGTTTTACATGTCTTTTCCTTTGACTGATGTATTTAAGTCCATTATGGTTTGTGTTTGATTTTGTATTGGACGGGTCGTCTGTTTGTGTGTGTTAACATTGTGATATTGAATATATATGTTTGCTTCCGCATGTTCTGATACGGGCGGTCGGTGCCACTCTCCTCTCCCCCACACCTGGCAGGGCGTGGCAGGGCGGGGTGTGATAGAAAATAGTAAGCAATCAAAACAAAAAGCCCTAAATTAAGAAATAATTAAAGTTGACTTACACAGAACAGAAGAGAAGATGTGGAGATCAATGAAAATCTACATTTATAAATGAAGAAGAAAAAGAAATTGCTTGAGAAGAATAATAAAGAGAATTAACTTTAAGAAGAGCTTACATACCTGTCGTCGAAAACCTTGATACGCTAAGATCTATCAAAAAAGACTCAACAATGCCTCACAATCTGTAACTTGGTCAGAATGTCTGAATATGACGTCTGACCCTAGATACCGCAGCCTCAATCACCGATGAAGCCGGTTTAAACTCTTCGAAGCTCCCTTTAGATCTTGCACCATCAAACCTCCGTCACAGTCGCACATTAAATGGATGATGATTGATGATACAAAACCAAAAACAAGAAGGGAACATGAAACTCTAATTAACATAGGATCATACATATGAATACAGATTCTTCAATGGGGATGGTAACAAATAACATAAACTCTTTGGATTATAATAATTAATTGAGAACAGATCAAACGATAACTTTATCACCAAAAATTATCGCTTTATTAATGAAATACTAATCTGTAACCTCAACAAAATGTAGATAACAAAGAATTGACAACTTGCCGCAATATAATCGAAGATTCCAACGAAAAGAACAAAAAGAAATTCACGGAAAGATACATGTAGGTCTTCAAACAAACATATACCTATCCGCACTACTACAAAAACTGCCTTCCTTGACACGCGAACGATGACACTCGGTCATTTCTTGACGTGCAAAAAAAAAGTGTCATATTAAAATGTCAAGAATAGATAAATCCTAAGTATAGATGACGCGCATTTTTGCGTGTCATAAATTTTTGTCATATTTAGAAGAAAAAAAAACACGGAGGACACTTATAATGTGCGTGTCAAGAAGCCCATGTCGTTTTTTATTTATTTTCCCGCCAAAAATTTTCAGAAAAAACAAAATCCAAAAAATAAATAAATAATAAAAGTAAAAGAGCGCCTCTATTATGTTTTTGCCCTAATTCCTGCCGCCCCAACTCCCGACCCCAACTCTCTCGAGCTCTCAATCGGAACCACCACCACTACCGGCGAAATCCGAAAACTCCAGCCCCACCACTACCGGCGGCCGTTGACTCCAGCGTTGAATCCGACGACAACAAGCGGAGAAGGCCATCCCGACCTAGTCTGAGACGCGCAGCTCTAGCGGCTGCTCCTTCTGGTAAACGTTTTTATGAGCTTTATTTGAATTTTTGTCAAATTGTATCGAAGTTTTAGCGGTTTGTGCTATCTATGTTGCTTTTCTGTCAGTTGCATCTTTTTTATCATAGAAAATCGTGTTAACTCTTTTTATTTATTATAATTTTTAACGGTGTTTTTTTATCAACATAAGCTTTTATGTGAGCTCTCTATTATCAGGTAGGAATTAGCCTAATTTTGTTTGAGGTTAACTTTTGTTGGTCAGTTTAGACTTTCTGCATTCCTCTTCTTTTAGCCTAATTCCTTCAATCCCGGTTTTTAGTATGCTATTCAATCTCTAATTTCTGGGTCCTTTTTCATGCAGATAATAGCGTTTATAAGTTCGTTAACTCTGCCTGTTAGTTTACAGTGGTGTATAGATTTGACATTTTTAACGTATAGTTGTCAAGTCAAGAATGCTACCATACAACATTGAGTCGTTTTGTATAGATTTGACATTTTTAACTGTTGTATTCATACCCTTTGTTAATTTATTACATGTGAAATTGGTAGGTCCTTTGCATAAATTAGCTACTTGGTGTGTTAAAAAAGTGAACAACCGTATAATTCTTTACCTGCATGCTTCCTACTACATGTCCGCTTCATATATAAAGGTCTTGCACCGTTTATGGTTCTAAGCTTTATGATAAGTCTGCCATTTTGCCTACTTCAGCTTTCTTATATTTATTCATGATAAGAGACGTTCTTTTAATGACTTTAACAATGGTCTGGGTTAATCGCATACTTATTTTCCTATCCTATTGTTGTGTTTCCTTCAGCCTTCACAATTTTTGGCTCTAATCATGCCCTCAAACAACTATTTGAGGAAACAAAAACAAGTTTTGGATCCTGCTGCTTACAGTGGTGGTTCTACTTCCTTTGAGGGAAACAATGCTCGCCGGTTAGTGAATTTGGCAAAAACACATCTTATGATCATGCTATCAAAAGGAAATTATGTTTAAACCAAATGTTATATAGCATTGTGTAGCAATTAGTTGTTATATACTCTATGCTATTTATTTACATCTTGATTTAAACTTCTTATGCTGATGTTTGCAGAAATCGATAATCGCATGCTTAAACTGCTGGGTTTAGAAATACAATCATATCCCTCATCAATGCAGGTAATTCTTCAACTTCATTTGTTCTTTTATTCATGAGCACAATCATCATTTTATTTCCTAACTTTTTCCATATACTTTTTTATTACAAATACTCCATTATTAGTATTTAGTAACACATTGTTTATTGTAATGCGTACTCATTATTTTTCATTCTATATTTTTTTCCTTTTATATATCATACACACCATAGTTATACCTTCACTGATTAAAGTTTTATACTTTTAAAATTAAATTCCATTTACGACTAATCAAATTTTAAATTTTAATATATAACGTAATTGTAATCGAACATTGATTGTATTAGGTGCTCTGTATGTTTCTTGAAGTTATTCTTTTCATTCATTGGTATTGCAACGGAATAGTCAAAGATTAGACTATGAAATGCAAACATTTTCTTAAGTGACTCCATGAGAAGGAGTAGTTTTTAAGGAAGCAAGGATTGTCGCTGCGGTTCAGTTAAGGTTTGCCTCTTGCTCCAAATTCATTTATTACAAAATATTAGATTATAATTGAAATAATGTTTGTGTTCTTAATCTTATTAAACATTTAATGTAGTTTAACAACTAATGCATTGGATGATACACCAGTAGACGCCTTCAACACCACCAATGTGACTACTGATCACAACTAACAATAACAAACAGGTTTATAAACTTTTTTCTCATGGGTGTTTTGTGGCTGTTGTCATGCTTATTTTAAATACTCTAAAATAACAGATAAACAGTTTTTAAATTGGATTTGCTGCTCCATCTCAACCTTTTATCTATTGTATTGTATCTAAGAGGCTTAATACCAATTTTATAGTATTTGAATGAAAATAAGGAACTGATCTTGGATATTCTAAAGCTTAAGTTCAATGAAATCTTGAACATTCTTAAAGCTTAAGGTCAATGAAAGTGTGGAGGACATCTTGAACATTCTGAAGCCTCAGGTGTAGAGTATTCAGGCTTTTGTCATTCTGTTTTTACCCTTTCTTCTTGATCTTAGCTGAGCCGCACTTAGACGCGCAACAATGCGCACAAATGTGGTTGACATTACTAGCCTAAATTTGATATGCGTTTGTATCTTAACGTAAATATTGAATCTTTAATTTTTAACAAGTTTGTAATTGAATTTATTCAGAATTTGGGTGGACTTCTGATTTTCGTTCCTTGTTTGCAAGACATTGGAAAGAGCAGGAAACTTCATCGCTGAGAACGGTAATTTTAACAAGTTTGTTACTTTGAGTTTGCAAGTAGTTATCATACAAAATTTATGCTTTTGCTTAATTTTCTGCTGCTGCTTATTGGTACATGTTCTTAAATCTGTTCTTAAATCTGTTCTTAAAAAACTGTTTTTTAAAAAATTTGTATTTGCTGGAAAATAACTTCTAGTTTATGAAAATTAATATAGTGACTAGGGCTGTTTAATATTATAATATGAGAACAACAGCAGCCCTAAGTTTCACTATATAAAGATTTAATATTATAATTCCATGGTTTTTATACTTGGAGAAAATAAAATATCAGCTAAAAAGAAAGAAAGACCAAATGGGTTGTAAGTCGATTTGTATAACTTAGCATGCTTTGATAGTTTATACATATATGTTTTAGTAGTTGATACATGTGCTTTCCATCAATAATGCCCTTATTTATAATTATTTGCTAAAATTAAAGTTTAATTATAAAGTAGTAATTCTTTTGTTTGTTTTACTTTACCTAAGGTCATGGATAAATCATGGATTTCGTCTCGTAGATTATCAAAAGAATATGATGATGGTGTTAATGCCATTTTAGAGTTTGCGCAAAGTAATAATCCAAAATCAGATGTTATACCCTGTCCTTGTGTAAACTGTATCAATCTAAGGCCCGGGTCAATTACTAGTGTGCGCTTTCATTTGTTTGCCAATGGTTTCGATGAAAATTATACAGTTTGGTCTTTCCATGGAGAAGGTTCTCCTAAGGTTGAAGTTAGATGCCCTGATGAATCTAGACTTCCCGAGTTTGATTATACAAAGGAAATGTTACATGATGCCTTTGCTTATGTCAGACACATCTACAACAGATAAAAATAACCAAGCTTACAACTTTATAAAATTTAAACCATTGACAAACGAAGCAAGTTGAATGAGAAACCCATCAGACTTGAAAAAACAGAACCATAACCACAAACATGAAAGAAACCTAAATAAAAAACCAATTTGTACACAAAATTGGAGAAATTGAAGAACCCTATATCACCAGAGAAACAATTTGCAACCAATTAACTCCAAATTAAACATGATACGCCAGCAAATAAAATATTAAACAAAAATAGAAGTGAAAGTGTAACGGAAAATTGAAATGAAAGCCTGCTTACCTTGAGAACAGAGGAGAAACGCACTTCACCACGGAAACAAAGAAGCGGTAAATAACCTTCACCTGCAAATTGTTGGAGCAACAATAAGAGAAACAGTGTGATCGAAAACGGTTGAACAAAATTGCCATTGATACTAACCTTCCGCATAGACGCATAACGCTTTATTCACTTGGTATAGAACTTTTTGCGCTGAAGAGTCAACCGGCAACACTGTTCTTTCTGTTAATTTGCAACATTTTATTAGGCTAGATTTCATTAAAAAAAAAAAGATAAAATCAAGGTCCATCAAACTAACGATCTAATTGACTTCATTTAGATAATTAAACACCAAAGAACACAAAAAGTCAAATTATACCGGAACTTGACAGATGGCCAACAGAAACCTGCAATCAGAGAAAGAAAACACTTGGAATTCTAAACAAACACAAATAATTAAATCATAATTAGACTATTGAAAAGTTTAGAATTCGAAGGAGTAAATAACATATTATACATATACAACAGAGAAAAAATTTGATACACCATTCCTATAATTGAGAGCACAAATATAATAACCTCCTAAAGGACCATAGTCGGTAGTTATTTCAGAATGATATCATAGATTTAGAAGCAGACTTTGATATTTGTTTACACACCAAAAGAAATTCAAAACACACACACCGGCAATTGAGATAAGAAATTTACAAAGGAAATAAACCTCTTAACATTTAAGACCTGTAAATGCGAATCATATACACATACGCCAAAATTAGGAACATAAATGCACATACCAAAGAACTAAATAGATAAGCCTAATACATGAAGCCTACACAATCAAAATAACAAATTATAAATGATTACCATGAGGTAACTGAATGACAAAAAGGAACAGATTAGTACACAAAACATATGTGCCCCTATACCATCACATATTCAATTTAGGCATTTCCTATGACAATTTTAAAACAACCACATCTGAGCATCCTAATCAGATAGGTAAAGCAAACAGATGTTTTCCTATGCCTCCAAATCAGATTAATAGAAACCATCATAAGTTCAATTAGTAGTACTACGTTGTGTTTTCTTGAACATAATCTGCTGCTGCTGCTGTTTATGTGTTTATGTATTGCGTTGAACAACTTGGTTTGGTCATGCATTTATAATGACTGCTGCTGTTGCTGTTATGTTAGTTGGCTGGGTATTATTTCTAATCTTAGATTGCTGATTGATTGATTGATTTTGTGTAATTTACCCGCAAACATCATTGTATTTGCTTACAAGTTTCAGTTTTACCACATTAGAAGGAGCTTAGTTCTCTACTGGTTGGCCTCCAGAGCTTAATTCCACCATCATAAGTTCCTGCTTTTTTACATATTCTTGGAGTTTGGTTTGAGAAAAAAAAACACTTAGGAAGTTCAATCAATATAATACCTGTTTGCCTACTGTGGTGTTCTCTGTCCCCTTAAAATTTAGTTTATGAGTTGAACTTGATCTGCTGCTGTTTATGTATTGCATTGAACTTCATTTGTTTATGCTTGCTTTCTTTTTAGTAGATGTTTGTGGTCTCACATTAATGCTTGCTTTTGTTTGTGTTTGTATTGTTTGTGTAGTGTCCACTCCAGCCAGGAATCACAGAGTGTGGCTATTATGTGTTGAAATTTATGAAGGAGGTGGTTCGGCAAGGACTTGTAGTCCTTGAACAAAACAAAGTAAGCTTTCTCATATTTTAATTAATTAACTTTATCTTTGATGATCATTTTTTCTCGTAATTTATCTTTTACACAGATTGGTGGAGATAGTAATGTTTACACAGATGCTGATTTTGATGAGATTCGTGAAGAATGGTTGACCTACGCTTGCCACTTCATTTACACGGACGAGAAGTAGTAGTAGTGATCCAATATATATGCATGTAAACTTTGAACATTTTACTTTTGTCATTGTGATCGAATTGCATGTATGATGAACATGAAATCGAATTATTTTCAATTGCTATTTGTATGAAATGCAGTGTTTTGGTACAGCAGCTATTCTGTATTTTGGTTTTGTGAAATATGATTTATTAACAGGGAAATCAGTAATTTTAGAAAAAAATAAAAAAAAAACACTTACAAGGATGACACGCAAGAATGAGTGTCATAAAAGGCATGACACGCAAATCTGCGTGTCATAAACAGACGACACAAAAAAATATTATAAATAAAAATATATTAATCACAGACGACACCATTTCTTGACGCGCAAAATGGGTGTCAAGAATGGAGTGTCAAGGATAGCGTGTCATTGTTCGCGCGTCAAGAGCTTCTTGACACGCATTTTGCGCGTCAAGAAGCTTCTTGACCCCCGCATCCTTGACGCGCATTTGCGTGTCAAGAAGGCACCTTCTTGACGCGCAATGCACGTCAAGAATGCCAGTTTTTGTAGTGGTGCCGACGATTTGGCGTCTGAGAAATCGGATATCTAACCCTACCCAAATCGGCAAAAGTCGAATCTATGGAAACCAAATCGAAACGACATATGTCTAACTCTCTAAAGCACATGAAATCTCAACATATATGGTTGCTGGGTGTCGTATATATGAGAGAGAGATATATGAAAGCTTGAGAGAGAGCTCCAAAAAAATAAAGTGCCGACGGCAGAGACCACCAAAGACTACGGCGGCACATAGATCGACGCTAATCTCCGATTATAAATAGTATCTGAGAGAGAGGTAGAAAACCAAGATGGTGAGAAGAAAAGATAGAGAGTGTTGCTGAGCAGAATTGGAAGAAATATGGCCTTCAGAAAACGATGATGAATGCAAATGGGTATTTTTTTCTTTAAATTTGGTGATGAACAAGGAATGATTAAGGTCTTGGAAGGAGACCCTTGGCAGATTCGAAACAGGCCCATGTTTCTTAACTTATGGAACCCTACTACTCAACTCAAAAAAGAGGACATTAAGAAGGTTTCGGTTTGGGTCAAATTTCATGATGTTCCCCTTGCTGCTTTTACTGCAGATGGATTAAGTATGATAGCCACTAAAGTAGGAAAGCCAAGAAGATTGGATGCCTTAACTAGTTCCATGTGTTATGATTCATGGGGAAGAAGTAGTTTTGCTAGAGCTTTGATTTAAATATCTGCTGATCATGAATACATGGAGACTATAAAGGTTAGTGTTCCGGATCCAAATGGTGAGGATTTTCTTGTGGAAACGATATATGTTGAGTACGAGTGGCAACCCCCAAGGTGCAACAAGTGTTGTGTGTTTAGTCATGATACGGATCATTGCCCTCATAGAGTTAAAGAACATCAAAAGTATACTGTGAATCAGGTGGACGAGGAAGGTTTTGTGGAGCCAAATAAGAAGAAGGTAGCTAAAAAGGGTGTACCGATGAAGAACCAAAAGGCTAAGCTTGTCTATAGACCTGTGAACATCAAAGATTCGGATCAAGGGGCATCTTCGAGTAGTAAACCGATAACAGAAAATAAGGAAACCCGTAAGGAACCGATGGCTAATGTATCAACACATAATTCGTTTGACATATTGGAAGGGGGAGAGGACCGTGTTATTCAGATGGAGGAGCTCCAGCACTTGGCTAGGAAGATAAGGGATGGAAATAATAACAAGATGAGCTACCCGGATGTTGAAGTTCTGGATGAGACCAATGAAACGGCTAGCTTTATGGCCTCGGGGCTAAATCTCATCAAAAAAGGGGCAAGCACTCCTTCAGGACAGGTTCCTCATGATTAGTCTTGGTACTTGGAATATTAGGGGGTTGAACCGCCCTCTGAAACAAAAGGAGGTTCGTTTTTTAGTTCGGGAACATTCTTTAAACTTTTGTGCTGTGTTGGAGTCACATGTGAGTGTTAAAAAGCTGTTTAAGGTGTGTGGTGATATTTTCAAATCGTGGGACTGGACTTCTAATGGTGGGGTTTCGCCAAAGGGAACTCGTATTATTGTGGGGTGGGATACAACATCCATGGATATCATGGTCCTATTCCAGTCGGATCAAGTTATGCATCTCCAATTGATTTTCAAACATGATAGAAAAGTAATCTTCTGCTCGATTGTTTATGCGGCAAATTACTATATAACAAGACGTCAGCTATGGGATGATCTTGTCAAGTTCAAAGGTGTTGCGAATTTAAGCCCTTGGGTTGTGATGGGGGATTTCAATTCTACTCTTTTACTTGAGGATAAGGTTACGAGCTCCTCATCTCTGGATATTAGCATGCGTGAGTTCAGAGATTGTGTCACTCGGTGTGAATTAACGGATCTTAAAGGTATGGGAATGCACTATACGTGGACTCAAAAACCAAAAAAAAAAGGATAGGGACGCTTAAAAAACTGGATAGAGTCTTGACGAACGATAAATTCATGGAGGAGTTCCCTACTGCCTTTTGCTATGTTTCAGCCATATAGAGTGTCTGACCATTGCCCTAGTGTTGTTAAATTTACTTGTAACAGGCCTCCAAACCGAGGACGTTCAAATTTGCGAACTTCCTAACGTCCAAACCTGGTTTCATGGAAACGGTTCAAAAAGCTTGGGATATTAACGTTACTGGAGTTCCTCAATTTTGTGTTGTTAAAAAGCTTAGACACTTGAAATCCCCTTTTCGGTCTATGCTTTTTAAACAAGGGAACCTGCATGAAAAAGTTAGTAAGTTAAGGGAGGAGTTGGACGAGATTCAAAGGGCTAGGGATGAGGACCCGTTTAACCTGATCCTAAAAGAGAAGGAGGCTACACTTCTGGATAACTTCCAAACTGCTAGTCTTGATGAGGAGAGTTTCTTAAAACAGAAATCCAAGGTTCATTGGCTTGCCGTGGGCGATCGAAACACCTCTTATTTTCATAAATCCTTAAAGATAAGAAACCACAGGGGTCGGATTGATCTTATAAAGGACACTTCTGGTGTTCTTCATGAAGGTACTGAGGTTCCTACCATTTTTGTGGCGCACTATACCAAATTTTTTGGTGCCCATGGTACGAGCTCTATTATGCCGCCTACCTCTTTGTTTACTAAAAAAATTGATGACGGGGCTGCTACACACATGATTCGTCCAGTTGAGGACTGGGAGATCCGGGATACGATGTTTGGGATTGATAATGATAAAGCCCCGGGCCCGGATGGCTTTACTTCGGCGTTCTTTAAGAGTGCGTGGCCGATTGTGGGGAAGGATGTTATGCAGGCCATTCGTGATTTTTTCCAGTATGGTAAGTGTAGAACACAGGAACGGTATTGCTAATGCATAACAATCATCAATTCGGTAAACACAAAGGTAAATAACTCTTCTTTATTCTCAACCTTTAGAGAGAGAAAGTAAACAGGTTTCACTTACAAAAACACACAGTTTAGAACTCAAACCTCACAACTAACTCTCCTCTAAACGAGCAAAACCTTTTTACACTAATTCTGTCCAGCGGACCAACTAACCAGCGTACCAGATGGTCCGCCCCTGGTCCGCTGAGACCAGATTACACAAAACATAATAATTACAAGACCTAGCACTAGACACTATATATGCTTCTACAAACTCCCCCTTGTCTTGTGCTAGTCTTCAAAATCTCTTGATCAAGTCTCTTTCTAGTGCTGTCTTCAATTATTCCCCGCGTGAATCCCGAACGCAAAACATACTCTGATCACCCTTTGAAATTGTAATGCTTGTTCAGCATGCTCAGCTTTATACAAAATGTTGCTGTGATAGAGTTTGTCAATGTCATTCTTGGACAAGTTGATTAACTACATCGGGTCGTACAGTCTGACTACCTTGTTTTCTTCTTCCACCACTATCACTGCTTCACCAGTATTCTTATCGTAATACCACCATCTCAATGATTTGATAAAGTCTTGTTCAAGTTTCTTTAACGGAATCTTCTTCAATTGAACTGGCTTCTTGTATTTCACTACAATCATTGGCTTTCCAGTTTTTGGATTGATATCAGTTGCAGACTTCACAAACTTCGGTCTTTGAGGAATTAAAAACTGAAATTTTCCTTGACATTCTTCAATCAATTTATCCTTGAAAACTCTAGCCAATGTATCATCACCATAATTCAGGAATGGACATCTAGATAGATCCCTCACATCACAAACTGGCAATGTATTGAATCTGGTTGCATGCTTCAGATAAATAATCCCAAACTCCTTCTTGATTGCATAGCATTTAAGCTGAGAATCATACATCCAACTTATTATTCTGCTAGAAGCTTCTCTACCTTTTCTTTCAAAGAATCTCTTTTGATCAACATCTTTTGTAGATGATTTCACCAGCATATTTTTCGCCCTTTGCTCTTTCAACCACGCATCAGATAATATCTTTTTCTCTTGTTCTTCAGATAAGTTTTCAGATTCGGTTGATGCTGGTTGTTCAGATTGATTCTCAGACTCTTTCTTTTTCAATTCTTCATCAATCTTTTCTTCATCATCTTCACCAAAGAAGTTGAAACCTCCTGACTGATCATTATCAGTAAAATTTCCATAAACCTTTGGATCAGTAGGATATTCTTCAGCAGATCCCAAACTCCTTCTTGATTGCATAGCATTTTAGCTGAGAATCATACATCCAACTTATTATTCTGCTAGAAGCTTCTCTACCTTTTCTTTCAAAGAATATCTTTTGATCAACATCTTTTGTAGATGATTTCACCGGCATCTTTTTCGCCCTTTGCTCTTTCAACCACGCATCAAATAACATCTTTTTCTCTTGTTCTTCAGATAAGTTTTCAGATTCGGTTGATGCTGGTTGTTCAGATTGATTCTCAGACTCTTTCTTTTTCAATTCTTCATCAATCTTTTCTTCATCATCTTCACCAAAGAAGTTGAAACCTCCTGACTGATCATTATCAGTAAAATTTCCATAAACCTTTGGATCAGTAGGATATTCTTCAGCAGTGATATCTTCTACTTCTACTTGCTCTTCCTCATAATCAACATGTTCCTCTGAATCTTCTTCGTTGTACGGATCAGCAAATGGAACATTATCTACATCTTCCACATTTAGAGCAAAAATTGCAGCAAGCTGCTCTTTTGTATAAGGATTCACAAACTCCCCTTCTCCTAACTCAACTCTTGTAATCGGGGTTGCATCATAAACATGATCATCAGAATCCCCCTGAGATGTGGTAGACGGACCAGCAGCAGCAGATGAACCAGCTGCCCCAGTACCCGATCCAGTACCACCCACACCTCCTTCAGAATCAGGATCATCATTCAAATATTTCAAAATATCATCATCTTTACAACCTTCATCAGCATTCGGCTTCTCCCCCTGAGCAGGTAAAGCTTTGAGCAAGAGATTTAACTGCTCACCCAGGGTCAGAGATAATTGTTGTAACTTTGCAATTTCACGAGCCTTTTCTTCATCTCTTGATTTTAAACTGGAAATCTCACGATCTTTTGATTGATCCCGAGACACCAATTCCGCCACGAGATTCTTTAAACCTCTAATTTCATCTGCCTGCTGATAATTCGTTGATTCTAATTCATCAAGTCGAGTCTGATGAATCGCCAGCTTCAGATCAGCAGAAGAGATGGTTGATCGAGTAGCAGCACCAGTGGACGAAGCAGTAGCAGAAGTAGAAGCAGTAGTAGACGGTCTTTTGATGATTAACTTCTTAGCAGGTAGAACCGAAGAACTTTGAACATTCACACTTTGTGTCGTCGGTTGCACTGGAACCAAAGACTGAGGCTGAACTTTTTGTTTCTTAGCACGTGGACTCTGACTAGATTTTCTAGCATCAGCCAGAAATGAGCCATGTTGCACAGCAGGTCTCTTAGCCATGTGTTTGACCTTTCCAGAATAAATTACTTTAGCTTTTCCTTTATCTACTGGCTTTGACTTTGCAACAGGTTCCTCCATCATAGGAGTGTATAACGGATCATCATCAGTATCTTCAACTTGCTTGGTTCTAGACTCATATAGAGAAGTATCTTGATTCTGAGACTTCAAATAAGCAATGTGAGCCTTAGAACCTCTCTTCACTGGAATTTCTCTGGTATTATGTAAAATTGTGACATAATCACCAGAGTCTGAGTCAGTTTCAGAAGAACTCTCAATAACATCATCACCCTTAGACATAGCAGGATCATCAATCATCTCATCATTTTGAAGATTAACAGTTTCAGGTTCAATGATGTTCTCATGAACAACAGACTCATGTTGTTGTTGCTGAACAGGTACATGGTCTTGATTAACAGGAACATTCTGATTCTCTTCTTCATCTTCTGCTATTTCAACAGGAAACCCTTTGTCATCATATTCCAACTCATCATCAGAACTATCAGGATGTTTGGCAGCTCCATCAGCCGGAGCTACATAATCTGGATTTACAAGATGACCAATCAAACGTTTAATCGGTGGAGCAGCTTTGTTTCCTTTAAGCTTGTAATATATAGGAATCTTCCCAACTGCAACCCTGTTCATATGTTTCATATCAATAACTGCAGCAGCATTCTTTGGAAGATTTGGATGCATATCATTCAGAATCATTTGTATAAATCTTGGATACATAATACTTCGCACTTGTTTCACCAAAATATTCTCCCTCATGTAATTAAAAATCCATCCAGAGAAGTTGAATTCTCGATTTAGCACCAATGCACAGAAAAAGGATAACACTCTCAGATCAAATTCTTCTTGAGAACTTGTTCGATTCCCAAAACACTTAATGATAACATGCATCAAATACTTATACGGAGGACTGAGATTAGCTTTGAGATACCACGGAACATATAATTGACCATCATATTTAATTCTTCTGAGTAAAGCTATCAAATCAGCTTCATGAAACTCTGTCGGATAATCAGCTTGATCGTTCAATCTCAAAACTCTTCGCACATTAGCTTCAGATATAATCACATCTGTCTCAAAAATTCTTGCACGAATTACTGATGGATCCACTAAACAATCTACTTGTGCTGAATTCCAAAACATCACCAGCAAATCTTTATATGGAGGACACACATGAGTTGCAGCATAAAATATCCTTGATCGTTTAATGAAATCAAAGATATTCAGAAATTGAGGCTTCCATTTTTCTGCTGCATCTAGAAATGCACAAACATTGTGTTCACCAATGATTTGAAATCTGTCATTTCTGTACACATCATCAAAACAAAACATCATTAAAATCATTCAATATAATCATAATTCTCAATGACTAACTCTGACGTTATGTGAAACGCTCAAACGAATAACTTTTTGAAAATTTGATGAGCAGACCAATCAAAGGATCAATTTTGGGCATCCGGATCATCTGATCCGGCGGACCAGAAATATGTTGACCGCGGATCAGATTTGGTCTTACGGATCATCTGATCCGGCGGATCAGAAATGTTGACCGCGGATCAGAATTGGTTGCGGATCATCTGGTCCGCCGCGGATCATTTGATCCGGCGGACGAACAGACACCGAAAGGTCTTTTTCAATTTTGCTGCATTCACGAGTGTTTGTTTTGAAATCGAACAATAAGGTTTTGATCTAGATAGAATTGCGACCCTGTACATGTGCTCAAAACCAATTAACATTGAGTTATAACCAGTTAAACCCTTTCAAGTCAGTTTTCTCTAAAACCCGAGACAGAAAACTAGAAAAATCTAACAAATGAGAACACTAAAATGAAAATAAAGACCACCGTTAGATTCGCAATGATGATCCCTACCTGTAGCAACAAAAATCACAAGCAGAGGTTCGTTATCCACAGAGAAATCAAAGAAATTCGTCGGAAAAACTTTTAGGGTTTTTTTTAGAGTGAAAATGTGTGGTCGGCGAGTTATGAAAACCGCAAATCAGATTAATCTATATATACCCAATGTGGTCCGCCGGACCACATTTAAGACCATTTCACCCTTTCAACTTCAAAATCTCATTTTTAATCCAAAACGTTCCATTTTCTCAATCTCAAACATGATGAGCTGATTTAGCATCGATTGTGATTCATTTAACCAAGAATTTTTATCACTGAATTCAGTTGATCAAAAATAAACCAGAATGAAAATCTTTTTGATTTTTATCAAATTTATATCATAACACACTAAAATCTTTTTGATTTTTCGAACTTATGCTAAAACACACCTAAAATCTTTTTGATTTTTCGAACTTATGCTAAAACACACCTAAAATCCTTTTGAAATTTTCTAAAATAAGCAAAACAGCAAACCAACAGAAATCAGAAAATTAAAACGCAATAAGTTATATTTTTGTGAGAAAGATCACAACGTGAGATCATATCAGACATAACGCATCATACACACTTCAATTTCAAAATACTAAGCATGCAAGCCAAGTTGTCTGAGAATACAACCATTTGGTTTATTTCAGCTAAAGCAAGTCATATTTATAGCTTTCTGATATGAAATTAAGTGTATTTATCAAGCATTAATAACATGGTACCCACACGATCAGAAATACTGGCAAACTGCTTATTTCATTTTTATATTTTCTTTTATTCAAGCCAAGTTACTTGCAGCAGATTTCTCATACTGATAATGTAAACTTGCTTATACAGAACAAATTTTCCCAGAGATATCTTGCTCATGATGTTTCTTGCAAAAAGAAATCAGAACCCTAAACAAACAACAATCAGGTCGGCCGGTAGGCACGCAGAGAAAGTCCAATTGTTTAGGAAAATAAGAAATATAAAATAAAGCAGAAGTTGTATAATCCAACAACAATCAGGTCGGTACTCACGTACACGCAGAGAAAGTCCGATGGATTATACGAAACACCAAGAAAATAAAGCAGAACGTCAAACGAACAACAATCAGGTCGATCTTTCGATACGCAGAGAAAGTCCGATCGTTTGACAAAATAAAGAAAATCAAACAAGTTTAAATCTTTCAAAATAAAGCAAGCATACATCAGAACATCTCTTTATTCTGTTTTTGATATTTTCTCATCTTTTATGCCAGATTTACACAGTACCCATCACGGTGTGTAACCACAATTATCAAGCAGGCATTATCTTTATATCATACTCACATATATCAGACTACTCAGCACATTCAATCAAAACAAACAAGTACCTATAGCCTTTCTTTCTACTCTATCCATGGCAGATAACGTATGCTGATGTACCATCATTTCTCACAAGGTCGGATCAAAAATTTCTTAATTTTAATTTTTTAATTTTTTTATGTTTTAGCTTTTTCAATTTTTTTATGCTTTTTCCTTTTTTAATACAGAAAATACACTATTTTTGTATTTTTCAATTATACCCCCCCTAAAAAGCAGAAAAACAAAAAAGAAAAACAAAACAAAAACGATCAACTGAACCAGATCAAATAGCAGTTAAGCGAGTAACCCCATTGATTTTCAATAAAAATTGAAAGCGAACTTTATCAAACGCTTTTGTAAACAAGTCAGCTCTTTGAAAATCAGTGTGAATTTTTTGCAAATCGATCAATTTCTTTTCGTAGCAATCACGAATAAACTGATAACGGATATCAATGTGCTTAGTTTTGGAATGTTGCACGGGGTTTTTCGTGATAGAGATGGCAGCTGAATTATCAATAAAAATGGGAGTAGTTAGAAATGTCAAACCATAATCGCGCAACTGCTGTTGTATCCACAAAACCTGTGAACAACAACTGGAAGCCGCGACGTACTCAGCCTCCGCAGTCGACGTTGCAACCGAGGTTTGCTTTTTGCACTGCCACGACACTAGTCGTTCTCCCAAAAATTGACACCCGGCGGTTGTAGATTTGAAATTTATCTTGCATCCACCATAATCGGAATCAGAATATGCAGTAAAATCAAACTTATTATCATTAGGATACCAGATACCCAGATCCTGGTTACCCTTCAAATAAGCAAAGATTCTGTCCACTGCCATCATATGAGAAACCTTCGGAGCAGCTTGATATCTAGCACATAAACACACAGCAAACATGATGTCAGGACGAGAAGCAGTTAAATACATTAAAGAACCGATCTTAGCCCTAAACAATGTTGGATCCACTTTGACACCAGACTCATCTGGTCCAAGACCATGAGAAACCTGTATCGGAGTGCTTGGAATCCGAACATCACCAATCTTAAACCGAGCCAATTTCGATTGATATAGAAAGATGCCTTTGGCCGATTGGTGGACTTGAAGGCCTAAAAAGAATCACATCTCGCCCATTGAACTCATTTCAAATTTCGTTTGCATGACACGCTCAAATTCTTTACACAATGTGTCATTCGTGCTCCCAGATATGATATCATCCACGTACACCTGAACAAGCAGTAAATCTTCCCCAAACCGCTTCGAAAAAAGTGTGCAATCTACAGTGCCACGACGAAAACCGTTGTCGAGCAAATGTGTAGAGAGCGTCTCATACCAGCTCTCGGGGCCTGATGGAGACCATATAACGCTTTGTCGAGTTTGTACACACGGTCAGGAAAGTCAGGATCATAGAATCCAGGTGGCTGCATCACGTAAACCTCTTCACGAATCTTCCCGTTGAGAAAAGCACTTTTAACATCCATTTGATATACTTTAAATCCATGAAATGCTGAAAAAGCTAAAAAGATTCGAATAGCTTCAATCCGCGCAACTGGAGCATAGACCTTATTGAAATCAATACCCTCAATTTGAGAAAATCCTTGAACCACTAATCGAGCTTTGTTACGAACAATGATGCCACGATCATCCTTCTTACACTTGAAAACCCATCTAGTGCCACATGCTTTCTTAGCATTTTTGGGAAGATCAACAAGATGCCAAACACCCAACTTCTGGAATTGTTGCAACTCCTCCTGCATAGCCTCAACCCAAGAAGAATCTTCCAACGCTTGTTCAACATTGGTTGGCTCAACTTGAGACAGAAAACACGAATGAAACATATCATTCTGAACACCCGAATCTCGAATTTCAGCAATCAAAGCATCCACATTATCAGATAACTGATGACGTGTGCGTACCCCAGAAGTTAAATCTCCAATAATATTCTCTTGAGGATGAATAGAATGAATCCGGAGATTAGTCGAATCAGGAACCTCAACAGTATCAGCAAGAGTATTTAGTGTAGCATCTGCATCCTCTGAGCTTGACAATTCACCAGGCAATAAAGTATTTGGAACGGACGAACTTGTGCTTGGTAAAGGAATTGGATCAACCAAAGGTATCGATTCAGCTTCATGAAATGTATTGTCATCATCATCAGATGAACTCATGGTTTCTAGATCAGAAATAGTCTGACTAGATGAAGCAGAACCAGAAACAGTTGAAAACTTTGGAATACATGATCCAGAATTAAGCATGGTATGAATAAGAACACCAGTCATATCGTCAGTAAGCTCATCAGCAGATTCAGTGTGTGCATCCAAGAAAGAATCAAAGAACGTCTTATAATCAAAAATAGAACCATCAACCGATTTGGGTTTCAGAAAACTATATCTTCGACAATCCACATGCAAATGGCTCTCAATGGTCTTTGAAGACGGAAAGTAGACACGTTTCATTGGATACTGATAACCAACAAAGATGCCATCCATAGCCTTAGCTTCAAATTTACCACCACCTTTAAGAACGGTGCATAAACACCCAAATGGTTCCAGAAAAACTAAATTCGGCTTTCTACCTTTGAGCAATTGGTAACAAGTCTTGTTGAACCGCATAACAATAAGAACTCTATTAAGCACATGACAAGCAGTATGAACTGCCTCAGACCAGAACTTGATTGGTAGATTTGCATCAGCTAACATAGTTCGTGCGGTCTCTATCAAAGTCCGATTCTTTCTCTCAGCCACTCCATTTTGTTGTGGAGTGTATGGAGCACTAAATTCATGTGAATTTCCAAAAGAATCACAAAATGCTTTCATCGATGCGTTCTTGAATTCAGTACCATTGTCGGTATGAATACGACAAATCTTGTGTTTGTACAGATTCTCAAACTTGGACAATAAACGCTGAATAGTTGCTGGAGTTTCATCCTTCGAATGTAATGACGCGACCCAAGAGAAACGCGAAAAATCATCTGTAATTACCAAACAATAAAAACTTCCATCCACACTGCTTACATTCATAGGACCAAAAAGATTCATATGAAGTAGCTCCAACGGAGTAACAATGGAATTAACACGTTTGTACGGATGAGACTTTTTCTGTTGCTTCCCCTTTTTGCATGAAACGCACACATCATCAATCGAAAAACGATTCTTAGAAACTCCTTCAACCAAATTGTGATTAACTAAATAATTCATCTTGCGGTGGTTAAGATGACCCATACGGCGATGCCACAGAATCGACTCTTTTTCAATGGCTTTGGATATGAAACATGTAGCCGACACTTTAGACGAGGTCTGATTCATATTCAAAACATATAAATCTCGAAACCGAGGTGCACGCATCACTATCCAATCATCAGGAATTTGAAATCCGGGCTTCAAAAAGATACATTCAGAACTTGTGAACGCAGTGGTGTACTGCTTATCACATATTTGTGAGACACTCAAGAGATTATGCTGCAACTCTTCCACAAATTGAACTTTGTCAAATGTAACTTTGTCATTTCCCATTTTTCCTTCTCCAGTGATTCTACCTCCTTTATGGCCAGCAAAGGTAACTCCCCCACCATTGCTTGGTTTAACATCGGTAAGCAAGGAGAGATTACCAGTCATGTGCCTGGATGCTCCACTATCAATAACCCAAAAGTTGTTGACAGCTGGCTTTCGAGCACCCTGCACATAGTAGCAAAAAGTTAGTGAGAATCTGGACCCAAGCATTCAGCTTTGGGTCGACTTGTGTCTTCTGAAAAATCTTCAGTGGCTTTAGAAGTCATTTTAGGCAGCCACTTTTGCCTGATTACTAGAACAAATGAATCTGTGGTGACATTGTCTGAAGATGAACTATCAACCGATTTTTTAGTTTTGGAAAATTTTTCTCTTTTGAAAAACTGTTTTGTAACCACATTTCCATCTGTGTGTTTTGATTCAGAAAAATTATCAGATTTCTTTGATTCAGCAGCGAAAGCTCGTTTCTTAGCCAAAACAGGACAACGATTGCGTATGTGACCTTTCTGATAACAGTGATAACATCTCCTTATATCAACAAAAATAACAGGAAAATGAGATCCTGAATCAAGTGAAATGTTATCATCAGACATGTGTCGTGCCTCTCTCCTCGGTGCCTTAGCATTAAATCCTTGCGATTTGTGCTTAGGAAGAGGTTTAAACAGTGGTTTAACATAACCAGATTGGTTATAAAAACCAAACTCATCAACGCCACACTGATCAGCATACCCTTTGGGTTTGACACGGTCATGCTTGATTTTCTCAAACTTTCCAAACTGTTTTTCATATGACCCAAAATCATCGTAAAAATCATAATCTTCACAAAAACCAAATGCTTCATAGTCAAAACGATTTGTTTTAGCTGAAAATTTTCCATCAGAATTATAAAAATTCTTAGGTGAGAACTTTAACGTTTTTGACTTTGTGAAAGCAGTCTGATCATCAGGACTAGACTTAAGCTTCAACAAGGAACCATTTTTCTCAGTTTTATGTTTAGACACAGATTCTTCTTTTTCATCAACATAAAACACTTTGGAAATTTTGGTTGGGTCAACACAACATAGCGGAAATTCTTCATCTGAAAATATAGTATCACTACCTTTCAGAGAATACATTTGCACTTTCTTAGAACACTCACCCATCTCAGTTTTACCTTTCTGTTTTACATCTACATTCCCAGACTTACCATTCTTCTTTTCAGGCTGTTGAACTTTCTCAGATTTCTTCTGATTGACCTTAGAAAGTTCATCAGGATGTCCAAAACCAATACCATTGAATTTTTCTGACTTTGACAAAGGTACCGGTATTGAATGAACATCTGGTGGGATTGTGTTGCTCTTAGTTACAAATTCTTTTTCGTAAAACAAATTACGACCTTTTGCAAATTTCGAATTTTCAAATTCTTCCATTTTCTTTACACTTTCTTTGACCTTCTCAGCAGCTTCTAAAGGTGTAAGATTTACACTTTTAGATGATTTTACCATAGAATCATGAGTCTCAGACTGTTTGACAACAACATTGATAGTTTTGGACACATTTTTCAAAGGCTTCCTCTTATGAGTGCCTTTGGAGTTGTCAGATACTCCTTCAGTAAAACTGGAATAATCAAACACAACAGCTGGTTTGATATTCGATTCATTTGGGCCTTTCCCATGCACAATTGGTGGTGGAACTGAAGTACACCCTGATTCTTTAAGCACATCTTTTAAATTTTCATCTTTGCACAGAAAACTGGCAAAGGAAGATGAATTTTTGAAATTGTCCAATTGCCTCTGAAGATCTAATATTTCAATTTTTAATTCAGAGATTTTAGAATTAGCTTCTGTAAGCTTTTTCTCGGAAAAAATATAATCCTCAGTTTTGTTATTTAATTCAATTTTCGTGCTTAGAATCAAGGCATGCTCACTTTTTAGTTCTGCCTTAACGGCCTCCCACCTTTGTTTATAGATTGCAACATTTTCTTCTGCCAATATGTATTTATCATAATACATGACTTTCTCATCAGAAAGTTCTTTCAGTTGATTGGCAGTTGTTGTGCAAAATTCACAGATGTTAGAATGTACCTGAACATCAGCCATGAATGCTTGATGACCCTCAGCAAAGAAGTCTTCTCCTGGAAGATCAGAATTATCTTCAGTTGTTACATTCCTCTCCTCGGTGCATAAAAATGCAGACTCGTCAGGACAATCGGCAGCCTAGTCGTAACCCTCACCGGTTTGCAAGACTAAGGCTTTAGACTCTGTGTTGGATCCACTAGCAGCTGCATTTGAGCTTGATGGACTTGCATAACTTCCCGACCCTTGGTTACTCTTAGAGGCATATTTCTGAAATAACTTCGAAGTTTCCTGCTTCTTTGCCTTGGTACACTCTTTTGCAAAATGTCCATAATTTTGGCATTTATAACATCGAACCTTGGATTTATCAAATCCCAATTTGCCTTCAGGATTAAGATCTTTACGACCAGTCTTTTCCATAAACCTCTTACCTCTTCTAACAAGCATTGCCATTGACCAATTAATGTCCATTAACTCTAGATCATCTGGATCAATTTGTTCATAATCTTCTTCAGTCTGTTCAGCACTAGTCAGCTTTCCAGCTATCACTCCATCGTAGGATGAAACCATTGCCGAAAATAACGCCATATAATCATTTGTGGTTTTTGCTGGAAAAGCATTCTGACTTGGAGCAGGTGAAGATTGATTAGAATACACCGGATATGTAACAACAACTTTGGAAGAATATCCCTCACTGGATGAACCTCTTGACATGTTTGCATGACTACTCGAAGTGTTTTCCACATAAAATGCCGTTGTTGGTGGATTAGAATTTGCTTTAGCCTTTGCATGCATCGTTGATGCATTATCACCAAAATAGACATCTGGATTTTGAACTTGAGTTGGTAAATTTTTTACACGTCTCATATCCAACTCTCGGGCTAGCAAATTTCGAGTAAGATCATCATATGTGATATCATCAAAATCCTTGTTATGAGTTAACAACAGAATATATCCTTCCCAAGTTGCTGGCAAAGCATCCAAAAGTTTCTCTTTCAGTTCTCCAGCATCCTTTTTTCACCCCAACAATATCCAGCTCACTCACGAAATTAGATAATCGTGAAATCAGATCATTAATGCTTTCATTAGATACATGACAGAAGTTATCGTACTCTCGCAACAACACCTTTTTCTTACACTTTTTATATTGAGCATTTCCTTCACATCTATGGCACAACGCTTCCCATAAAGCCTTTGACGTTGTGTGCATCTTAAATTGATGTAATATATCCTTTGGTAATGCCATCGACAAATTTGAGTAAGCTTTTCTTTCCAGTTTGAAAGATTCCTTTTCAGTATCATTCATTTTGTTGTATGGCTTTTCTTGACCAGCAAATTCACCCGTGGTAAACTTTGGGATTGTATAGCCATCCAACATTGGAGTCCAAACGGTGACATCCGTGACACCGATGTATGATTCATATCGGGTTTTCCAATTGTGAAAATCCTCAAACTTCATCAATTTAGGAACCTTATTGGTAGTTCCTATTTCATTATCATAGTTCAATAATGCTTGTACAGTTGACGACATCGCAGCAAAGGCCTGGAACGGATCCATGATAATTTTTCCTAAAAACTGTTCTAGCGGATCAGAAAACAAACCACCGGATCTAAAAGTCGATCTCTGGATCAGATTTCAACTAACGGATGACAACCGGATCAAAATGTGAAGCAGCGGACCATAATTCTTCTCGCGGATCAGAATTCTAAAGAACGGATCAGATTTTCCGCTGAGATAACTGTCGCGGATGAAATGATACGCTGGAACTGCTACGGACCAGAATTAGAAGATTGCTTGAGCGGACCACAAGTAGCGGACAAGATTACTGATGA
Organism: Deinandra increscens subsp. villosa; assembly: GCA_039602395.1. Classification (NCBI taxonomy): domain Eukaryota; kingdom Viridiplantae; phylum Streptophyta; class Magnoliopsida; order Asterales; family Asteraceae; genus Deinandra; species Deinandra increscens. Next base: position 28,084,780 of record JBCNJP010000010.1, on the reverse strand, counting down.
AGATACACTAGCGGACCATAAAACTCATCCGGCGGACCACAAAATTCATCCGGTGGACCACATCCGGATCAGTTTAAATCGAACACTTTTTCACAAAAATTGATGTTTCGACCGTGTAATCAGCCCAGAATTCAACCAAAACACTCCATGATCACTTTGAACGTAAAATATATGCAGAATCGACGTAAAACCGAGTAGAAATGGTCAAATTCTTACCCCAAACGTTGTGACTTTCTTCAAATCTCAAAAACCAAACTGTAGATCACAGCAAATGAGCAATCCTGCTCTGATACCACTTGTAGAACACAGGAGCGGTATTGCTAATGCATAACAATCATCAATTCGGTAAACACAAAGGTAAATAACTCTTCTTTATTCTCAACCTTTAGAGAGAGAAAGTAAACAGGTTTCACTTACAAAAACACACAGTTTAGAACTCAAACCTCACAACTAACTCTCCTCTAAACGAGCAAAACCTTTTTATACTAATTCTGTCCAGCGGACCAACTAACCAGCGTACCAGATGGTCCGGGCGTACCATCTAGTCCGGCCCTGGTCCGCTGAGACCAGATTACACAAAACATAATAATTACAAGACCTAGCACTAGACACTATATATGCTTCTACAGTAAGCTTCTGAAAGAACTCAATCATACTATCATTGCCTTGGTGCCTAAGGTGACTACCCCTGTTAATATTACTGATTATCGTCCTATTGCTTGTTGCAATGTATTGTATAAGTGCATAAGCAAAATTATAGCGGATCGAATTAAGGGTTTTTTGGGTGACATTGTGAGTGCTAATCAATCTTCTTTTGTTCCCGGATGACTCATTACGGATAATATTTTGTTGTCTCAAGAACTTATGCATAACTACCACCGGAATGTGGGTGAGCCAAAGTGTGCTTTAAAGGTTGATATTCAAAAAGCCTATGATATTGTTGACTGGGATTTCTTAAATCACATCCTTTGCAGCTTTGGATTTCCGGATTTGATGGTGAATTGGATTATGAAATGTATTTCTACAGTGTCTTACTCGATATGCCTAAATGGTGAGCTCCATGGTTACTTTAGAGGCAAGCGGGGGTTAAGGCAGGGTGATCCAATGTCCCCCTATCTATTTACCTTGGTTATGGAGGTCTTAACTCTCATGCTTAAACGTGATGTGGAAAGGGATCCTTTATTCAAGTATCATAAGAAGTGTAAGGATCATAAGATTGTTAACCTCTGTTTTGCAGATGATTTGTTTCTTTTTGCCCGTGGCGATACCAGGTCTACTACCTGTTTGATGCGGTCTATGGATGATTTCTCAAAGATGTCTGGTTTAGTTCCCAGTCTCCCGAAAAGCACTATATTTTTCTGTAGTGTGGGGAATGATACTAAAGCTGCTATCCTAAGCCGTTTACCCTTTACTGAGGGAAATCTTCCGGTTAAGTACCTTGGGGTGCCTTTACTGTCGTCTGGTTTACGTTATCGGGATTGCCATCCGTTATTAGAAGCGGCTGATAACCGCATTTCTAGCTGGAGGAACAAAAATCTTTCTTTTGCTGGTCGTCTCCAACTCATCCTTTATGTCCTTTCCTCTATGCATATATACTGGGCCTCGGTGTTTCTTCTTCCTGCTAGAGTTGTAAATGAGTTAGAGGCTAAGATGAGGGGCTTTTTGTGGTCCCAAGGAAAACGTGTGAAGGGGGCTGCTAAAGTTTCATGGAATGTGGTCTGTCGGCCTAAAAGTGAGGGAGGGCTTGGAATCCGTTGTATTACAGATATGAATCGGGCTCTCCTCGCTAAGCATGTGTGGAGTATTCTCACTAGAAGGAATTCGCTTTGGGTTGAATGGATTTATACTTACAGATTGAAAAACCGCACTTTCTGGAATTGTAAAAATGATGTATCTAGTAGTTGGTGATAGAGAAACCTCATGAAAATTAGGCCTCTTATTCAGAGTTACATCTATATCACTGTTGGGAATGGCCTTGATACGTCTGCTTGGTATGACACTTGGAGTGATATTGGTCCCTTGGCTAATATTCTCTCCTCTAGACAAATTCATAATGCTGGTTTTAATATCTACTCTTGTCTTGCTGATGTTATTGTGAGACCCAGTTGGAATTGGCCTTTGGATTGGGTCTCTCGTTTTCCGATTTTTAAGCAATGTTCATATCCCGGAGCTCAATGATGTTGCTGATAAACATTGGTGGAAAGTGGAAGATACTCTTGTTGAGTTCTCCACGAATACGGCTTGGAACACTCTGAGGCAGTCCCACGATGAAGTCCCTTGGATATATCTTGTTTGGTTCACGACTTGCATTCCTAAACATGCTTTTTGTCTTTGGTTGGTTATTAATGGTAAACTTCGAACCCAGGATAAGCTGGTATGCTGGAATTGGAAGAAGGGGTGTATGAACATGATGTGTTGTCATCTATGTTACTCTGATATAGATTCTCATAACCATCTTTTTTTTTAGTGTCCTTTCTCCAAGAAGGTTTGGGAGATGGTAAGGAGAAGCTTTCCGATTCAGATGCCGAGTAACTGGTCTATTATTGTCAATTGCTATGAGTCGAATTCGCAGTCAAAGGCTCTGTCTAGTGTCATTTTTAAGCTCTCTGTGGCGGCTGCTGTTTATCACGTTTGGAGGGAACGAAATAATCGGCTGCATGGTAACAAAAATCGGTAGCCTGAGAAGGTTGTTGGGGATATTCTGTCTGATGTCCGCTACAAATTACTGGGGTTAAAGTGCAAGTTTGGTGATCGGGGTAGAAACGTCTTTCCTATCTGGATATCTTTTGGAAGCTTGGTTTTTGATGATGGAGGCTAATTTGTTTAGTGTTGAGTCTAGTTCCTTTGTTGTTCTTACCAGTATTTAGCTGGGTGTGCTGTGTTTTTTTTATTTGTGTTTTACTCTTTGGGGTATGCCCCTTAGAGAACTAGTAGAGATTTCACTCTACTACTTGTGCTTTGAACGTTTCTGTTAATATATAAAATCACCAGGGTAACCCTTTACCCAAAAAAAAGAGAGTGTTGCTGATTCGATTATAAATACCTGAGAGGAAGAGACAGCAGTGCAACCCTGTGTTTCCAGCGACGAAAGGCAAAGTCGCGCCAGTGCGTTAAATGATGATCGCACGATGGCGGCGTACGACGGCAAGATACGTTGATGGAGAGAAAGTCGGGAAGCTATCAGAAGGATGTATTTGACTGTATGGGCTCGCACAGTCTAAAAAAAAGAAATAGCATGTAAGAAAAAAAAGAAAATAAAAAGAAGGGTGAACAGTAAAACAAAGAATCAATGGAGGCTTTCGTAAACGTATTTTATATAAATATATAAATGTAAATTTGGGCGATTCATTGAAACATGTATTTTATAACAGAAAATTGTGATAATCTTATTTGAATATATACAAAGCGCATATCAATTAAATCATCTTGGTGCATGTGTCTACATAAGTATAAGTGTAATATTCGTGTACTTAGTTTATATAAGGACCACTATACACCTCAATAGTGTAGAACATATGAAAGGCTATTAAATAAGAGATGGGATGATAAAAAGTAAATTTGTTTAAATACAACATATACATAGTTTAGTGAAATCATGGTGTTACTATGATACAAACTGTTGGTATATGTTGAGGTGAACATGAACAATGAAATCAAAATTTAAGATTATTTTGAGTAATCCTTACTTATGTGATTGCAAAATAAAAGAGAGAAAGCTATTTTATAACATGATACTATCAAACATTCCCTATGCCGGCATATATACTTCTCCTATTACATGGATTATATATAAACATAAATATTGAGTGCGTACATTTTAGTCGATGAGTAGCTGCAAACCAAAGAGTAACTACTTCATTTTACAACCTTAAAAAAAACTATAATTATTCAACCTAATTACATAAAATATTTGTAAATTTTAACTATAGTAAATTTCAAAGATCCATATGCGTGACACAACTCAAGTTAGGAATGCTATTAGTCCATACATATGTATTAGATGATATGATTAGTTGTAGTCCATTATGTATATTAATTATCCTTCAAGGATCCAGTTGTAACATAGGTTCCCATGTAACTATATATTGATCTTCTGTGAATAATGAGATCAAGGAAAATATTCACCAAATATCCCTTCCAATATGGTATCACGAGCCATACGCTCCTTCTAACCCTAGCCGGCCCTATTCCTCTCCGTCGCCCTACCTCTCTTTTCCGGCCATCTATTCGCCGGCGCCCTCCCTCTTGTCCCTCACCCTTATCGTCACCTTTCTGCTATCATGGAAAAGCTTCATCCGGCGCTTACCGTGACCAACATAAAGAATTTTGTCCCTCTCCAACTCGAGATGAACGACAGCCTGTATGTCTCCTGGTCTGCTCTCTTCAGGATTCATTGTCAAGCCTTCGATTGCTTGGATCATCTGGAATCCTCGGAACCGCCTACACCGGCGGAGAAAGCCACGTCTTCCACTGCTGATGATGTTAAACTCTGGAAACGTATCGATGCCTTAGTCCTGCAATGGATCTATGGCACGATCGATCAATCAATGATAGGCACAATTCTCAAACCTCAGCCCACTGCTGCTGCTGCATGGAAGGCTCTTCATGCCATCTTCAACAACAACAAAAACACCAGGGCGCTTCATCTTACTCACAAGTTCTCCAACCTTAAACTTGTGGACTACCCTGATGTCTCCTCCTATTGCAATGCCATAAAGGACCTCTCCGATCAACTAACAAACGTTGATGCTCCAGTCTCCAACCAACGCTTGGTCCTACAACTTATTGCTGGCTTGAGCGAGCAGTTTGACGGGGTTGCCATGCTATTACAGCAGACGGATCCGCTACCAGATTTTCATGAAGCCCGTTCGAAACTGATTTTGGAAGAAACACGGAAATCGCATCAACAACACAATCCTGCTGCCACAGGTCTTCATACAGCCGTGAACCCCATCCCGCCGGCCGAACCTGCTCCTCAACCTCCTGCTGGTCGCGGGTCAGGGGACTCGGCTGCGGCTGCTCGAAATTACGGACGTGGTTTGGGTGGTCATGCGGGTCGTGGACGCAATTCCTATCGCTACTCGGGTCGTGGGCGTGGTCGTGGCTCTTTTCGTGGCGCTCGCGGATCTGCTCCAACAGCCCCACCCTGCTATATCCTTCAACCCATCGCCCCTACCTATCCACCACCTCCACCCGGGTACCAATATGTGCCTGCACCGCCTCCATGCCCGTACCCCACACAAAGCCGTCCCATGCAGTCTCGGGTCAACAATTCCCCGGGTATCCTCGGCCCGGCACCTCAAGCTCATTATGCTCACGAGCATCCTTACACACCAACTGCTATGGACCCACAAGCCTACCACACCACCCACATGCAGCAGGATCCGACGTGGTATATGGACACTGGTGCCACACATCACATGACTCACTCGTCAGGTAATCTCTCCGCTTATTTCAATAATGACAGGTTGAACCATATTGTTGTTGGCAACGGTACCAAAATTCCCATTACAGGCACTGGCCATACCTTCCTACCACACCCACATCCACCTCTTGTCCTCAAAGATGCCCTTGTCTCCCCCTCTTTAATCAAAAATCTTCTTTCTGTTAGACGTCTTACAACTGATAACAACATATCCATTGAATTTGAGAAGTTCGGTTTTCTTGTGAAGGACTACCTGACGCGGACTCCTATTATTCGATGTGACAGCACCGGAGATCTATATCCGCTGACATCTTCCGTTGTTTCTGCTCTCAAGCCATCTACCTTTGCAGCTATCTCCCAGGACCTATGGCACCAACGCTTGGGACATCCTGGAGTTTCTAGTCTTCGTGTCTTAAATAAACATAATGATGTTTCTTTTACTCCTAATATCAATCAACTGTGCCAATCTTGTGTTTTTGGCAAATTTGTCAAGCTTCCCTTTGCTGATTCAATGAATAAATCTTTATCTACGTTTGACATTGTTCATAGTGATTTATGGACCTCCCCGATCACGAGCTCGGGCGGTCATCGATACTATATGGTTTTGTTAGATGATTACAGTAATTTTTTATGGACCTATCCTTTGATAAATAAATCGTCTGTCTTTACCATATTCAAGAATTTCCATGCTTACATCTATACACAATTTCAAAAGAACATAAAGTCTTTTCAGTGTGACAATGGCACAGAATACAACAATCACTCCTTTCATGATTTCTGTCAACAACATGGCATGCAATTCCGCTTCTCCTGCCCCTACACCTCACCACAAAATGGTAAAGAAAAACGAAAAATACGGTCCATCAATAATTGTGTCCGCACCCTCCTCTCTCATTCTTCGGTGCCACCTACTTTCTGGCATCATGCTCTTAAAATGGCCACTTATATTCTCAACATCCTCCCCTCCAAACTCAAAAATAATAAAACTCCCACATCTCTCCTCTATCTCAAAACCCCTTCATACGAACACCTCCGCGTGTTCGGTTGTCTTTGCTATCCATTATTACCTTCAACCACCATCAATAAATTACAAAATCGGTCTCTCCCATGTGTGTTTCTTGGGTACCCCACTAATCATAGGGGGTACAAATACTATGATATGACCATAAAGAAAATTATCATCTCACGGCATGTCATTTTTGAAGAAACAGTTTTTCCGTTTGCCAACCCACTTCAAAAACCTCCCACCTATGACTTTCTTTCTACCTCAGACCCCTCCCCTCACCTTTGGACCCATTCCACGCCTTCTGATCCATCCCCTGCCCCCCATTCTCAATGCCCAAACTCCCCCCATATGCCGGCCCAATCTGCTCCCGGCCCACACTCTCCACCCGGCCCAAACACCTCACCGACTCCATCCCCCAACTCACCCACTGCTCAGTCGCACCCCACCCAGCCTCCCACCTCGCCGGCACCTACGGCTGCCTCCCCCGCCTCCTCCTCTTCGTCCGCTACAGCCCCACCTCCTCCCTCTCCACCCCCGCCACCGCCTACTCGCACTATGCGAACTCGGAGTATGGCGGGAATATCCAAACCCAAAATCCCCTTCAACCTTAATGTCTCCACCTTTGAACCCTTACCCCGTAATCCCTCTGAAGCCTTAGCTAACCCGACTTGGTACCGTGCCATGACAGACGAGTTCACTGCCCTTATTCGAAAATACCACGTGGGAGCTCGTGCCTCGACAACCATCTATGAACATAATACGTTGCATTTGGCTGTTTAAACACAAAACGAAATCGGATGGCAGTTTGGAGCGCTACAAAGCGCGTCTTGTTTGTGATGGTCGGTCACAACAAGTCGGCATTGACTGTGATGAGACTTTCAGTCCGGTTGTAAAACCGGCAACCATTCGGACAGTCTTGACCATTGCTACACATCATGGGTGGGATATCAGCCAATTAGATGTCAAGAATGCTTTTTTACATGGACATCTTTCAGAAACAGTATATATGCATCAGCCGATGGGATTTCGGGACCCTCGATTTCCGGATCATGTCTGTCGTTTAAAGCGATCCTTATATGGGTTGAAACAGGCACCGAGAGCATGGTACCAGCGATTTTACAGATTTTGTGACCACGATTGGATTTCGACACAGCGTTTGTGATCATTCACTTTTTATCTACCACCATGGGTCTGACGTTGCATATTTACTCTTATATGTTGATGATATCATTCTGACCACTTCGTCTACAGGACTCAAGCAAACTCTCATGCAACAGCTAGCTCGTGAATTTGCCATGAAAGACCTTGGTCCTCTCACATATTTTTTGGGTATCTCAGTTCAACGTGACAACAACGGTCTATTTCTCTCTCAGACGAAGTATGCTCACGAAATTCTGCAACGTGCCAAAATGTCAGACTGCAACTCTTGCCACACTCCTGTTGACACGTCTGCCAAGTTAGGCGCCAACGCAGGCGATCCGGTCAGTGATCCTACTCATTTTCGTAGCCTTGCCGGAGCACTTCAGTACCTTACCTTCACAAGGCCGGATATTTCGTATGCTGTACAACAGGTGTGCATGCATATGCACGACCCTCGGATCGAACATCTCAATGCTCTTAAGCGGATCCTGAGATATATAAAAGGCACCATTGCCATGGGCCTTCACATCCGACCGAGCCCAGTCACTTCTCTCGTCTCTTACACCGACGCTGACTGGGCTGGTTGCCCCGACACCCGCCGATCGACATCTGGGTATTGTGTTTTCCTCGGAGACAACTTAATCTCGTGGTCCTCAAAACGTCAGTCTACCATCTCCCGCTCAAGTGCTGAGGCAGAATACAGAGGCGTAGCTCATGTGGTGGCAGAGATATGTTGGATTCGCAACTTACTCTTGGAGCTTCATCGGCCTCTTAGTCGCACCTCTTTGGTTTACTGTGATAACGTCAGTGCCATTTATTTGTCTGGTAACCCTGTTCAGCATCAAAGAACCAAACACATTGAAATTGACATCCACTTTGTTCGGGAGAAAGTTCAGCTAGGACAAGTTCGTGTTTTGCATGTCCCATCGAGGTACCAGGTTGCTGATATATTTACTAAAGGACTACCCCGGATCCTGTTCGATGAGTTTCGTTCCAGTCTAAGCATTCGGGATCCTCCTCCTTAGACTGCGGGGGTATATTAGATGATATGATTAGTTGTAGTCCATTATGTATATTAATTATCCTTCAAGGATCCAGTTGTAACATAGGTTCCCATGTAACTATATATTGATCTTCTGTGAATAATGAGATCAAGGAAAATATTCACCAAATATCCCTTCCAATAATATGTTTGTCACACAACTCAAGTTAAGAATGCTATTATTCCATACATATGTTTGTTGTAAAATATATAAAATGGAGTTACAGAAACTAATAAATCAATAAAAACTACAAAGAACAATAAAGATTACATGAGTGAGCAATCAAGGCCTCAAACTTAACTCAAAAGACAGAAGTCAAATAGAATATACATATTTAACCAAAATAACCAATAATAAAGGGTAAGAGGAGAGTTGATGCCAGAAGAGAAGTCAGGAAGGTAATCAGGTATGTATTAAAGTGTTGATAGCTTAAATAAGATATACCTCTATCATTCTTCACGAGAAAACTTAGAAATTTAAAAAAAAAACAAAAAAGAATGAAAGAAAAGTTCAAGTTAATCATAATCAGAAAGAGAAAAAGGAAAAGATGTTACCCGGGTGCATAAAAACAACGCCTCCGAAGAACATTGCAGCCCTTATGAAAATTTAACACACACACGGAACTAAATTAAGCTAAAATAGGGACAATGGTTACTGAAATCAGTTACTTTTAACAAAAGAAATATATTTTTATTTGTATTTTGATTTGGATAATGGGACTCCGGCCTCATGGGTTTTGTTTTTACTGCAATATTACTTGAAGAATCGACAATATGTTCTTGAAAACAGTTACTTTTAGAATTCAAACTCAAATGGATGGTGGTTAAGTATAAGGGGGCATTCATGTAAAAAAATGTTCTATTTATATGGGCTTCTTGACAATGTGCAATCAGGTAAGTTAATATCATAACAAAACTTCAACATACTGTATTCATGTTTTAGTACTTTTTGACTTAGTGCTTACATATTTTCCTTATCATTCTTGCATAATTACATATTTTTGCAAGTAGGAAGAAATATAGTATTTGCACAATTACATATTGGTGCAGATGGGTACCAAACATGAGAAAAGGAGTGGGAAAATCAGAATATTAATTTCCTCAAATTATAATTAGAAGTCTGCTATTTAATTTGTTAGGTTTTTATTTCTCTTATTCACTAACAGATTCCCTTATGTGTATTCGAGGGATGAATTAGCAACATCTTTATATTTGGTCGTTGCTTTAGCATTCGATAAAACTAGAGAAATCAAATATGTTGTTAAATGGACACGAGATAAATCCGTTCATGAGGGTATCCGCCCTAAAATCACCAGAATTCCATCACCAAGTGAGTTTCTTTCACAATATTCCTCAATATTTCATAAAAATTTTGTTAGAGTATATACCTATGCTACAATGTGTCTCGTGTATTGTATCTAGATTAGAGCGAGTATGTGAGTTGTAGTGGCAATATCAATGGCGCCGTACCAATTGGTACGCCGTACCAATTGGTACACCCGTACCAATTGGTCCACCAGTTGGTACGCAGGACAGATTGTCACTAACTATAAATACCGTGTGTTAGAATGATAGCTTAGAACTTCTGTCATTTCTACACCTTTCTGTGTGTGTTCTAGAGAGAGAAACCAGAGCTTACTTCTTGTAATCTTCAAGTGATTAAGAAGAACAAAGCTTATTTACTTCTCGTGTTCACTAGATTGATCAAAGCATGCCGTAGTAAGATCGTATCTCGTTTTTAAAAATTTAAATTATTATATATTTCAAGATAAAAATCATCATTTTTGCAATGGGTTCTAGTATTATTTCTCAAGAGCAGGATGATGTAGTGATTGCTTACAAGAAGGAAGTCGTATGGTAAACATATCAAAAACTTCTTCCTTTCAAGAGCATGTGTGCTAGGTGAAAGGTTTAAAGCTATATATATTTTCTTGATTATGATCATATAGATAAAACTCAGTAAATCGTGTTGTTTTAAAATCAGTTGAGCAAACTCCATTAACTACTCTATTTGTTGCAAATTGCTTTATGTGGAAATAGTTTTGTTTTTTAATGGTCAAATTTAAAGGTGGAAATGGGTTGTGATTTTATCTAAGATGGATCAAATCAAAATAAATTAATTGAAAGGGGAATGGGTTAATTGGGTCGAATGAGCTAGAACTGGTCTAATCTCTATTTTTCATATACTTTTTTCAAAGATTCTGATAGCGAACATCGTTTTTAAAAAACAAAAACGAAAAGTAGAAGAATTTGGAGGGCATTAGGGTTTGGATTCATATGATGCCAACGTTGTCCTTGAAGTGTCTACCACTTCACCTATTGTTAGAGTAGAAAACATGTTATGTAATCTTGATGATTTTTTAAAGCTTTCTTGAAGTGTATACACATTTATAGCACATAAATAATTACAAGAAAATTATAATAGAGTCTGTTGCATATATGTATATATTTACACCATTGTTTGCCCGTCTTTTACATAAGTATTTATTTTGTGAATGTTTATTTTTACATTATTGAACCTTTCTTAAATGTTAAAACCATGTTATGTAATAGAACTTCTAGCACCAAAATCATATTAATTTAAAGTTTGAAATAAAATGGTTAAATGAACCAAATTTCAAGGATGAAAGAGAAATTTACTTTTTTATTTTTATACAGTGCGGGTAATTTATTGTATAAATGATCAAATGTCCCTAAAACTAACTCAGAAAATTAACATCATTTAACATAGGTACCATTAATGCAAGATTTTGTGTAACTAAAGACCAAATTAATCACTAACAATTGTTTTATTAGGTTGGCACAAAAAAATATCTTATTATGAGAGCTTTCAAAACCAGTTGAATTTTTATTATAACTTTTTAGGGTTCTGGTTCGTGTTAAAAATGGTCTTTTATGTAATAGAACTTCTAGCATCAAAATCATATTATTTAAAGTTTGAACTAAAATGGTTAAATGAACCGAATTTTAAGGATGAAAAGAGAAATTTACTTTTTATTTTTATACAGTGAGGGTAATTTACAGGTGATTCTTATCATGACATTGTTTTTGTATTTCGGCTTTTTACATTTGTTTCCGTTATGTGGCAAGATAGATAGGTCTTATGCCTCTTAAAGTACACATGTAACGTCTTTTTTCACCCCCTGAACCAACATAACATTCTTTCTTTAGAACATGTTTCCTTTAATTGTGTTGCGGTGTTTACGTGCTTAAAGTGTTTGAAGTGATTTGTGCATTTTGTTCTATGTTGGTTTTTAAATGAGTTTGGCTTAACTGATTTGTTTTTTTTTTTCTTTCTCTTTTGGTTTTTAAACAAGTCTAAGTGAACAGAAAATTATAAAGACATCTTGACAGCCAAGAACAACCAATCAGATAACCCAAACTGAAAACAAATATCTTCTAATATAAACATGTTTGCTAATTACTTTATGTATGCTCTTGGTGCTTAGGTAATGGAGGACTACGTGAAAAACTTTTTCGTCGCAAGCCACAATGACATCATCAGTGAACTATCTGCCGTGATACATGTGGTTGAACAACGTATAGCAGAAAACAGGAAAGTTTTGGACACTGTGCTTGGGTTGGATGCCTCCCCCCTCCGTTATGCTACTGCATCCATGCTAACTGACGCGCTTCGTACGAAACAAGAACTGCTGTGGAGGATTCAGTCTCTACGCAAGGATGCTGAGGCAGCAGCGTGTGACATTGACGAACGCATGGACTCCAACTTCCCACCCAATATGTGATCCTTTTTGTTGTAGTCTTATTCTATTAACTTGGTGTTTGGCAAATGTAATACATAAAACTTCTAATATTTAATGAATATAGTTGACTTTATTATTGATTGTTATGTCCAACTATGGTTCTTGATTCTGTTACTTTATTATTGTGTGTCATCTTTGAATATGATTTATTACAATTACCTTGCATGTGAGTTTATACAACAACACACACCTATTCTAATCGATATGTGTTTGCATTAAATAACACTACTTGGATGCTGACTTACTCACACAAAAAACTGTAACGTGACTACTTCGATGCTGATTTGCTCCTTCGATTAAACAACCGCTTAAATATTAGTAGCCATTGGTTCTGCCCATGCATCGCACGGGCCTGCCGACTAGTATATATAAAAGTTGAGCAATGGCACAACTGTGCACCTTAATAAATGCAAAATCATAAATGCTTTTTTTATACATATACTACATATACATAAACAATGCAATCCTTAATCCTATGCTTATTCCGTAATTCATTATTGAATTCATTAAGATTACTCAATAATTTAACTATCATTTAAATAAATACTTAAACACATGACTACTTACATTCTCAACTCTCATACCATTATTATCACCATAATAATATTAATAAATAATGATAATAATAATAGTTATTATGATTAATAATTATAATATCATCCATATTCTTAACTACCTTTTTGTATTAACAATATAATAACTAAAACATTTATGAGCATATAATTATTAGGAATTTGTTTAGCTTCTTTGAACCTATATAAAGACATACAAGCCTCATTTGATTGTCTCCCCACCCACACGTTATCTCCTAAAGCCGTGTAAGTTAATCATTTATCTTAATTTTCTACATTTTCGTCATCTCCTATAGTTTTTCAACCTTGCTCCCGGCGTGAAAAAATGTAACGTCGGGGGCTAATATAGACCTTGCTTTCGACGTGAAAATAACGTCGGTGGATAATATATGATCCGTTAGACTTTTGTGCCTTGGTCCGACGTGAATAAAAGGTAATGTTGGCGGCTAATGTTTGATCCCTTACAATTTTTATGTTTGGGTTTATTTCTTATTTGTTCGTGTTAATTTTCCCCCTTATTAATTCGCAGGTTCTTACATTTTACCAAAGGAATCAAAAGCAATTTGAGAAATAGATCCTCTTTTTGTTTCTTCGTACAAGCTTTGCTTGAGAGAAATGCCACCAATATATGTTATCATTGTACTCTTTCCTTTAGTCTTCATACCCAATCTCTTTATTTTAACTGATTTTGTTGTTTGATTTAACCATGCTTATTTCTTCTCGCAAGCGACGATGGCGGTGACGATTCCTATGGATAAAGGGTCGATGAAGGTTAATGGTGTCCGATCGGCTGAAGATTTAAATATCTGACATTTTTTTTAAACTTCCGACAATTTTTGCTCGATTTGTGTATTTGATTTGGAGTTGTCGTCTCTCTTATCTACACAACCGTTCGTCGTCCCAATTAAGACAAAGAAACTCAATGCTATATGTAGAAATGTATCTTACAACGATTATTTATGGCTTATGCACGTTGGTACAATGTTATGTGCATCTTATTGTTCTACATGGACTGCACGAGAAACAGTAATTGAACATGACAAACTATTAAAGGTTATCCTAAGCTTATGGCATACTTTCTGTTGATTCTCCTAATCTAACTTTTCTCAAAGAAAATCTAGACATTGGAGCCTTTCAATAAAAGTCAAGTTGTTCAATAGTTTTTACTTTCAGTTGATATCCCATCAAGGGAGTGAACCTAAACCTATCTGATATAATTTTTCAGTTGAATCACAAAATTTTTGCAGCAACAATAATGAGGGTGATCTGGGGAAATGATCGTCTGGTGAAGCAACCAACCATCCAACATGAAACAAAGATGATAAGGCAAGGTATGATCCAATAAAAGTTTGAACCTTCTGCCCATTTGATGACTATAAAACTACTTTTAATTAAATAAAAGAAAATTCTAATGAAATACAAAATTTAGTCCTCTCCTTCCAGTAATTCTAAATTTAACCTTCGTTAAAATATTTGATCCTAATGAAAACTTGCATAAATTAAAGATGATAGATCCACTAGATGTTGTAACTTAAAACAGTATGACTATTTATTATGTTTAAGCTTAAGTTTTTTGAAGTAAATAAGAATTGTTGTTTGATAAGGCAATTTACTTTTGTAACAGGTGGTTTTGTTGATGAGAAATATATGTGCTAATTTGAAAATCCCTCATTTTTTGAGAGCTATATAAGTCTCCGTTGACGCTCATGTTACATATGACTTGGTTGAAATTCTTGCACCATGCTTTATAACCGTAGTAAAATAACCATACAAAGTCGTAAATCATAATCCCAAAATTTTATGGTCTTCTCTCACATATCATTATCTAAAACTTTTCTTTTGGAACAACGATTATATTATTCGATTTGAAAATGAAAGTGTTCTTGCATATCCATTACAAATAACTAAAACATAAGCTCCTGTGCTATTTTGTTGTGACCAAAGAGAGGAAAGATTAGGTGCAAAATATACAGATCTTGATAATGTATTCCAGTTTAGTCATATATATAACTGCAATCAGTGGCGCAGCTTAGCTTGGGCCCACCGGGGCCGCGGCCCGGGCCATTTTTTCACTCAGAAGTAGGGTAGTATACCCGTCCAGTTCAAATTTTTTTATATGTATAGTCTGGCCCGTGAGATTTTTTTAAAAAAAAATTATATATATAGTTCGGCCCTATACATCTCTAATTTACAAACCCAATTTTATAAAGTTTTCATAGTTAAAAACTTAGAATCGAATCGTTATTTATTTGAAATCTAAATTATATAAAAGATATGAATTAAAATGTATATAGTTTAATAGTTTAGGGTTATAAATGTAAATAACAAAAAAAAAGGTATTTGTGCACTTCTACTACTGCCGCCGCGAGACAAAAGAAAAAGAAAGCGCTGCTGCCTGCCTGCTTCCTACTGCCGCCACTGTAATTGACTCCGGCGAAGTGCGAACTCGCCGGAAAAAGGATATCCGGCCGGGAACTCACCTAATTGACTTCATTCTTCCATCTTATTGTGTGTGTTTTCTTCAATCATCCATTAGGTAAGTTTTTTTAAATTTGTTAAACACTTCAATTAGTTAAATTTCTTTATGTTTTCAATTCAATTTTAACCTAGATTATGTCCAAATTAGGTTTTGTACTCATGAGGTTCTTCAATTTGAAGAATTTGTGATTGTGTTTAAGTTAGGGTTTATGTTCAAAATTTGGGGATTTATTGTGATTAAATTATGGTTTAGATTGTTATTTACGATGTTGATTTAAGATGGTTAGTTTAATGAATTATTGCAATTAGTTTTTTAAAATTATTGTTGTTTGACCCGACTTGAACCGAATATGCGACCCAAATATCCGACCTGAATATCTGACCCGAACATAAAACCTAGCGACAACCTAAATTTTTTTTGACCCTAAGTTTCGGCCCGGATGATTTTTTAGGCCAAGCTTCGCCACTGACTGCAATAGTATATATGCATTCCTTTTCCTCTTTCGTTTTGAAATATACAAACCAGAATTTTGTACATGTAATATTTTCTTCTTATAATTTTAAGAATATATATTAGTTTAGTACATTTTCAATACGATGATGATGTAATGTATTTCTATCTACGTGTCGTTATAAGTGTTATTCAAAGCCCGACCAACCAACATCTCAAAGTAAATTTCATTCAAAAACTAAACCTTAACTATGAATTGTTTTTACCTAATTTCCTCAGATTGAATTAATTTACCTTTATATACAAACATTGATTTAACATTAGAACTCAAAATTATATAGACATCACTAATAAGATCAGGTAATCCTTCTCAAGTTTTTCTTTTTAAGTCCTGCTAGATTAGTATCCATGGTGAAACAACTGAACTAATTATATTCCAAATTTTCAACTACTACTAGCATGCACTAATAAGAGTTACAGACTAACAGATGAAATCAAAATTAGGTTAACATTAGAACTCAATCGCCACATAACTAAACCTGATCTTCACCAACAAAACTGGATTCATACAAAATATGCCAATTGCCACCAGTTCGACAACCGAAATCCTATCAATCATTGAGCAAACACGAAATTGACCACGCTTCGGTAATTTTGTGAACGTGTATGTGAAGAATTACCTGATCTCAGGAGATCTAGCGGAAGGTTGACCGGATTCGAGTTGTGTGGAGCGGCGAGCGGCGAACAGAGAACGGCGATCAGTGATGCAGATGTTCGCGCAAGAACCAATGAATTCTACCTATCTCGACAACGAAATATACTTGGTGAATAAAAAGGGTAGAAACCTACAAAAGAAGAAACGTTAAAGAGGACTATAACAAATTCTACATCTTTATCTTCATTTTTTAACTTTTTATAGCTTTGATGATATTTTTTAAGTTATTATAGTATAAGAAAGTGAAAATAATAACAAAACACTTGTTTATGACTTATGTGTGATATAGAGATGGAGATGGGAGAATGAGATATATAATTAAATTTTAGGGATAAATATAAAGATTTCACTCAATGTTCTATATAAGGCTTTCAGTTAAAACTTCAATTTTTACCTTTTTCATTACTGTTATCTCTAAAATTATTCAATCAACTATCAAGAATTAATGGCATTATATAAAAGATAAGCAATTGCTTAATTTTTCACTTAAAAATTTATGACAATCATAAATTCATTTATGATTTTAAACATACTAATATATATACAAATACATGGTTTCGTTCGTATAATGATATAATTTTATAATATTATTGAGAGAATTAAAAGACTCCACACCCAATTAGGTGTTGATACATTCTATATATAACACATAATTATAATAAATACAATGATGAATAAATACAATAATAAATCTATAATTATGGTTATTTACTAACATCCCACCTCAAGCGAAACGGTGCAGGACCCAGGCAAAGCATAGAGCGAAATGACTCAAATTGAGCACGAGGAAGACTTTTAGTGAATATGTCCGCATTCTGAAGCTTGGAAGGGATAAATTGAGTATGAAGCTTTCCGGCAGCAACGAGCTCACGAATGAAATGATAGTCAAGGTCAACATGCTTCGATCGTTTATTTGCGACCGGGTTTTGAGACATAAAAATGGCACTTTGATTATCACAAAGTAATGTCGGTCTATTTGGGGGTCGAGCATGGAGTTCTTGTAGTAAGTGAGTTATCCAAATAATTTCTGCAGCTGTATTCGCCATGACATAATATTCTGATTCACAGCTGGAACGAGCAACCGAGTGCTGCTTTTTGGCACTCCAGGAGATGAGATTTCTACCTAAGAAAATGGAGTAGCCATAAGTTGAACGTCGTGTGTCAATGCACCGAGCCTAGTCAGCATCAGAATAGCCGAGGATGTTGGAGGAATCTTGTTTGGAAAAAGTAAGACCAAAGGAGATTGTGCCTTTTACGTATCGAAGTATTCTCTTGACATGTTGAACATGTTGATGTGTAGGATACTGAAGGAATTGGCTGACTTGGTTGACAACATATGAGATGTCAGGTCGTGCGATGGTGAGGTACTGAAGAGCTCCAACAATTGACCTATAAAACGTGGGATCATCGTAAGGGTCACCTTCTTTGACAAGAGAGGCGTGCGGTGATAATAGGGTAGGCATGGGTTTGGCATCCAACATGTTGGCTTTGAGAAGGATCTATTTAGCATACTTGACTTGACTTAGGAACAACCCTTTGTTAGTGTTAGTTGCTTCCAATCCGAGGAAGTAGCTGAGATCTCCCAAGTCTTTGATAGCAAATTCCTTGTTTAAGCGGCTGAGAAACTGACATATAAGTTGCTCATAGTTCCCTGTTAGTATGAGATCATCAACATATACAAGTAAATAAATAATGCAGTTGTCACGTTTAAAAATAAATAAGGACGGATCAGCTCGAGTGCAGGTAAAGCCATTCGATAAGAGGAAGGTGCTTAATCGATGAAGCAATGCCCTTGGAGCTTGCTTAAGGCCATAAATCGCTTTGTGTAAATGGCACACATGCTGAGGGAAGTGAGGATTGATGAATCCTGGTGGTTGCTCCATAAAAACATCTTCATTGAGCTTCCCATGTAGGAATGCGTTATTAACGTCTAATTGATGAAGTTTCCAACCATAAGTCATGGCTAGAGCAAGAACGGTGCGAATCGTAGTGGCTTTGACAACAGGGCTAAAAGTATGAGAGAAATCTAAACCAGGAACTTGAGAGTACCCTTGAACGACAAGACGAGCTTTATGTCGATCAAGGGACCCATCGCATGTAGTTTGATACGAAAAAGCCATTTAGATCCAACTATATTTACGTGTTTGGGTCTAGGAACCAATGTCCAAGTGTTATTAGATTGTAGAGCATTTAATTCTTAATTCATGGCATCAACCCAATGGGGGTAACGAGAGGCAACTTTGTGAGATTTAGGATCGGCTGAGGCGAGAAGGGATTGAATGAAGGGACTACGAACAGAGAGAAATACACGATTTTTGTTGGAAACAGGGTGTCCTAACCCAATGAATTAACGAACCCGACCGATATTGACCTAAGAGTTACACCCGGGTCAACGGACTATAAATCTAATTACATGTTAATTTGTATTAAAACGAACTGTGTGGTCAATTAAACAAATACTTGATTATTTATTTAATTGAACGACAAAATTATTTACGGCTTAAAACGCTCAAAAATTAATTAAACGAACTGATCAGTTGTTACTGGATTAACAGACTGATCAGTATGGTGGATTGGAGAAAATCGTGACCGGGCCCAGTCCGTCAGAGCCCCGGGCCCGGTTCCCTCGTCGTGGCCCGTCCCGCTCTATCCACCGGCCACCGCCACCGTATCACCACCAGTTATCGGTGACGAGATATTTGTAGGGACCGTCCCTGTCGCGATCCCGGTGGAGAAAGTTTTGTCGCTACCACCGGTGGTTACTCTACCACCACCACCACCATTGTCTCCGTCGTCGCCGCTGGCCGCCACCACAGTCGACGACCTAACTCGCAGGTTCGAGTCAGACGTCTCAGTTCGTACTAGTGAGAGTCCATTGAATCTGGGTGTCTCGAGCGGTTGCACGAACCCCACCAAGGTATATCTAATTCGCTTAGATATTTATTTTTATTCATTTTAAGATAAAAATTTTTATATGTCTGTCGTGTACGGTGATTGATCCTGTTTACAATAATATTCGCTTATTCATTTAAATCGTTTTCGCTGCTAAATTAAGCTGGCATTAGTTTATATATATTAAACCGGTTTTAATTGGGGAAGGTTAAAAACGGTAACCCGGATATCCACTGTAAAACCCAACAATGGTATCAGAGCCATTATCACCACACGCAAACCAGAACCGCTCTTTTCATAACCGGTAGTTCGCAATTTCGATTTACATCTAAATTGCGAATTAGAATTAATTTTAACTGGTTAATTTTAATTCTATTGAAATTTTATAATTGTGTGTTATGGCCGACCCCTTATTTAAAAATTGCATAATTGTATGTGTTGTGGGGTGTTTTGTTTTTCTCTGGTTGGCCAAATTGTTTTGGCCCATTTATGTTTTTCGAATTTTTGGTTGTTGGACCCGTTTTAGGGTTTCAAAGTTGAACAAAATTTAGAGCTAGGTTACTATAATTTAGTAATAGAAATTTTTGTAAAAAGCCAAGACTCAAAGACTGGACACACGCCGAAGGGATGTCGAAGCAAGTGGGAGCTGAACCGGATCCAAGAACACATTGAGTTGCCTCCTTGGTTATTCACCTTTTATTGTATTTAATTTTATGTAAATAACTCCCTTATGATCTGGCTTGTATGGCTCGAGCGAAAATAAGACCTTATGTCGTTTAACACACAATATGCCATTCGCGACAATTTAGTAATTTAAATTAGGTTAAATTAATTTACTAGACCCGAGTGGTGATAGGGTTTATCGTTCGTGTCTGACGATAATTAGATATTAAAAGTAATTAATATCCCTATATGGTAATTCTTAAAAACTGGTAGTTCGTGCTATCCTATCTCAAGTCGAACTTGGAACGTATTTACCGGAGCATCAGTGTTGGAGTATTTTAACATCGCACTTGGTGCCGAGGGTACCTTCTGAGGTGAGGACATTGGAGTATTTCAACACCGTGTTCGTCACATCGACCATTTAGGATGACTATCGCTTTAGACGTATATGTTCGTGGTGTTGGAGTATTTCAACACTGCGCCACGGGTGTATATTGCTAAAGTGGACACGAATGAGGCTAAACGTATCGCAAAATACAATTGTATGTATATAGCGGACTCATACCGAGAGTTGTGACTTGAGTCTCACAATTGACAACCGTTGTCGGTTTGTTTACACGGCCTTGCTCTCGAGGCTTATTTTGCGGTCTCAAGCAATGTCGTCTAAACGAACTCTCATTTTCTTAAAAATAAACTTTACCAACTTATTTTTAAGAAATATAAAACATCGAAGATACTAATTTAAAAATTACTTTGCTTATTTCAGAAGGCTAATGAAAACTCACCTCCATTAAGTTCAATGGTACAACTCGACCCCTTCACTAAGACTGGCTTTCTCGCATGGCAGACCACCCCGAGGAACCTTTTAAGGCTTTTCGGGAAACACTATGTTATTGACCGACTTATCGCGAGTATTCCATCTTACTTATTAAATGAGAACTCGCGATCTGAGCTCCAAAAGAACACTGACGATGATAAGGACGTCACTGACCTGATGTTATCTAGCATGACTCAGGATTATCGGTACAATTTCATGGGGATGTCTGCTTATGACATCATGCGTAAACTCACGGATTTATTTGAGTTAGGTCAGAGGACAGAGCGAGCCGAGGCACTTTCATAATTCGTGAACTGCTCTATGGCTAGCGAGTCATCACCATACAATCATGTCATCCTGATGAAAGCGTATCGCGACAGACTGATCGACCTTGGCTACTCCATCTCTGAAGGGATGGCTCTTGATGTAGTACCCAGATCTTTGCCTAAACATTATCGCATTCTTGCGATTAATTGTTCGACTCAATCGATCGAGGAGGTTATTCGTTGATACCCAACGTGAAGATCAGGACCACGCCGGCCGTGCTCAGAGTTGCCAATACAAAGATCTCCAAAGCCAAGAAGGTTAAAGAAGGCAAAGGCAAGAAACCACAGGTGCAACCTCCTAAGGTGCGCCTGTGCTATGAGTGCAACAAAATGGGACACCGGCGTCGTAACTGTCCCGTTTATCTTGCGAAGCTGAAGATGACCAAGAACCCTAATAAGGGTTGCTCATCAGGTACGTCAATACGTGTTATTGAACTTTTCACTGTTTCCTCTAATTCATGGGTATTTGATAATGGATGTGGTTATCACATCATTAATGTTTTGCAGGAACCTGAGAAGTGGAAGAGAAGACAGAACAAGGCTGCATGGACCTCATCATTGGTGATGGGAAAAAGGTCCCAGTACTTGCTACTGGCACATATTCTTTTTCATGCTCTTCTGGCCTTATAGTTACTTTAATTAACTGTTTGTATGCACCTAGTTTATCCAGGAACATTATTTCTATCTCTTCATTGTTTGAACAAGGATTTCGGTATAAATTTAATGGAAATTTGATTTCTGCTTACCTTAATGATATCTTTTATTTCGAGGCTAAACCTCGACATGGTATATGAGATAGATGTTCAAACAAACGATCAGCTCTATCATGCTTCTATAAGAAGCAAAGCTGATAGTAGCGAATCCTCGTTATGGCACCATAGACTTGGTCACATAAGCAAGGATCGCATTAAGAAGCTGCAAACTGCCAGGATTCTCGAGTCCCAAGATGCAGATTCCTTTGATCAATGCGAGTCGTGCTTATCTGGTAAACTAACCAAGTCACCCTTCACTCATACAGGTGAATGGGCCCAAGGATTGTTAGGCATTATTCACACCGACATGTGTGGCCCCTTTTGAACCGAAATGAGAAATCTTGAATGGTACTTCGTGACTTTCATCGATGACTACAACAGATATGCTTATGTCTATCTGATGAAACACAAGCATGAAACTTTTGAAAAGTTCAAAGAGTTTCAAAACGAAGTACAAAATCAGCTGAGTCGAACTATTAAAATACTTCGATCTGATAGAGGTGGTGAATACCTAAGCGCTGTCCACCAGAAATTCCCTCTGCCCCTACCGTACTCCAGCTTGGTAGTTTCCACCGCCTGTCCAGAGTTGAGCCCTGGGAATTCCTGAATCATCTGAAGGAATGTGGAATTTTTTCACAACCTACTCCTCCTGGCACATCCCAATTAAATGGCATAAGTAAAAGGAGGAATCGAACTCTGCTTAAAATGGTTCGATCGATGAGGTGCAGGACCACCTTGCCACACTCCTTTTGGGGATATGCCATCTTAACCACCGCTCGCCTAATAAATCTGGCACCGACCAAGAAAATAGAGAAGACCCCATATGAGATATGTCATGGATCTCTTCCTAAACTATCATACCTCAAGGTATGGGGATGTGAAGCATATGTCACCAGCGAATCCGACAACAAGCTCGATCCCTGAGGCAAAAAGGTAACTTTCGTTGGATACTATAGTAATACCGGTTATTACTTTTACCATCCTGATGCAAATACCATTTCCATCAAAAGGAAAGGTAAGTTCCTTGATAAAGAATTTGTCTCTCGAGGAACAAATACTGATCTAGTGGATCTTGAAGAGATTCGAGATACACCTAACCCTGAAACGGCCGGTGCATCTGACTGACAAATGGTTGTCGCACCGTCAAATCCAAGCACAAGTGCAAGCGTTCGTAGGAGCGAAAGGACGCACAAAGAGCTCGAAAGATACCTTGGCTATCATGAAGCCTTTGACGTTCTGTTAGTAGCTGATTCGAACGATGAACCTACTAACTACAAAGCTGCTATGTCAGATCCGGAATCTGATAAATGGCTTGAAGCCATGAACGCTGAGATGCAATCCATACGTGACTATCATGTCTGGGACTTGATTGAGTTATCCCTGGTTCACGAGTAGTAGGGAGCAAGTGGGTCTTTAAAAGAAAAACTAACATGCATAGAAATGTGCAAACATACAAGGAACGATTTGTAGTGAAAGGTTTCACTCAAACCCAAGGGATTGACTATGATGAGACCTTCTCGCCCGTTTTCATGATCAAATCGATCAGGATTCTCCTTGCCATAGCCGCATACCATGATTATGAGATATGGCAAATGGACGTTAAAAGCTCCTTCCTGAACGGACAACTCGAAGAGGATGTCTACATGGTTCAGCCTGATGGTTTTGTCGATCCAGAGAATCCAAAAAAGGTTTGCAAGTTGAGCAAGTCCATTTATGGACTCAAACAAGCATTCCGAAGATGGAACTTCGTTTTGATCAAAAGGTCAAAGAGTATGGTTTTGATCAAAATAAAGATGAAACTTATGTTTACAGAAAGGCAAGTAGGAGCGTTGTATCGTTTCTTGTACTGTATGTAGACGATATGTTGATCATAGGAAACAACATACCCATGCTTAACGAAGTTAAGAAATGGCTTTCATCTTGTTTCGCTATTAAAGATCTTGGAGAAGCCGATTACATTATGGGAATTAAAATTCACAAAGATCGATCTAAGCTCCTTTTAGGTCTCAGTCAAAGCACATACGTTAATAAGATCATAGCACGGTTCAACATGAGCTACTCCAAGAAAGGAGCCGTTCCCATGACTAAGGGAATAATTTTGGACAAATCTCATGCACCTAAAACGGAGCAAGATAAGCCAAATGGCTTTGATCCCATTTGCCTCTGCTATTGGATCTATCATGTATGCCATGCTCTGCACACAACCTGATGTCTCGTATGCACTGAGTGTGACTTGTCTGTACAAACAGACGCCAGGACTAGCTCACTAGACAGCTATAAAGAATATATTGAAATACTTGAGAAACACCAGTGATATGTTTCTCGTATATGGAGGTGTTGATGAAGAGCTCACTGTAAGGTGTTAACTGACGCTAGTTTTCAGACTGACCGAGATGACTCTCGCTCACAATCTAGATTCGTATTCACTCTTAACGAAGGGGCTGTTTCCTGGAGAAGCTCAAAACAACCAGTAGTAGCAGATTTTACTACTGAATCCGAATACATAGCCGCCTCAGAAGCTGCTAAGGAAGCTGTATGGATGAAGAAATTCATATCCGATCTTGATTCCGTGCCAAGCATTAGGTAGCCAATCGAGATATTGTGCGATAACACAGGCGCTATAGCTCAAGCCAAAGAGCAAGGGTCTCATAAGAAGGCCAAACACATCCTGAGGAATTTCCACTACATAAGAGAAGTAGTCGACAGAAATGAAATTAAAATAAGCAAAGTATACACAGATCAAAACTTGGCTGATCACTTCACTAAGCCTATGACTCAGGAGACTCATACACGCCATAGAGAAGTGATAGGGCTTAGATTAGCTAAAGACATGTTTTCATTAGTATTTGGGTATATGAACATAATCAGTTATCTTTATTATTCTTATTCCATTGGTTTTATGCAATAATGAATTACATAACTGTGTTCAATATTAATATGTTTAATCCTTGACAATAAGTTATTGTTCTAAATGTCCGTAGTTAATTAGTTTAGTGGGAGCTATACTAAAGTAAGACTATTGTGACTATTTGAACCTTAAAGTCATTTAACGTTTAAACTCACGGACCTCATTGGTGAATGACGTTGGACGTAACTCGCATCATGCAATGCAAACATGGAAGTCTTTCTTGCTTGATTAATGCATGCTCTAATGTATCCTTAGACCTGAGACGCATA
This sequence comes from Deinandra increscens subsp. villosa, assembly GCA_039602395.1. Lineage (NCBI taxonomy): Eukaryota > Viridiplantae > Streptophyta > Magnoliopsida > Asterales > Asteraceae > Deinandra > Deinandra increscens. The sequence continues at coordinate 28,059,560 of JBCNJP010000010.1, read as the reverse complement.
TTCAAACTCCCTTTTACTAAAGAACATTCTTTGATTGTAGCCTAACGTTGTCGCGTAACTGCCAACCATAACGGTTACTTTTGGGAATAGCTCTGAGGTTTAGTGGGAGCTGTATGCCTCAACAATGAGTTATGTACTCTTGCTTCGGCAACTGTTAGACATAAAGGCGCCCTCGTAGATTCCAAGTGATAAGTGTGAGGCCTCACCCAAACTTACTATTTGTTTGTTAGATCACTTCGAATTATATCGAGAACGAGAATCGATGAATCGTATATGAGAATCCATGTCTCATAATTCATCAATGTCTTATACAGAAAGGAACATATGACAATGAATGCACAAGTCATACTTTGGCTAACGACTTACAGTGTTAATATTGGTTGGTGTAGCCATGCATAGCTAGAGTGCCTCTGACTACCCTCGTCATACTGTCGCGTTCAGTTCAAATGGAAGACTGTTGGAAACAGGGTGTCTTGACCCGACAAATTAATGAACCCGACCGATATTGACCCGTAAGAGTTACACTCGGGTCAACGGATTATAAATCTAACTACATGTTAATTAGTATTAAAACGAACTGTGTGGTCAATTAAACAAATACTTGATTACTTATTTAATTGAACGAAAAATTGTTTACGGCTAAAAACGCTCAAAAAATTAATTAAACGGACTGATCAGTTGTTACTGGATTAACAGACTGATCAGTATAATGGACTGGAGAAAATCACGACCGAGCCCAGTCCTTCAGAGCCCCGGTCCGCGATTTTAATAATAAAATAGGGAGAGAGGGTGGATTGAAGAACAAGCAATCGGAAAGAAACCCTAATCTCCTCTCACTCTCTCTCTGCATCGATCACCAAACCGGCGCCCTGATGTGTGTAGTTTTTGGACATGAAATGATAGTGGGCTTCGGGCTAAAAACGTCAAAATAAACTTGAAAATATTAAATTATATTTATTTATGATGATTATTGTGAATTTTCAGGTTTATACGATGTGGGCACGGAAAACGAGGTGAAAAACGGAGAAAATAGTGAAGCTGAGAAAACTCGTGACTTGGAAGCCCTGAGACCCCTTTTCATGACTTGCCAGGCCATGTGATCAGGAGTCAGGGTGTCACCAGTGATCGGAAGCCATGAGACAAGCTCCCAGGACTTGAAGACTTGATTTTGGCCAGCGCACCACTTGCCCAAGCCTTGTAAGGCCGTTTCAAGGCCTCCAAGCCGTGTGCCGACACAATCCCACGCCCTGCGGCCCAGTCACAGTGATTAGAGCTGATTTGCCGATGGCGCACCACTTCCCCATCCCGTGAAACCACCTCCCACGGCTTGCAAGTGGTGCGCCAGACCAGAAAATTATGGAAACCCTAGATTTCGAATTCTTATAAATAGGGAAGCTCTCCAATCACCACAACTCGCCCAAGGAGTAGAGAACAAGCCTAGAGTGAAGCCTTTCGAAGCATTCGAAGACTTGGAGCATTCGACGAGTCGAGAATCTTCGATTTTCATCATTTCGAGCTACATTTCGGTATTTTGTTTGAGTTTGATTATGCAATTCAGTTTGAACCTTATTTATTTTTGTTTGAATATGAACATGCTTGGCTAAACTCATAAGATCGTTTAGGCTAAGACAAATCCAACTATGGTTTGATCATTTATTGTATCGATTTTCGTTTATGATTTTGTTTTCAAAGTAAAAGTTTTGTTCTTATTGTTTGGTTGATGTAATTGAATTCTTTATTTAATCTGGTCCATTTTTTAACCTTGTGGAAACCTATCTTTAGTATGCAAGCCATCTTGAGTTAGGAATCTATCGTATAACCGAATCACAGAATCTGCGGTGTACGCACGAACTAGAAATAGTAGTGATCGTTAGGAAACCCTAGTACTAATAAGGAGTCCAAACCGTAGGGATGAGTGAGAAATCACCTACCCTCTGCTAGTAGCCACCCTTGATATTGTATAGTAACCGTTTAGTCACCGATAGGTCCGGTCTACCGCTGCTCAGTCGTATCTAGGGTCTTCTAGGTCAACCATGCAATAGGAACACAACCGCTTCACAACCCTAGATCCATTAGGACCATATCTACCCTAACCCTTCGACCAGTTGTGAGTTGAGTCACTGATAGCTCGGGACTTAGCCTAGGGCACTTTGAAACACAACCCACTTATCTGTCCTTAACCATGGAACAGTAGTAACCGTGTAGGGTGTGTCTATAATCCCAAAACGTGAAGCTATCCATATGAGTTAGGTAGCCTTGTCTTAGGACCCTAATTCACCATAACGATAAGGCATAAATGTAACTTGTGCGTCTATCAAACCTAGGTGGTGGAGTTAATGCCTAAGCAATCCTCTCACATATACTGAATTTTCTTCACTACTTTCAATTTCATTGTTTTAGTAATCTGTATTACAATTAATTTTCAAAATTACAAAAACAAAACCCGGCTTAATCATTAATCACTATTTTAACAAATCCGTGTCCCTGAGGTTCGACAACCCGGTGTTTACCAATACTGTGCTACACATGACAAGTATACTTGCCTTAGTGTGTTGGTATTGTCCCCTGGTGAATACCCAATTCTATAAATATGAAAATTTGATAGTATAGGACCCCACTTTTTATATACACTAAACAACATATCAAGTTTTTGGCGCCGTTGCCAGGGACGTGGTAACGTTTTAAATAGTCAAAATTTGTAGTTTACCCAAAATTTCTAATCCTGCAATGCGCTGGTGCACGAGACGAAGTTCTCAATCTGAGCTACTCATACCTTTCGACAAACATGAATGAGAGTTTCGACGCAGACGTCAGCAGCAGAGGAAAACGATGGGCGACGTAGATCCGCCAAGCAGAACACTTTCATCCTACACGAAGCCGAGCTTAGCGGGAGCAAGCCCGAGCATCGCAGTAACCGCTGGGAATGAGTCGTACACCATTCCAACTTAGGTCATCACTATGATCAAGAACTCAATCCAATTCGATGGATTGATAGACGAAGACCCCAACGCGCATATCAGGGCCTTCATTGAGGTGTGCGACACATTCAAGCTCCCAGGCCTGAGTGGTGACGCGGCCAAGCTACGCCTGTTCCCATTCTCACTCCGATCAAAAGCCAAGGCGTGGCTCGATGGACAATCTGTTGGTTCGATCACCAACTGGAACGACCTAGCAGAAAAGTTCCTCTACCGATTCTTCCCTCTTGGCAAAACAGCGAAGCTACGACTGAAGATATACGCGTATCAGCAGGACCACGGAGAATCATTCTTTGAAACTTGGGAGCGTTTCAAGGAACTACTGAGAAAATGTCCTAACCACGGGTTGGAGCAATATCAGCAGATCCAAACATTCTACAATGGGCTCAGCCCACAACTCCGTCAGTTGGTGGAAATTACTGTTGGAGGAGCACTCGGCGAGAAGACTGCTGAAGAGACCGAGACACTACTAGAACAAATGGCTCTGAATGACTACCAGTACCCTTCAATTAGAAGCATCGTTCCACTCAAAGCAGGGGTGCATCAGGTGAGTCAAGACACAATGGTGGCCGCCCAGCTCGAGGCGTTATCAAAGAAGTTCGACACTCTTTGCCAAGTGGTCTTGCCACAGAAGAAGGAGCCATAGGATTGCGAGATATGCAGAGAAGCGCATAGTACTGGCAGTTGCCCGCACAACACAGAGACGGTCGATTTTGTGGGTCAAGGACAGAGAGGTCCACTTTATTGGGATCGCTACAACTCCTCCTGGAAGAATCACGCAGGGTTTAGTTACAAGAACCATGCAGGAAGCTCAAACCCACCGAGGTTTGCACCTAAGAACCAGCAGCCCCAAGGGTAGGAACGAGAACCCACAATGAGAGAGATGATGACAGAAATGTACTCCTATACAAAGAAAAGGGATCAAGAAATCAACTCTCGGTTCCAGAAGCACGACCAGGAGATGGCGAATATCAACCAGCAGCTGCAAAACCAACTGGCATCACAAAAAGCACTAGAGCGGCAAGTGGGTCAAATCGCGAAAATACTCTCAGGGAGACCACAAGGCGAACTACCATCAAATACTGAAGGAAACCCTAAGGGGTTCGCAAATGTAGTCACGACACAAAGCGGAAAGAAGACTCAAGAAACACCATTGAATCAATAAATGCCTGCAGAGGACCCAAAGGAAGCAACTGATGCCACTCCTAAACCTGAAGAGCCACAAGCTACAGCAGAAAAGCCGAAGCAAAGGGAGTACAAGCCTAGGATACCATATCCTGAGAGGCTTGAGAAGGAAAAGATGGAAGAGCAGCACGGTAAATTCCTTTCGTTATTCAAGCAACTCCACATCAACCTTCCTTTCGTGGAAGCTTTGGCAGCAATGCCTAAATATGCCAAGTTCTTTAAAGATCTTCTTAGCAATAAGAAGAAACTTAAAGAGCTATCCACAGTAACTCTCGATGAGTAGTGCTCCGCAGTTCTCCAACATAAGTTACTTGCAAAGATGAGAGACCCAGGGAGTTTCACAATTCCCTGCCTAATAGGCAACACATTAATTTGTAACACACTAGCTGATTTGGGAGCCAGTATCAATCTAATGCCATATTCAGTCAACAAGAGACTGGACCTGGGGGAACCCATGCCTACTAGCATGACACTTCAGCTCGCTGATCGATCAGTAAAGTACCCCAGGGGCATAGTGGAGAAAATGTTGGTGAAAGTCGGAAATTTTGTCTTCCCGGTCGACTTCCTCATCCTGGATATGGACGAGGATGAGGAAATTTTGTCTTCCCGGCCACTTCTCATGCCATAGTCGACGTATATGATGGAAAGCTCACACTTCGAATGGGAAATCAATCCGTAACTCTCAACATCCACGATTCTATGAAACGCCCGGCCAGTCAGGATGACACCCGCTATTTCCTCGACACCATCATGACCACTGTTGACAGCATGCTACACAACATATGCAGCAAGGATCAAGAAGACTCCCAAACCCTCAATAGCACTTATCAAGAAGTGGAGATGGTAGAAGCCGTCAACTTCAACGAGGAAGCAATATCGGAGTAAGAGCACAAAGAAACTGTCATAGAAGAGGCGCCACTCGAGCTAAAACCACTTCCATCGCATTTGGAATATGCCTTTCTAGACGACCAAGGCAAGCGGCCTGTGATTATAGCCTCCCACCTCGAAGCCAGTCAAAAGAAAAATCTTCTAGAGGTTCTGAAAAAGCATCAACAGGCCATAGCTTGGAAGCTAGCAGACATCAAAGGGATTAATCCAGCCTTCTGCACTCATAAGATTCTGATGGAGGACAATGTCAAACCTGTGGCACAGCATCAACGGAGGTTGAACCCTAACATGCAAGAGGTCGTGAAGAAAGAAGTAATCAAGCTCATGGACTCAGGACTCATCTACCCGATCTATGACTCCAAATGGGTGACTCCAGTGAAAGTCGTGCCCAAAAAGGGTGGCATGAAGGTTGTCACAAATGAGAAAAATGAGCTGGTTCCCACCCGCAAAGTGACTGGGTGGCGAGTATGCATTGACTATTGAAAGTTAAACGACGCTACTCGTAAAGACCACCTTCCTCTCCCATTCATCGACTAGATGTTGGAGAGGTTGTCAGGAAAGCAATACTACTGTTTTCTTGATGGGTTCTCAGGGTACTTCCAGATCCCCATCGCCCCAGAGGATCAAGAAAAGACAACGTTTACATGCCCTGTTGGAACCTTTGAATATAGGCGTATGCCCTTTGGGCTCTGCAATGCGCCTGCAAACTTCCAACGCTGTATGGTCACAATCTTCAGTGAAATGATCGAGGATTCCATGGAGGTCTTCATGGATGACTTTTAAGTATATGGGGACTCATTCGACACATGCTTGAGAAACCTTGACAGAATGATGGCCAGGTGCGAGGAAACAAATCTGATGCTCAATTGGGAAAAGTGCCATTTCATTTTCATTGAGGGCATCGTGCTTGGTCACAAAATTTCCAAATCGGGGATTGAGATAGATAGGAAAAAAATGGAAACAATTAGTAAACTACCTCATCCTACCAATGTCAAGGCTGTTTGAAGCTTTCTGGGTCATGCGGGATTCTATCGCCGCTTCATCAAATATTTCTCTAAAATCACACGCCCCATGACCCAACTACTCAAAAAAGACACTCCTTTCAACTTCTTTGTTGACTTCCTTGTGCCTTCGATCTGATAAAAGAGAAACTGGTGGATGCTCCCATTATGATGGCACCTGATTGGTCGTTGCCATTCGAACTCATGTGCGACGCAAGCGACCATGCTGTCGGAGCAGTCCTTTGGCAGCGTAAGGATAAACAATTCCATCCTATCTATTACGCAAGCAAAACCCTTGATGATGCCCAAGAGAACTACACCACTACCGAAAAGGAGCTTCTGGCTGTGGTCTACGCATTTGATAAATTTCGCTCCTATCTCGTTCTGTCAAAAACAAAAGTCTTCACTGACCACGCAGCAATCAAATACCTATTCAACAAGAAAGATGCGAAGCCTCGTCTGATCAAATGGATCTTGCTGCTCTAGGAATTTTGTAACAACCACGTCCGACTCGTTTGTAAAACCCGACCCGTTTTGTATATTCGCACGTCTTCGATTTTTTATTAAATAATTATCAAGGAATTTCAGTTTTTACTAAATTATATTCTCAAATGATATTTTAATTGTCCAAAAATCATTTTCCAAAAGTGAGATATTCAATTGGTGAATTTTTGTAATAACTGATTTGTTAAAAAATGATAATAAATCACTTTACGATGTTTCAGATGATTTCGGTAATTAACCGGGAGATTTGGTAATAACCGGAAGTCTCGTATGAATTAAAAAAAAAACAAAAACACATTTTAAAATATTCAAATATCATTTATTAAAACTAAAGGTTGTTTGTGTATTGGAGAATTGGTTTTGACGCTTTAAAACGAAATTTCAGCAATTCACGTTTTTATGTGCGAATCACCTGTAAATCTTGAAATCATATTTTTATGGTTCTATAATGTTCTTATACATGTTTTAAGGTTGTGGTTAAAATTTGGTGCAATTTCGAGTTGAAACGGATAGCGAACGAACAAAATAAAAAGAAAGAAAAGAAAAGAAAAAAATTAAAAAGAGTGTTGGCCGCTGGAATCGAACCAGCGACCTCCACCTTAAAATCCAGCGCTCTAACCACTGCTCCCAGCGAGGCTTTCTGTTTTTAATTCGTTACTATAGTTATTTAAACATTATTTCGCAGCCCAGATTCCATTTCCAGCATAGTATTACGACCAGTTCGTTTTTTTCACAAATATGGGCCTAGAAACTTCATTTTTGATCTGTTTTTCGATCCGTTTTCTTCTGTGGTTCACCCTAAACATGTTCTTAAGGAACTTCCTTCAAAAGACACAATCAATCATGATTCTAATTGATCCTCAATTGAATGCAAAGATTTGACTTTCTCTCCAAGACTTGTCATTTCAACCATCGAAACCCTAGCTTAACCCTCAACTATAAATACCAACCCTCGATTTCTTCCTAAAGCCTCTTGTTTGAAGATTCAAAAGTCAACGGGTCAGACTTTGACCATCCGATTTCTCAACCTTCCTTCGGTTTTCGCAAGTAAGTTTCTACACGAAAAGTATTTGTTTCTGTTAACGTTGATTATATCAAAAAGTCAACTCTGTGTTCTTAATATGTAATTGGGGAATTGGTCTAAAAATCAATTAAACATATGATGGTGTTGTTTTTTGATCATAATCTATTTTAAAGGTATGTTATGATGATTTTGGATCAACAAAACCTATTTTGACCATAAAGATTAAACCTTTGATGTTCGACCCATTAAAAATCACGACTTTTCATGCATAACTCTTTAATCAAAGGTTTTGAGTAATGAATTAATGGTCTGATTTTGTTCTGGACTTTTCTGGACCAATTAGGTTGGAAATCGTGATTTTGACCAATATACAATTTGGTAAACTTTAGGGTTATCTATGTTACTATTAGAACTTTAAGATAAAAATTGTAATTATGCCAAAGTTATTATATTTCCTTTTTGAACCCTCTAGTGTGACGACCCATATGACTTAATCTTATAGAATTGGAAAATACATGTTTTAAAAATACATATGGAACCCTTTAGTTTTATAAAGTACATATTTAATCTTATAGAATTGGAAAATACTTATTGCACCCTGAAGTTTAGGAGTTTCTATATTTAAACTTAAGTTTTAGTTTATAAAAACCTTATTAAAAGTCCAGAATAGATTATTTTTAATAAAATATTTTAGTATTAGTATTGAAACGAAGTGGGCGTGTACTAATCGATAGGCAAAGCATGCTCGGGGCGTTTAAAATGCCAATACAATAAAATTTGAACATTTTAAACACAATATATAAAATTTCTCCAATTCCTTAAGAACATAATCCTTAATCATTTCGTATCTCATATTCATTTGGGATAATCATTTCATTAGGATTATCTTGGTTTGCTTATCCCTTCTTTTTGGTTTTTGCTCCTGGTTTTCTCGCACCTGCTTCAGGTGAGTACTCATAGCCCTTTTTGCTTTTATAGTTTTGGGGTGTAACATGTATTTATATGAAAATCAAACTCTATATGTTTGTACGTACTCAAACTCAAATGCGATTCTATATGTGTTATGTGTGAATTCTGGTATGTGAACTTATGTGTTGTAATGTTGTGTTGTGGCTCAAACTCAAACTCAAACTTGCGTAACATTAACTGTAAAAAGCCGGGGTTACAATAATAGATCTATTGGTGTGACGACCCATATGACTTGACCGGAAATTGGCGTCCGGTGATTGGTAACCTAATTGTCAGGGTTGGTTTATGCATTATTATTTGCTCTATCTCATATCATGTTTATCATACTTGTGAATTATCACTTAACAATAGATCGCATTATGCTTGTATGTGTCAAAACCTATGTTTACTCACCAACTACTTTGTAGTTGACTCTTTACTTTATACATGTTGCAGGAAATGTTAGTGACAAGGACTTGATGTGGACACATAGGATTCTTCGGTACATAGAAGTGACCTAAATTAAATAATTACCATACTTGCTGAAAATTGTATTTTGAAATCATGTGTTGTATTTATATTTTGCTATATTAATGAAATCGGTATGATTAAGATTTATTGCAACTTAAATTATAGTTTTGTGAGCATCTGGACAATCCTCGCGCCCTGACATATTCCGCCATCGGTTGGGGTGTGACAGATTGGTATCAGAGCCACGGCTATAGGGATCTAGGTTATTAGAAATGGCTTGACTTAGACTATTTCCTTAGACATCCTGCATGAGTGCCTTATGCTTTGTATGCGTTATTATTTGCTATGTCCTTTAGGTGTTTTTTTTTTTTTTGGGTAAAGGGTTACCCCGGTGATTTTGTATAAATATATACCAACAAACAAAAACAAGTAGCATGGAGAAACCCATACTAGTTCATGAACTGGACAGACCCCAGAACATGTAAAACCAGAAACAAACAGCCCAAAAAAAACACCAAAAACACAACAACCACCTAGCACTCAACTAGGAAACCAAATCAGGTCACTACGTTGTATCCATCGACCCATCCCGGACCTGAGTAGTCTTCCAATCATCCAAGACGTGCACCACCCTAGGGGTTTTCTTTAGTTTCAAACCAAGTAACCGATTTCTCACAACATCAACAATCATAAGCGCCAGAGAGTCAGGAGGACGAGCGTGATTGTTAAACAATCTGTTGTTTCTCTCCTGCCAAATGTAGTAAGCAGTAGCTTGCACAACCAGTTTATCAACCACATAGAGAATATTCCTAACCGGTTTATCCTCCAAGTAATGCACCAAATCATCCCAAACAAAGGACCCCATTTTCAAAGTAGTACGACAACGAACCTGCTGCCAAACACTCTTTGAAAACACACAACCAAAAAATAAATGGGGATGCGAGTCAAAGGACATATAGCAAAGCAGGCAACACATCATGTTCATATTTTTCCTTCTGGAGGAATCCCATTCCAGGATCTTATCCTGCGTCAATAACCATTCCCTCACAATAAGCCATGCAATGAACGCGTGCTTGGGAATGCACTGAGCAAACCACACAAACTTCACCCACGAAACCGGCATCTGTCTACATCGAACCGTCTCCCAAACAATCTTTGACGTGAACTCAGACAACCTCCCCTCCGCTCTCCACCAAACCTGATCATTAACCCCAAGAGAGAGGCCAGTGTTAGCAGCTTCAATAAGCACCGGATATATATCCAACCAAGCAATCGGCCGGAATCCTCCAAGCGAGTCAAAAAGACCAGCAACCTTCGTGCGAGCATTAAAACCTGCCGAATAAATAACACGAGGGGATAGCAAATTACAAAGAGGGCCAGAATCCGTCCACTTGTCAAACCAAGTAGACGTAGCCATTCCATCACCCACCTTGGACCAGATAAAAGGACGCATCATCGCCCGAATAGACAAAATCTTACGCCAGCTCTAGCAACAAACAGAAGGGCATTTTATCTCCTAGAAATTTCTATCCTTAATACGATACGTGGAGACCCAAGAAACCCAAAGAGACTCCCTCTTAGTCACAATGCTCCAAACATGAGCAGTCATCAAAGAGTTATTCATATCAGCAATCTTATGAATACCAAGGCCCCCTTCAGACTTAGGGGCACACACATACTTCCAGGCAACCTTAGCAGTACCCTTCTTGACAGTCCCTTGGCACCAAAAAAATTTTCTCATAGTCTTCTCCAAAAGAGTCGTTGTTGTGGCAGGCAAAATAAAAAATAGAAGCCTAATAGACATGCAGCGCAGAAAGGACAGAAACCACCAGTTGAACCCTTCCAGCAAACGATAGGAAACGGTTCTTCCAGCTAGCAATCTTGTTTTCCAACTTCTCCACAAGGATAGCACAATCCTTAGCTGTAAGTCTGGAAGAAATAAGGGGAACACCCAAATAACGCACAGGAAGGGAACCCACCTCCATACCCATAACCCCCAAAATACCAACCCTCACATGATCAGGCACATTACAAAAGAAAACATTGCTTTTTTGGGGACTTGGAATAAGACCTGACATTCTGGAGAAAGACTTCAGAGACTTGGCAATAAGAATGGCAGAGTTCATCTCACCTCTAGAGAAAATAAATAAGTCATCCGCAAAACAGAGATTGATGATCTTCAGTTTGTCACACTTATGATGGAACTTAAAGGTGGGAGCCACGGAAGCATCATGATGAAATATACGCGTCAGAATTTCCATAACAAGAGTAAACAAATATGGGGACAAAGGGTCACCTTGTCTTAAGCCCCTTTTACCACGAAAAAACCCATCAATATTCCCATGAAGACCAATGGAGTCTTACCTGTTTCAATTTCTTTCTCGACTTCAAACACTTAACACACACGCGTACACTAATATTTTGAGTCTTCCTAGCCTATTTCCTTAGTAATGGTGCCTTACGTACCATTTTTGAAAATTGATTTTCATTATTTTAAACTTTCTTCGGAGTTAGGTTCTAGCAGTAGACGTGTAGTAACTGAAAGGGGGAAGGCGTCGGTAGCTAGGGGCTCTGTCTTTAGCTTGGTGTTGCGTATAAATCTTATTCTACCGTGGGACCTGGATACCTAACTGGGAGCCCTTGGTGAGAGCGTTGGAACCTATTAGGCCAAAGCATGTCACTCCATTATGTTATCTCAAAACATCATAATTTCTTGTTTTACGTGATGTTGCAAATTTCACGTTTTTACTGATGCTTGATATTTTATGCTTCGCCCTTATAAATTCTCAATTTCGCATGTTTTACCTAATGATCTCTCTTATTGTATTGACCATTCGTTTCAATGATTTCAATGAAACGTTATTCTCGTGATCTTTGATATTGGACTTTTACCCTCATGATTTTACGCATTCTCCCCTCATGTTAGACCCTATTGGTTTTTACCACAACTTCTTTTATGAGATTCACATACACAATCTTCTGTGTTTTATGATCTATAACGTTTTCCTTATGCTTCTCGATTTATGATTTTGGTGATTTCATGCGACACTCTTATATTGTATTCCATCTCATGCTACACTATGCTTTACTTTGTTCACTTATGACTCTAATTTTATTGAAGATTACAATTCTATATGCCTCCCCTTGTTTTATTGGTAACCTGAGTTCCATGACACCCTGATTTTTACCTCTATTTTCATTTCATGGTGTACACGAAGTTAATTCGAAGCTACCCAGTTTTTCACACCTCCACATGTCTTCTAATGATTGTTACTTTTCATCACAATAATTTTACCATTAGGAAAAATGAAAAAGGTAAGGTAGAAAAAAAAATCGTTCTTTTTCCACTCAATTAAAAATCCTCCAAATTCTCAAAGGAGAATAGAAGAAATCATAAGGGTACTACCCTATTTGGTACTACCCATTTAAAACTAATACCTCGTGATTTCATAAAAATTCTCATACTGATAGTTATAGATGTTAAACATTTTTCTCACCTTCGGCAACCAACACACCAGACTCAATAACTCATTGCACGACATTGTTGCTCAAATGGTTGTACCAACAACAATGGACATGCTCCGCGTGGTGATTCACGCAATGAGAGTCCTAAGTTGGCTTTGCAACCGTCGTTTAGTTAGACCTATTAATCTGAATGCACTTTGTCCCAAACCTACTGCAACGTGATACTCCCTCAACCCTAAATTACCTCGTAAATCTAGCCATTCGGTTTTCAAGTATCCACACAAAAAAAAAAATTCAACGTACGTATCTTAAAAATCTCACAATTTTTTTTAATTTCAACAAGTATCTTTATTCTGTTTGGTCACAAAATTTTCTCCTGATTCAACAAGTATTTTTTTTTTTTGCAAACTCTATTTGTAACCCTTAAATTTGTGATCGCCTTCGTTGGAGATATTTGAATTTACTCTAAACCCGATCTCAGTTTAAATCATCGAACTCGTAACTCGGGGGGACATTTTACTGCTCTTTAATTTATGCACTAGATTCAGTAGTCGTTCCACGAATTTGATTTGGTTTATTTAAATTCATGTACTTGATTATTATGGTCGATCTGTGAAATTTTTTTTTTTGGTCATTGAGATTCATGGACTCGACTGTTGGTGATCCAAATAGTTGGTCCATGAATCCTATTTTCTACTACTTAAATTTAGGGACAAGATCGTTGGTGATTCAGTAATCGACCCATTAATTTCTTTTTTGATATTTAATTTTATGAACTCGACTGTTGGTGATTCAATAGTCGACCCATGAATCCCATTCTTGTTATTTAAATTCATGACATGACTTCCGGTGATTCGGTAGCCAATACATGAAAATCATTCTTGTTATTTTAGTTTATGAACTCGATTCTTGGTGATTCAATAATCGATTTATTAATTCAACTCGGGTGATTTAAACTCATGGACTCGATTTTTGTTAACTCAATAGTCGATTTATGTGTTCAACTTTTGATTATTTAATTCGCAAACTCGACTTTTGTTGACTGAATAATCTACTCACGAAACCATCTTTAGTTATGAAATTTATGTACTCGATTTCTTCTTCATGGTTTCGATTCTTGTTAAATCAATAATCGTTTATGGATATGATTGTTGTTCGATAGGTGATTTCGACATCTGCTCGACTCACAAATTCAACATTTAATACTCTATCTATGTTTTTGGTCACAAGTTACCTAATGACCGATTTGTTCGATCTATGGATCTAATCTGTGGCATTCTTTGTGCAGCCTTTGATTTCATTTGGTGTTGATAGTTTTGTGGTTTGACTTGTGATACTCGGTTTATGTTCGATTTATATTATTTTATGCATGTATGGGGAAAATTCGTGCTGTCTTAATCATGTTATTCAATGCATGATGTTCATGCTATTCGAATCATGTATTCGACTCATGTCACCTAATACATGACCTTTGACACAACTCTTTATGCTCAACCCTTTTTGGTAGATTTCGGACCTGGGATCTATATTACTCGCGAACTATTTCTATATGCAAGGTTGTTTTTCGATTGTGGAAATTCTCATACGTCATTGGATTTTTCTCACCATCTCATGTTTTGGTTATGATTTCACTACCTCATTATTTATTGCACTTGTTGAACAGGGACCCATACATGCCATAACCGATGATTGTGTGTGATGCTAGCTACAACGTACGATCGGTTTCGGTCATGGGCACCCGGTCTTGGGTTCAGACAAGAGATTATTACGGATTTTATTTAAGCCTCGCATCTTGTGGATGGGCCGGATGTGGGTCATGACCTGTCTAGCATAACCAGAACTCGATGCGTTATCTTGATGAAAGATCCGCGATCACAAATATGTTATTATTTTTATTATATGGAAAAAAAATTATTGATGTTATGTTAAGATATACAACTAGATTTTTTTTCTTAAAAGGCATACATGTTACACCCGTTCCTCGCATTCCATACCTCCAGTCTCGCTCCTAAAGTGGGGGAGACTGTGGTTGTCATTTCAAGCTTAGTTTGTCGTGCAACCTCGTTTTTCACATCGAACTATGATTCTATTTATTGGTTCTTGTCATTTATTCTGTGGTGGTAATGTATCCATTGGTGACTATCGCGCTTTTGCAATCTCAGAATCAGCTACCGAATTTTTGTATTGTTGTTGAGTGGATTAGGTGGTTCTCGGTAGGCGACTAGTACACTTTTAGGTATCAAAGATGTGGTGGGTTAGCTACAGTACACCCTATATATAAGCATCAATGGTGCTTTAAGAATGCACTAGGAGTTGAACCAAGGGTTGACCTTAGTTGTTGGTTGTCTCTCTAGCTATGTCAACCTCTTCACTACCAATAGTAACATAGCCTTGACGGTTAAGTAAAAATCGGTACCAATGTGAGTAATTCAGTAATCGTAAGTGTGTTCTCATTTCCGGTAAAATCGTTTATGACACCACCTTGACTCTTGGTCAATGTGTTTCCCTTTTGGTAACAGTCCTCCTTGGTTATTCTTCCTTTATCTCATAAGTCTCAACTAATTTCGGGATGAAATTCCCTAAAGTAGGGGAGACTGTAACAACCACGTCCGACTCGTTTGTAAAACCCGACCCGTTTTGTATATTCGCACGTCTTCGATTTTTGATTAAATATTTATCAAGGAATTTCAATTTTTACTAAATTATATTCTCAAATGATATTTTAATTGTCCGAAAATCATTTTCCAAAAGTGAGATATTCAATTGGTGAATTTTTGTAATAACTGATTTGTTAAAAAATAAAAATAAATCACTTTACGATGTTTCAGATGATTTCGGTAGTTAACCGGGAGATTTCGTAATAACCGGAAGTCTCGTATGAATTAAAAAAAACAAAAACACATTTTAAAATGTTCAAATATCATTTATTAAAACTAAAGGTTGATCTGTGTATTGGAGAATTGATTTTGATGCTTTAAAACGAAAATTCATCAATTCACTTTTTTTGTGCGCGAATCACCTGTAAATCTCGAAATCATATTTTTATGGTTCTATAATGTTCTTATACATGTTTTAAGGTTGTGGTTAAACTTTGGTGTAATTTCGAGTTGAAACGGATAGCGAACGAACAAAATAAAAAGAAAGAAAAGAAAAGAAAAGAAAAAAAAATAAAAAAGAGTGTTGGACGCTAGAATCGAACCAGCGACCTCCACCTTAAAATCCAGCGCTCTAACCACTGCGCCCAGGGAGGCTTTCTGTTTTTAATTCGTTACAATATTTATTTAAACATTATTTCGCAGCCCAGATTCCATTTCCAGCATAGTATTACGACCAGCTCGTTTTTTTCACAAATATGATCCTAGAAACTTCATTTTTGATCCGTTTTTCGATCCGTTTTCTTCTGTGGTTCACCCTAAAAGTGTTCTTCAAAAATTTCCTTCAAAAGACACAATCAATCATGATTCAAATTGATCCTCAATTGATTGCAAAGATTTGACTTTCTCTACAAGACTTGCCATTTTAAACATCGAAACCCTAGCTTAACCCTCAAGTATAAATACCAACTCCTATGGTCTTACAAAATCGTACACTACAATTCCCAACCCTCGATTTCATCCTAAAGCCTCACGTTTGAAAATTCAAAAGTCAACGGGTCAGACTTTGACCATTCGAATTCTCAACCTTCCTTCGGTTTTCGCAAGTAAGTTTCTACATGAAAAGTGTTTGTTTTATTATTTCCTTCGAGAAACTACTCTTCGTTTCTGTTAATGTTGATTATATCAAAAAGTCAACTCTGTGTTCTTAATATGTAATTGGGGAATTGGTCTAAAAATCAATTAAACATATGATGGTGTTGTTTTCTGATCATAATCTATTTTAAAGGTATGTTATGATGATTTTGGATCAACAAAACCTATTTTGACCATAAAGATTAATCCTTTGATGTTCGACCCATTAAAAATCATGACTTTTCATGCATAACTCTTTAATCAAATGTTTTGAGTAATGAATTAATGGTATGATTTTGTTCTGGACTTTTAAGGACCAATTAGGTTGGAAATCGTGATTTTGACCAATATACAATTTGGTAAACTTTCGGGTTATCTATGTTACTATTAGAACTTTAAGATAAAAAATGTAATTATGCCAAAGTTATTATAGTTCCGTTTTGAACCCTATAGTGTTTTAAAAATACATATGAAACCCTTTAGTTTTATAAAGTACATATTTAATCTTATAGAATTGGAAAATACTTATTACACCCTGAAGTTTAGGAGTTTCTATAATTAAACTTAAGTTTTAGTTTATAAAAACCTTATTAAAAGTCCAGAATAGATTATTTTAATAAAATATTTTAGTATTAGTATTGAAACGAAGTGGGTGTGTACTAATCGATAGGCAAAGCTCCTCGGGGCGTTTAAAATGCCAATACAATAAAATTTGAACATTTTAAGCACAATATATAAAATTTCCCCATTTCCTTAAGAACATAATCCTTAATCATTTCGTATCTCATATTCATTTGGGATAATCATTTCGTTAGGATTATCTTGGTTTGCTTATCCCTTCTTTTTGGTGTTTGCTCCCGATTTTCTTGCACCTGCTTCAGGTGAGAACTCATAGCCCCTTTTTGCTTTTATAGTTTTGGGGTGTAACATGTATTTATATGAAACTCAAACTCTATATGTTTATACGTACTCAAACTCAAATGTGATTCTATATGTGTTATGTGTGAATTCTCGTATGTGAACTTATGTGTTGTAATGTTGTGTTGTGGCTCAAACTCAAACTCAAACTCGCGTAACATTAACTGTAAAAAGCCGGGGTTACAATAATAGATCTATTGGTGTGACGACCCATCTAACTTGAACGGTAATTGGCGTCCGGTGATTGGTAACCTAATTGTCAGGGTTGGTTTATGCACTATTATTTGCTCTATCTCATATCATGTTTATCATACTAGTGAATTATCACTTAACAATAGATCGCATTATGCTTGTATGTGTCAAAACCTATGTTTACTCACCAACTACTTTGTAGTTGACTCTTTACTTTATACATGTTGCAGGAAATGTTAGTGACAAGGACTTGATGTGGACACATAGGATTCTTTTGGGACATAGATGTGACCTAAATTAAATAATTACCATACTTGTTGAAAATTGTATTTTGAAATCATGTGTTGTATTTATATTTTGCTATATTAATGAAATGGGTATGATTAAGATTGCAACTTAAATTATAGTGTTGTGAGCATCTGGACAATCCTCGCGCCCCGACATATTCTGCCATCAGTTGGGGTGTGACAGATTGGTATCAGAGCCACGGCTATAGGGATCTAGGTTATTAGAAATGGATTGACTTAGACTATTGCCTTAGGCATCCTGCATGAGTGCGTCATGCTTTTTATGCGTTATTATTTGCTATGTCCTTTAGGTGTTTTCTTAGTCTTACCTGTTTCAATTTCTTTCTCGACTTCAAACACTTAACACACACACGTACACTAATATTTTGAGGCTTCCTAGCCTATTTCCTTAGTAATGGTGTCTTACGTACCATTTTTGAAAATCGATTTTCATTATTTTAAACTTTCTTCGGAGTTAGGTTCTAGCAGTAGACATGTAGTAACTGAAAGGGGGAAGGCGTCGGTAGCTAGGGGCTCTGTCTTTAGCTTGGTGTTTCGTATAAATCTTATTCTACCGTGGGACCTGGATACCTAACTGGGAGCCCTTGGTGAGAGCGTTGGAACCTATTAGGCCAAAGCATGTCACTAGCTAGGAATCACAAATTACTCTGATTAGTCAACGATTTCTTATTCTACCGGAGACAGCACCTCCCTTTCCACCCTGAATCGAGAGTATTTCTCCTCCTGATACGGGTATTCTTATGACCTTTTCTTGACAAACAATTTCCGCCTGATGTTTGGATAGCCAATCCATGTCCACTATCACGTCGAAACTACCGATGGTAACAGGCATAAGGTCTATACTTAGTTTATGACCAGCTAGTTCTAATGTGCAGTCCTCAACTAAGTGAGTGGTGTCAAGAAGCTTACCATTTGCTAATTCAACTGTATACCTAGCTTTTAGTGGAGTTTGAGTAGCCTTAATCAACTTACAGAACTTAGTCGAGATCAAACTTTTCTGAGCACCAGTATCAAATAAGACATTTGCGAAGTAGTTGTTTAGAAGAAACTTACCGGTAATGACGTTGGTATCGTTTCTTGCTTCACCGGAACCCATAACGAAAGCTCGCCCTTTGGATCCATCTCCCCCATTCCTACCACCATCACCACCGTTGTTATTGTTGTTACGGTGATTGTTGTTGCTTCCAGCATTGTTATTATTATTCCTTCGGAGCTGTGGGCAGTCCCTCTTTAGGTGCCCTGGTTTTCCACATTCAAAACACCCTCTAGGGCCTTCATTATTCCGTCTCTGGTTCTGATTCTGATTCTGATTCTGATTTTGATTGGGACGGTTTTGTAGTTCACCCCAACAGTTCTTAGCCTCGTGGCCCCCTTTACCACAACGCTCACAGGTGAGTTTCTTGCATGCCCCATTGTGGTGTTGGTTGCACCGATTGCAGAACGGTGCTCGTCCCTTGTACCCATTGTCATTCTGATTACTACCACCTTGGCGGTTCTGATTACCGCCCCCGCTGTTGGTGTTACCGTTGTTATAGTCACCCCTGGAATTGTTGTATCTCTTGTTTTGGTTGTGAGAGTTAGAGGATCTCCCATTGTTGTTGCCACTACCATTGTTGTTGTTGTTACTAGAGTCGTCATCTCTCTTTCTTTTCCCATCTAGGGCAGTTTTGGGGACCTTTTTGGGTGGCAAAGTTCCTTGCTCTATGGCCTGGCCATTCAGCTTATGGGCCAACCTGATAGCATTCTGCACATTTGCAGGGTTTGAGGCAGTGACCATCCCCTTAATTTGTGAAGCTAACCCATCCACATGCCGGTCAATCCTTTTGATGTCGGCATCAACCTTCGTAGGACACAGCACCGCGTACTTATGGTAGCGTGCGGTGTACTCTTCAACTTCACAACCTATCATTTTCGAGTTTTGGAACTCGATATCCAACCTTTTGACCTGGTCGCGAGGACAGTACTCCTCCATGATAGCATCCTTGAATTCTTGCCAAGTCATAGTATTTGCTGCGTCGAGCCCTAGCATTTGTATTTGCGCGTTCCACTATGTGAGGGCAGCTCCCTCGAGTGTAGCGGTTGCGAAATTGACCCGATTTGCAACTGGGCAGTTGCACATTGAGAATACCTTTTCTGATTTCTCGAGCCATCGCAACAGACCCACAGCTCCTTCATCACTCTTGAACGTGAGTGGCTTACAATCTATGTAAGGTTTGAAGGTGTACTGAGCTGGGCCTTGATTTGTTTCATGAAGTTATTTCGGAGAATAAGTTTGTAAAGTGGGAGAAGAAAAAAAAATGCAGTCAATTTTTCGTCTTTTTCACTTAACACTGTTATTGTTTCCTTGCACTTGAGCCGCGGCGAGTGCTGCCGCAACGTTTTCATTTATCAACCATGATTTTGTTTTTCATGCAAATCATTCAAATGATTAATATACCTAATATTAATTTCATTAAGCACTAAACAATTATTCATGCATCCATCCATCCATCACACGACATAATTTTTAGAAACACATTGGTAAGATAAAGATGTAATATCCATTACAAAATTTAAAACCCAACCATAAGGTATCTCAGCATTTGAAAAACATTCAAAATAAAATGAGCACCGAGCCAAATTTATTTCAAAGTAACAAAGAAGACAGATTAGATCATGGATCAATAACATCTGGTTCTTCCTCCATGTCCTCTTGAGGCTCCTCCTCAAAAGGTTCCTCTTCGAAGGGTTCCTCCTCTTCTTCCTGAACAGGAGCACCTTGAACTTGCAGGGCTGCCATTTGCACCTGGAGGGTGGCGACCTGTGCCGCAAGTGTCGCGTTGGAGTGGTGAAGCATTGCATTGGAATGTTGGAGTTCAGCAATTTGATGTTGTGCTAGATGCAGTTCATGCTCCAACCCTGCTAGATTGGGTCGTGACTCAAGCTCGGTAAACCTATTACGGATACCCATTACCCCCTGGGACAAGTTGTAGTGGTAGGTTTCCTGTTCCCTTTGATCGGCACGCAATCGCTCAATTTCTCTATCGCGTGTGCGATTGCTGATGGAATTTTGTCTGGTTTCTCCAAGAGTGTTGTCATAGGCGGCTATCAGTCCCGCAATGACCCGCTTCAAATCAAATGGTAGGTCAACTCTGGCCGGCACATGATACATGTCAAGCAACCGGTATGTTGTCGGACTCAGCCAACTGTAATCGTTTGGTGCACGCCTATCAGGACGTATGTGCTGATCCCGAAGGAAATCCATTATCGTGTACTCAGGCTGCTCAGGCTCGCGGCCTTGCTGGTTGGAGGATGATGACTGTTCGTTGGCAATTTTCTTTCCCTTACCCCTCGTGTTATCGTGTGGTGCCATACTGTCAATACCCAGACAGACACAAACAAAGGAAAAACAACCTAATGTGAGTAATCGATTTTTGGCACGCGAAACGAAAATATTTTTGGGAATTGTTGTAACTAATGTTCAAAAACAGTTACAGTTTAGAATTTTTGAAAATTCTAGTTCTCTGCAACCAAGGGCTCTGATACCAATCTGTCACACCCCCAATTTCCACTAACGGAGCTTAACCGTGTGGGGTGTGAACCAGACCAGGACCCGAGTCATTAGTTACATCAAACATAAGTTAAGGGTTCAAAATGTAAATATATTTCCAAACGGGAAATATCAAACCAGAGTTAAAGTTTAGCGGAAGCTTATGAAAGTTATGTTGCGCAAAACAAGCGCCCGATAAGTAAATAAAGTTCAAGTATAGGGTTTTAAAAACGAGTTCCCAAAAATAAAGTTTAACCAGCGTACGTGCCCAAAAATCCGATTCTCCTAGCGTCCTGCAAAGCATGCATAAGAGCAAGTGTCAACTAATGTTGGTGAGTTCACATAAGCACATAAGTATAACTAGTATAGTTATGCGGTACGAATACAACAGTTTTTATTCGTATGTAAGCATGTATATTAACAGTACAATCCATATCATAGGTAGCGAGCCTAAGTTCATGTCACTAAAACGTTCGCAACCGAAGCTGACCAATTAGTTGTAGGAATAATTCCTTACGTGTTTTGCCTTCCCCGTGTCTACTCGATCACGGTAAGTTAGGCTGACATTGTCCTCGGTCCGACCGCCAGTCGGGTGGTGCATCTCGTGCCCGCTGAGTGGGGTTTGTCAGACCCCAGTAGTACTACCCAATATCCCCTCGCTATAAACTATTAACGGTTCGATAAGTAAGGACTTTCAAAGATAAGCATTTTACGTGAACATGTGATATATATTGGATTTCTACTTTAATCATACATAAACGTTGTCGTGTTATCACCCTAACCCGGGTGTAACGTGTTTGCATGTGTTATCGTCCAAAACCGGACGTAACGTAAAGGTTGTGAAACTCACCTTAGGGTGCGCTGCTACAATTTAGTAAGACTCCGAGTCTTGCGTAACTACCAAGCACCTATTGATTTTACATATGTAAGTGTGTGTCCGCACATGAGTAACACAGCCTAGACGACGGTGTTAAATCAAGTAATTCCAAATACGACGTAGGTAACAATTTCAATACGTGATGAAAATCGTTTGTTCGAAAGTAGTCACAAATGACATTTAATCGAGGACACAAAGATTTACGAAAATTAATGTGTGTATGTTATCCCAAATAATAAATGTAGAGATCGTCGGGTAAATATATATATATATATATATATATATATATATATATATATATATATATATATATATATATATATAGGGGAAGGATCCTATGAAAACCCTTTATTTTGTGAAAACGTGAAAACCACTTTAAAACCTACATAACTTCTTTATACGTTAATGTTTATTCATGAAATTTGCGCCAAATGTCTTAGAATTACGTTATCTATAACTCTGGAAAACAATATTTATAAAAAAAAACGTAAAAAAAAACGTTTTTTTTTTTTCCGTTTTTGGTACACATGTGTACCATCATCACTATTACTACACAAAAACGAATTATAAAGTATAAAAACACTCCTTATGTTAAAAATATATTAAAAACATACTAAAAACAATAAAACATTTATGTTACGAATGATAATTAAACATAGTACACATGTGTAGCAATACTTAAAAAATCATAAAATGTTATTTTTTTCTTTAGATATAAAGATAATAAAACTATAATAATTAGGGTGCAATTTCCTTTTAAAACTATTAGTAACTCATATTAAATTTTGAGTTTTTTTATTGTGGTACACATGTGTACCAAAAACGGAAAAAAAATAAAATAAAAATAAAAAAACGTTTTTTTTTTGTTTTTGGTTTTTATAGAATTAAAGATAACGTAATTCTAAGACTTTTGGCGCAAATTTCATGAAAAAACATTAACGTATGAAAAAGTTATAAAGGTTTTAAAGTGGTTTTCACGTTTTCACAAAATAAATGGGTTTTCACACGATCCTAATCCTATATATATATATATATATATATATTCGTAAATATAAATATCGAGGCGTCGTCAAAAGTGTGAAAAATAAAACGTCTTTAATATATATTTATGTGCCGTGTCAAAATTCAAGAGCTTAAAGAAAATCTTTAAAACGTACGCTTGTGTATATGTGCATGACAAATAAATCAAATATATATTTATATATATATATATATATATATATATATATAGTGTGTGTTTAAAACTAGTTTATATTAATATAAACAAAACCATAAGTTTTTAATACTTTTAAATCATAGGGTTTCCATAAAAAAAAACATCCAACGAGTACTCTAACGGGGTCTGTGGAAACTTCACGGGTCAAGGTTTAATAGTTTTGTACTAGTAGGTTTGAGTTTTGGACCAAGAAGTATTTTAAAATCACTAAAAAAAATAAAACAAAAGAAATGGGGTTCACGGGGGTCGAACCCGTGACCTCTGAGTAATAATGCAGCGATGCAGCCACTAGGCCAGGGCGCGTTTGTGTCTGGTTATCGATCCATAATGAGTTTATTATCTGAGTAATAGAAACTGGTTCAGGAAATAAAATCAGAAAAATAATGCGGCTGGGGAGGGTAGAACCCGAGACCTCTCGGTCTCCAGGTCACGCGCCTACCAACTGCGCTACATGCCAATTTGTGTTGGAATCCAGTTCGCAAAGTACTTAACCTATCTCCACCCGTCATCATCTTCTTCATCAAAACTCCGGTGGCCGGAGTTTTATTTCCGGTCACCGGAAAATCGTGAAAACGCCTAAATAAACCCATAAACGTGCGACTAAGATAATAAAATGGTTACCTTGAATCAAATCGGAGTTTCGATGTGTTTTTGAAGCCGAAACGAAACCGAAAAACCTCGACTCCGCCGCCTGTCGTTACTCCGTTCTCGAATCTAATGCTTCGGGGTTGCTCCGTAGGTAATGGTGATCTCAGTGAGGTATGAAAAGGGGTGCTGAGACAATGGTGACTGGCCGGAATTCGAGTTCGCCGGAGAACTCTAAAAAAAAGAAACAAGAGCGAGAGTGTGAGAGAGTTCGGGAGTTGATTGAGGTGATCAGTTATGCTCCCAATTCCCTAATGATTGTACATAGGGACCGATCGACTGGAGCAATAGTGTAACCGGCGAAGCTTTGATGACGGTTTTAAAGGGATTGAGCCGGTTACGGGATATGAATTCGATCTCACGTACGGTTATTAAAACAAGTTTCACCTAAAGGCAAGATTGGTCCCTCTCAACTTTATGAAATGGGGACCAGGGTTTAGATATTTACAGAAACAGTCCCTTCAGCTTTATTAAATAGAATACAAGTTTCAGAATTTACAGTAAGGGCCCCTCAAGGTTACAAAATATTAACGAACTCTCTAATGAAGTTAACGGAGGTAACTTGCCGATAATTAATCGAGGGTACGTCAAACCGTATTTAACGAACGAGGTTTTATAAAAATATAACCTATATATATCCAGAATAAAATCATAGTTATAACCCATAACTATAAGTTAAAAATTCTTATAATTATAAGAACGTTTCGTATGATTACGTGACACACCGTCACATAAAATCATAGGATTTCATGTGTGTATATATACATATATACCACACAAAAAAAATAATAAATATACTTGTCACATAAAATGACAAAACGTTTTCATGAAATCATAAAATTCTAGAATTTATATAAGTTTATAAATTATATACATTCAAGTTGGTCAACCGACGTCTAGACTCATGTGCAGTACTCGTGTAACCATTCTAGTTAACTAAGGTAACGGACGTTATCGAAATATAACACAAGTTATTAACGGGGTTAACCTGGGAAATTGCCGGTTGTCACACTGGGGGTGTGGTTAGGAAAGGCATGATGCATCAGCAACGCCGCAAATTCTCTGCGGACATAAAATACTATATTTGGGATGATCCATTCCTCTACCTTACAGGAACTTATCAGGTCATTCGCCGTTGCATTTTCAGCGAGGAAGCTTATAAAATTCTGCGTCACTGCCATGACGGGCCAACCGGAGGCCACAATGCCACCAACAAAACGGCATGAAAAGTACTAGAATCCGGTTTCTACTGGCCCACAATCTTCATAGATGCCCATGAACTCGTGAGAGGATGCGACTCGTGTCAGAGGACTGGAAACATCTCTGCCATAAATGAGATGCCGCAGAACCCCATCCAGGCCTGCGAAATATTTGACGTGTGGGGTATTGATTTCATGGGGCCGTTTCATCATATGGAAATAAGTATATACTCGTCGCTGTCGATTACGTCTCGAAATGGGTAGAGGCCCAAGCCCTCCCAACTAATGACGCGCGAGTCGTTACAAATTCCTTAAGAAGTTGTTCGCACACTTCGGTACACCCAAAGTCCTAATCAGCGACCGAGGCACCCATTTATGCAATGCTCAAATAGAGAAGCTATTGAAAAGATACAGTGTGAAATATAGACTCGCAACACCCTACCACCCACAGACGAGTGGGCAGGTCGAAGTATCTAACAGAGTAATTAAACGTATCTTGGAAAGGACATGCAGCGTCCATCGAAAAGACTGGTCTGAGAAGCTCGACGACGCGCTGTGGGCTTTCCGCACAACCTTTAAAACACCAATCAGCACAACTCCATTTAGGCTCGTGTACGGAAAGTCATGTCATCTGCACGTAGAGCTAGAGAACAAATCGTATTGGGCGATGCACACAGTTAATGCAGATCTGATGATATCGGGTGAGGAGCGCATCCTGCAATTGAACGAGCTGCAGGAATTGAGAGACGCGGCATACGAAAGCGTCAGAAGATACAAGGACAAGACGGCAAAGACACACGACCAAAAGCTAAAGGAGAAGAAAGACTTTAAGTATGGGGATCATGTGTTGCTATACAATTCGTGTCTGAAGCTATTTCCAGGAAAACTGTGATCGAGGTGGAGCGGTCTGTATACAGTCACACAGGTATTTTCGTACGGAACTGTAGAGATAGTGGGCGAAGACGGGAACCCATTCAAGGTAAATGGGCACAAACGGAAATGGTATATCGAAGGGCCCGTTAGCAGAGCTTTTGTGGAAGATCTGAGCTTCCAAAAGCCCCCTGAATGATTCACAGGGGTCGAGTCGAGTTAAAGACTCGTGAATAAATTAAGCGCTTCATGGGAGGCAACCCGTGTTTCTTTATTTTTATGTTCAGTTTTTCTAATTTTTGTGTGGTTTTGTTAATTTTCTTTTGCAGGAATTGGATGAGAGATCAGGTACGCAATTCTTTAATGAATGAGCTTACGTGATTTTGTGACCTAATTGCTAGAAAAATTCCCGTTAGTTTAAATTTGTGTGTCTTACATTTTTGTTTCTTTGGTTGTTATATATTATATTTATATATATATATATATATATATATATATATATAGGTAATTTGTGTGCATCGTAACGCTCTAAGTATATATTTATATATTAAGTATAATATATAATATAAAAAACAAAAAGATAATAATAGTTTTTTTTCATGGCTTCCAGCCCCTACGAGCACGCCACACAGCTTGCAGGCTGTGTGGTTTTGTTGGTCACCGATGACAGCCCCCAGACCCATCAGTAGCGATGGCTCATGACTTGGGAGGCCCTGAAAGCCCATCCCAGGACTTCCAAGTCGTGAAGCCTGCAGATCGGGCCCACCACCCTCACGTTCCCCTCACACATTCATGCCGCCTCCTCCATGAGGGCTTGGATTGGCCGCCGCTCATGCCATTGTCTTTTGATTTTCATGTTTGAAACTTTTTTGGTGTTTAGACATTACTCGTATGTGTTTTTTTTTTTGTTGGACATTTGACATGGATGGGCGTGCTTTATCTATCTATTTCTATTATTATTTTGTGTGCATTTAATCTTTTCTTTTCTTTTGGTTTTGTGTGTTATTGTATATTTTTTGTAGCTTTGAATTCTGCTGAATCTGGGCTTGTATAAAAATGTTTGATGTGTGGATGGTCACCATGAAAAGGAAAAAAAACAGGGATTTCATTTTATCCAACCCTTTTATTTATTCCTATTTTTCTGCATTGAGGACACTGCAATTTTCTAAGTATGGGGATGGCAAGGGTTGGCTAAGCATATAGAATATAACTCCCCCACCGCATCATAAGTCTGTAAATCCCCTAAAATTTTGAAATCTTTTCCCAATCTCACATGACACGAAAGTACACCATCTTTAACATAAATCATAGATAATTTATTTGTGCCTTATCGTGTCTGCAAGTCACAAGAACGGTTTTCATTATCAAAGTTTTTTGATCGAGTTTTACGAACCAAAAAAAACCTCACCCGATTTCCCTTGTGAGACAAGCCTACTAAAAAAAATCATAGTTATGAGGGATGTCGTATATCTAAAACATGTTCTAGGTTTATGTTGAGACCGTGTTAAATTAATCGCCTTGAGTCGTTATGGATCTTCTCCTGGTCGTCAATTTCCCGAAGATACCGGACTTTCTGCATAACTCCAGTATATATATATATATATATATATATATATATATATATATATATAATATGAGGGGAAAAAAAGAAGAAGAAACAAAAGAGAAAAATCAAAAAAAAATTTAGTCTTGTATTGAAAGGTTGCAAAACCCTAAATCAAGCTAAAGAAAAAAAAATATCAATAAATCACAATGAAAATTGTGAAACGGCTGTACGTATACACCAAGTTTACGTTTGGGTGGTAGCTCATACACCCGTATATGTGAGCAAACGTTTGAGTATCCCCCTCCATTCTTTGGTCGGATCCCATAACGAACTCAGCGGCACGATCGTATACATAAACCCAAGAAACACTTAGATATGCTTGACCTGAGCGCTCACAACAAATACTATACCCATAGGTCGAGCAAATTGGTGAGTTGAGTGGAAAAAATTATAATAGAAACATGGTTCACATTATTTGGTTGAGGAATTTTGTGGGTTTTCAAAATCATTAAAATTTGTGAGGTTGTAAACCCTAGTATTGATAGTGAATCTTATGGACCGAATATGTACACTTAAATGTCTATGTGGTTAAGATAGAGTTGTAGTAGTGTCGAGATTAAAAATGATTGCTTGGGGACAAGAAATGATAGCGGGTTTCGGACTAAAAACGTCAAAATAAACTTGAAAATATTAAATTATATATATTTCTGATGATTATCGTGAGTTTTCAGGTTTAAACGATGTGGGCACGGAAAATGAGGCGAAAATAGAGAAAATAGTGAAGCTGAGAAAACTCATGACTTGGAAGCCCTGAGACCCCTTTTCATGACTTGCCAGGCCATGTGATCAGGAGTCAGGGTGTCACTAGTGATCAGAAACCATGAGGCAAGCTCCCAGGACTTGAAGACTTGATTTTGGCCAGCGCACAACTTGCCCAAGCCTTGAAAGGCCCTTTCAAGACCTCCAAGCCTTATGCCGACACAGTCCCACGCCCTGCGGCCCAGTCACAGTGATCAAAGCTGATTTGCCGATGGCGCACCACTTCCCCATCCCGTGAAACCTTTGATTATGCAATTCAGTTTGAACCTTATTTATTTTTGTTTGAATATGAACATGCTTGGCTAAACTCATAAGATCGTTTAGTCTAAGACGAATCCAACTATGGTTTGATCATTTATTTTATCGGTTTTCCTATATGATTGTGTTTTCAAAGTAAAAGTTTTGTTCTTATTGTTTGGTTGATGTAATTGAATTCCTTATTGAATCTGGTCCATTTCTTAACCTTGTGGAAACCTCTCTTTAGTATGCAAGCCATCTTGAGTTAGGAATCTATCGTATAACCGAATCACAGAATCTGCGGTGTACGCACGAACTAGAAATAGTCGTGATCATTAGGAAACCCTAGTACCAATAAGGAGTCCAAACCGTAGGGATGAGTGAGAAATCACCTACCATCTGCTAGTAGCCACCCTTGATGTTGTCTAGTAACCGTTTAGTCACCGATAGGTCGGGTCTACCACTGCTCAGTCGTATCCAGGGCCTTCTAGGTCAACCATGCAATAGGAACACAACCGCTTAACAACCCTAGAACCGTTAGGACCATATCTACGCTAACCCTTCGACCAGTCGTGAGTTGAGTCACCGATAGCTCGAGACTTAGCCTACGGCACTTTGAAACACAACCAACTTATCAGTCCTTAACCATGGAACAGTAGTAACCGTGTAGGGTGTGTCTATAACCCTAAACATGAACCTATCCATAGGAGTTAGGTAGCCTTGTCTTAGGACCCTAATTCACCATAACGATAAGGCATAAACATAACCTGTGCGTCTATCAAACCTAGGTGGAGGAGTCAAGGCCTAAGCGATCCTCTCACAAATACTGAATTTTCTCCGCTACTTTCAATTTCATTGTTTTAGTAATCTTTATTACAATTAATTTTCAAAATTACAAAAAAAAAAAACCCGGCTAAATCATTAATCGACTATTTTAACAAATCCATGTCCCTGAGGTTCGACAACCAGGTATTTACCAATACTGTGCTACACACGACAGGTATACTTGCCTTAGTGTGTTGGTGTAGTCCCCTGGTGAATAACCAGTTCTATAAATTTAAAATTTGATACTGTAGGACCCCACTTTTTTATATACACTAAACAACACATCACGGCCCCCCTTTAGCCGCCGGACTCCCTCATTCGACGCCACCATCACCACCGCCGATCATCGCCGTGTTCCGATGGATCCCCGTTTAGCCAGCGTCATTGCCCGACTCGAGAAAGAAGCAGTTGTCGCCCGAGCCCAAGCCGCAGCCCGAGCCGAAGCAGAAGCCGCGACCCGAGCCGCGGCCCAAGCCGCCGCCGCCTTTGTCGCACCGCCGATCGATCGACGTCCAGTGGTCCTCGCACTGCCGGTACAGCCGAGGCCACCGTGCCCGGTTCCCTTGTCATGGCCCGCCCCGCTTTATCCGCCAGCCACCGCCACCGTGTCACCACCAGTCACCGGTGACGATATATTTGTAGGGACAGTCTCCGTCGCGATCCCGGTGGAGAAAGTTTTGTCACCACCACCAGTAGTTACTCTCACCGCCGCCACCATTACCGCTACCGCCGCCGATGTCCGCCACCACAGTCGATGACCTGACTCGCAGGTTCGAGTCGGACGTCTCAGTTCGTACTAGCGAGAGTGCATTGAATCCGGGTGTCTCGAGCGGTTGCTCGAACCGCGCCAAGGTATATCTAACTCGCTTAGATATTTATTTTTATTAATTTTAAAATAAATATTTTTCTGTGTAGGTCGTGTACGGTGATTGATCCTGTTTACAGTAATATTTGCGTATTCATTTAATCGTTCCTGCTGCTAAATTAATCTGACATTAATTTATATATATTAAACCGGTTTTAATCGGGTAAGGTTAAAATCGGTAACCCGGATATCCACTGTAAAACCCAACAATGTTTTGGTTTGAAAATTCCAGATTTGGCACGAGTGATCATGGGATGACTTGAGGTATGGGAAGAGGTGGTGGGATGAGGTTGAGACAAGAAAACAGTGGCAATAGGAGGGTGAGGGCTATGAGGAGGCGAGTTTTGGTTGCTGGAGGAGTCAGAATCATCATCTGTGGTGGTGTCGAATGTAGGAGTGGGGTTTGGTTAGGTTTGTAGAAGTGGATCATCACACAAGGTAAAATTGGGCTTGGGCTTAGTATGAGATTGGTGAGGTTTAGAGGGGTTAGTTTCAGTGGGAACAGTAGGGAATGAGAGGGACGGTTCAAGGAAGGAGGTTAAAGGAATTTTGTTGGGAATGTTGTCATGTGAGGTGGTGGAGAATGGGAACGATGTTTCATCAAATTTGGCATGACGAGTGACATAGCTTTGGTTTAAGCAAGGATCAAGGCACCGATATCCTTTATATTGTGAGTGATATCCAAGAAAGATACATGGTAAGGCACATGGGGAAAGTTTGTTGTTGGCATAGTTCTGAAGATAAGTGTACACACGACAACCAAAGGTTCTAAAATTATTGTAATTAGGAGGGTGCCGATATAAAATTTCAAATGGAGATTTGTTTTCGGTGACACGTGATGGGAGACGATTAATTATGTATGTAGCACATCTGAAAGCTTCAACCCAATATGATGATGGAACTTTGGCATTGAATAAGAGCGCAAGCCTGGTTTCAACGATATGTCGATGCTTGCGTTCAACCCGGCCGTTTTGTTGGGGAGTGTGTGGGCATGAAAGACGATGAAAAATCCCATGATCTTCAAAAAAAATTCGGACAATATTGTTGACAAACTCGGCTCCTCCATCACTTTGAAACGTTTTTATTGTCCTAGATAATTGATTTTGGACAAGTTTAATGAAGCCGGGTAGAATGGTATAGAAATCGGTTTTTAACTTTAGTGGATATAGCCAAGTAAACCGACTATAGTCATCAACAAAGGAAATGTAGTATCGATAACCATCGTTTGACATTATTGGTGATGGTCCCCACAAATCGTAATGGATTAAGTCCAACGGATTGGAAGCACGTTTATCATTATGTTCAAATGGAAGCTTGTGGCTCTTGGCCATTTGGCATACCTCACACACATTGGGTTTTGGTAGAATAGAGGTAACATTCAATATACCACGTTTATTTAATAAAGAGACAGTGTCAATATTTGCATGTCCAAGACGACTATGCCATAATTCAAACGATACTTTATTTGAGGAAGCAATAAAAGCTTTTGGTTCATCCTTCAAAACATATAAACCATTTTCACATAGACCACGTGCTAGAGTTCTCTTCGACGCACGATCCTGAATAAAAAAAGAGGGATATGAGAAAACAATATCAATGTTGTTGTCCTTTGTTAACTTGCTGATAGAGAGCAAGTTGTTGGTAATATTAGGAACCACAATGACATCTTTGAGCACAATATTAGGATGAATATACGAGTAACCTTTGTGGGTCACCGGAAGAGAAACACCGTTACTAAAGGTAACGCGAGACGTACCAGAATAAGAGGCAGTGTTGTTGGTTTGAGAGGAGGACCCAACCATATGGTCAGTAGCACCGGAGTCGACAACCCAGTCAGGTTTGGAGTCCTGAACTTGGCACTTTGCTTTGAATGCTTGGGCAACTTGCTCTTCTGATGGCTTCGATTTTATCACAGCAGAAGGGTTTGATGATGTTTGATATAGCGGGCTGTAACAATTTGATGCCTTATGTCAAGGTTTGCCACACCATTGGCAAGGATCCGGATTGTAAACCCGGCCTCTGCGACCTCCACGACCCCCTCACAAGTTACCGCGATAAGGGGTTCGGTTATTGCCCCTTCTATGATTGTTGTTGCGGTTCGAAGCGGAGCGAATTGCTTGAGCAGAGAACGCAGCAGTGGGCTGTGTACCATGAATGCTCCTTGAAAAGATTTCAAATTTTTTAGCACGGGCTTGGAGTTCACGCAGAGATACGTTGGGCTGTGCAGCCTTGAGAGCAATGGAGAAATTTTCGAAGGAAGGACCAAGACCTTTGTTGGGTCTTGTCCGTCTCCGATATGGGGTATCCGATGGCGGCCAGTTGATCGACAAGGGCCTTGAAATGTCGACCAAACTCAGCAAAACGATTTTGAATGCCCTTGGAGATCGAGTTTAGTTGGTCCTTCAGATTCTGGACCCGCTCAATGGAAGAATCGGAGTAAATGGAAGTGAGAGCCAACCACTTTTCACGGGCAGTGGAGTAACCTACCACGTCAGGAAACACTTCTTCAAACAGAGAGTTGTGGAGCAGAATCACGGCTTTTTGATCGAACAATTTCCAGTCCTTATATTCAGGGTTTGGGGTAGTTTTACCGTCAGCGACAACGGATTCATCGGGAGGAGGCAGGCTAACATTGATGTGACCAGAAAGTTCTTGGTACTCAAACAAGGGAGTCATTTGATTAAGGCAAACAAGGTAGTTGGCGGGAGAGAGACGAATGGGAAGAGAGTTTAGGGCGGAATTGAATTTTGAGATTTAGGAGGCATCCGATGATGAAGATGAAGCCATGGGAGAAGGTGGGAGAAGAACAGGGAAGGGAAAGGGAAAGGAATCGAGAGGAAAAGGGGGAAAGAGGGATGAGCTCTATGATACCATGAGAGAATTAAAAGACTTCACATCCAATTAGGTGTTGATACATTCTATATATAACACAAACTAGTTTTTGATACCCGTGCGACACACGGGTGGATTTTAAAAAAATAATTTCAAATTTTAATTCGATAATTGAAATTAAAGAAAAAAATTAACATTGAAGAATGTAAAAAAAAAGTTACAAATTTGAAAATACATACTTATATACAACATTGGAAAATGTAAAAAATTACAAATAAATGTGATTATCAAATTACATGTATGTATAAAAAGGTGAATAAGCAAGCAAGATCAAATACTTAAGACGTTCATAGGATTTGAATCATTGACCACTTTGTCAATATAGTACATCCCATATACATATAAACAAAATGTACATCCTTTATGGATAGAGTGAGACGTATGATGAAATATGTAATAATGGTATCTAATTACAAATGTGTTTACAAAGCATCGAGTATTCTAACTCTACACCCTTGATGTTAAAAACCTAAAAATCATGTACCCCTACAAACAAATAGTGCTATAAGTTATTGAAGAAAAGTAGGGAATGATGGTAGAATATCAAAATGAATCCATTTACTAAAGATAAAAAATGTGAAGTAGGTACCCATTTTGCAAACATTCTCAACGGTATAAATGTTTTCCTTGATATGCTCAAACTTGTGTGTTTAGAACATTTTGAAGTGTGTCAACAATCTCATCCAATATTTTTATCAATTACAAACTCAATACTCGGTCTTCAGCCTTGTAATACTTATTTCATTCCATAAGCTTGCCATTTTCAGCTCACTTAATCTTTCTTTCTTCGCGACATAAATATTACGTTGCAAAATCCCAATCCGGTTTTTTTATATTCAGACCTATAAAAAGAACAAAAAATCATTTAGTTAACAAAAAACATGGCAATTCGAAGAGGACTTTAAAGGTCAAACCTAGCACTTTTCAACACCTGAAAATGCAATGAATTTAGTAATAAATTCAGTACCATAACTTTCCATATCATAAAGATTTATGCAATAGATTATCATGAATGATTGCAGTTCTTGAAAAATTAAACATTTCTCTAATTCATTTGTCTGTGTAATGTTGCATATTCCAAACACATTATTTAAGAAGGTAGTAAGTAGATAAAGAAGTTCTCACATAAAGAGGTCTTAAATAGCTTCAACGAATATTTAATATTCATGTCCCACCAAATATCTTCATCTCCAGCTAAATATCACCACTAATTCAAGAAAAACATAAGTATAATATTGTTATATATAGTGATGTAACTATAAATTTTAAACAGGAATATTGAAGCAAATAACTTTTCTTGGACTATTCCTTCTGACCTGGGGAGATTAATTAATTTACAAACATTGTAAGGTTGATTGGCTCTCATTTTGTTTGTTCTTTAATTGACCATGTAATTTTAATTTATTATGAAATAATTCTATGTATGCTTCTACATTGTTTGCACTAAAAAACTAATATACGTGTAGAAAATTAAAATGAACATGCCTATTACTATTCTGGTGCACTTCAGTAATCAAATACTTCACCTTCTTCTGAAACATGGGTGGAATTTTTTTTTTAGAAATCACAATACCTGATCCTGCATCAAATTCCACGGTTATAAATCAAGTGGAAGAGCTTGTTTGATATGTCATATTCTTTTAAGCCATTAGATTGACTTGAAAGGAAACTGGTCAAACGGGTTGAGGAGATCAAACGGGTTAAAAGTAATCCGAAATGTATTCAAGTGCATCAAAACCTTCTAAATCACCTTAGAAAGAGTTCATATCATAATATGTTTTTATAATCGTATTAGCACATTATTTTATTTTGAGCTCCTTCAATATTAATTTCAAGCAGTCATCGTGCAATCAAATTACTCGGCTCAAAGCAGAATCCAAGACAATATATCAATCACGCATAAAGAATTTTGTCAATGGACGCCCAGATTATCAATTTCATGAAAACTTATCAGATAAAAAACATCAAAATCAAATAAAAAACAAAGTGAAAGAGCGAAAGCAAGGGCAGAACTAAAGAAGAATATGGTGAGTTCGATAGATGAAAACGGCCCGAATGTTTTAGGGTTTCAGTGAGTTTTTATTTAAGTTAATTTCATGTGCCAAAGTTTTTATACTATGATACTTCTAATAGTCAAAATGCAATTAAGGGGTTAAAATGGGTTCGTTGAACCAAAATACTTTGGTCAAACTCTTTTTAACAAAAGATACAGGTTTTGATTAAACAATTTGGTGCTATAGTACATTAGAAAATTTTTGACGCAATTTCGTTTGAAAATTTACAATCTCCAATAACCCGCTTTCTTTTTCGTTAAGCTTTTGGATTTTAACAAACAGAAGCAACAATAACAAAGCACCAAATATTTTCTTCACACTACATAGATATAATACTGTCTTTCTTTTATGGGTCTTTTGTTTATTTCTTTCTCACTTAAGTAATATGATTACAAAATAAGACAAAAATGAAATAATAGTTACCTCCTCATTAGTATGACTGTCACATCTTGTTGCCTTGTTGGGTCCATATGAAGGTCACAAAGAAACAATTCGGCTCCATTGAGTAGATTTGTTGCTGGTAAAAAAATAGAACTATACATTACTTGCATATAGCTATCAGAAAATTAGAATTTGCAAATGTTATTGTTTTATGAAACTATCATATGTAGCCTTTTAAGGTGAACCAAAAACATATTTCAATCAATGATAATATGTTTAGTTAGCATCATATTACAATCATCTCCCCTTATCTGTTAAAATTAAGTTTTCTATCAGGTGCTACTGAATAAGAAATATTCAAGTAAGTATGATAATAGCAAACACATCCATCATATACTAATGGCACATGACTGATTAATACTTATTGCAATCTAAATATATTTAATATGGTGAACTAATGACACGTGAGCGGCCATTTTCCACAGCAACTCAAACATTATTTACATAAAGGTTATAGAACAGTGAATATATAATTCTATGTTATTATGGATGATTAATACTTATTGCAATCTACAAAAGACCAACGTATATAAGTTAATATGGATGATTGGATGCATGATCTACTACATTTAAATTATTTGTATGGTGTGTTTGTAAGTGGGTTGAAAAAGAAAACCGAATTGGTGTATTTGTATTTGTTTGTAAACCACATTTGTATGATCTAAAATGCGTGACCAACTTATATAAGGGTGTTTAATTATATGTGCTAAAAATAAAAAATAAAATTTGGATGACTTTCAACCCGTTCCACTTTTAAGTAAGTGGGTTGAAAAATGAAAACAGGAAAACTAACCTTTACATACTCTCTCCTGCTGACCCGCGATGCCGAAAGTATGATGCATAGAGAACTATTATAGAGAACTACAAAAATAGATTAAAAAAATCCTATAAATAAGTCATGCACAATTACAATAAAAATAATAACATAGTAACACATTTAAATACAGTAAGTAAAGTTACAAACAACTGTAAAATCCAAAAAGTTAGTGATTATGCTAGTAGATATGAGATAGGAAAATGGCAAAAGAAGAAATGAATGTAGCATTGGTTAAGTCTATTTGATGCGGACAGGATCTTCAAAACAACTTTCTTTCCCACATTAAAAGTAAAAAAATAAAAGAAACTGTAGGTATTGTAAAATAGCAAAAGCAAACCCATCAATTCTCACTTATTACTTGTATTATCCTGCTAAAAAAGTTAGAAAATTTGGGATTTGGTCTCCCATTACTTGTAGTACCTGCGTAGTGGATCAAAACTGAAGTAAATCTGTTCTAAAATATGTTTTTGGTCAAGCATAATAGATTGCTATAGTGTATTATTCACAACCGTTGCTGCTAACCCTTCACTGCCATTTTAAAAATCAAAATCAACCATTAAAGAATCGGAATCAACACCCAAAAAGTTTTTGCATCCAAATCTAATTATGTAGTAGCAAAAAATGTACTTGTCATAGAGAGTAATGCTCTTGAATGATCTTGTGCTTAAGCCTGCAATCATTTAGCTTTAATTAAATTACAGATATGTTTGATCGGTTATTATACTTGTATTGTCACCATAGTAAAAAGGTATACCACTCATATGTAGTTAAAATATAACCAGATCCATATCCACTACAGCATCATCAATTAGTTGATTAAGTTCACATAATGATTCTATGTTTGAAAAATCTTTGATGTTAAACTAAATCAAAGATGCCAATGAAACTAAATCAGAATGATGATGCAATACATTACTAAATGAGAAACTAAATCAGAACTTTTGACGAACAGGCCAATAAATTCAACTTCAACATTAAACTTTTTATCAGCTTGTGTTCCAACAAAAAAAACACAAAACTCAACACTCTAAGAGTCCAATATTCGAAAGAACGGCCACAATTAGGGTTTAGCAATTAGCATATTGATATGAACAAATCCATTAAAAAAATGCCTCAATATAGCATCCGGGTTGATCGAAAATCCAGAAATAAATACATTCAATCAGAAGATTCAACGATTAAAGAATCGAATGTGTGGTCGATTTTAGACGAATACATTCGAAAGTGTGGTCGATTTTAGGCGAATACATAAATAGTGTTAATGATTCGATGATGATGAACATTGATGAATGCGTACCTGTTGCTATTCGTTTATCGATTTCAGATGGATGCGATCGGGATGATGATGAACAGCTTCGAGAGAGAAGTAATTGAAAACCCTAGATGAATAGTCTGGATGCGAGAGATTGATGAGAGTGAAGACGAAGCGTCTGTGAATCGCCGGCAGAGTTCATGGAATCGTCTGGATGCGAGAGATGATTTTGCGTACAGGCTTGATTAGGGTTTTTAGTTGAGACGGAATGCCATAGATGGGTAGGGTTAATGAAAGGATCCCTTGCTTCCAAAGGGGTAGTCATTTAGGCGGGAAAATGATGCTGAAAAGGGTTATGGTTATTTACTAGTAATAATAAATAATAAATAATAAATACAATGATGAATAAATACAATAATAAATCTATAATTATGGTTATTTACTAACAATTATTAGTTATGGTGAAATTCAATTAATTAAGTATGACTACTCATCTTCTTAACTCTCATTTGAATTGAATTATTTCAACACATAACTACCCTCATTCATCATTATATGTAGTAATATTGAATAACTTTTATTATCTCCATTATTATCATAATAATAAATATTATTATGATTAATAATTATATTGAAATTATTGTATAATCATGAGATATATTAGAAACATAAGCAACATTTTGAACAGCCTAAAGCAACTGACTTTTTTAGACAAAGTAAGAAATAAAAAAGTACATGTACTTCATTAATAAGACACTCAGATATGTAATAAGATCAGAAGAAAATTATCATTAGAACATAACGAAAGGGCCAATACCAAATGCCAAACAAATTTCCATATAGATAGTCAAATAGATAGTCATGGGCACTCGATAACTTTCAACCGGGAAAGCACTTCAATAAAAGAAATATATACAATAAATGAGACAAAACTTACACCCATAACTATAGAAATAGGTTTTCCAAGATGACTCAATTACACTTCAAGATCAGATAAAGCGTTGTTTGTTGATGATTGCATACATGGAATCCGAGATTTAATGACGCCTTCTATTGCAGCACCTGAATTTTAACAATACTTGAATCTCTCAAAGAACTCAATTTCTTTGCTTTAAATCTATAGAGTATTAACTAATAGGCTCAAACACTTGAGATACATATATTATTATGTTTGTGGTCATATCTCTGAACCTATTAAAAAAAAAGAATCCCCTTTCATTTAACTACGTATATCTAACCACTTAAATTAATGATCAAACCGGCAAGTGGTTATGGATTCACATGTACATTTATTTTTTTACAATTTTTTTTAACAGCAGGATTTTAAACCGCACCGAAAAAAAAAACCCGGCCTAGCAAGGCGCTAGCCCGGAGAACCCGACACCTTACATCAAACACATATTGGACCAATCAATCATCTTTCTACCTCTATTTGAAATTCATGTTTTTTTTCTTCTATATTTATTATTATTATTTTTTATTTTTATCATTCACTTATAAATGTAATGCCCATTCTTTGATTATAAATTCACCTTATATAACAACAATCATCAATGTTTGTTTATACACCCATCGCCTCCCCTCACCAACCGACACAACTCTTTCTCCACCTTCTCTGTTTTCCTCTTCAACCATTGTATCCTCTTCTTTCTTTAACAAAATATATATATATATCAGGCTGGAAACATACATTACACATTCCAAACCAGAATTTTTTTCAGGAATAGTAATAATATACAAGTTTTTAACAAAAATAGAGGGTCTTTTTTTTTCATAAATGGGTATCCCGCACTTCCCAAGTGCGGGGGTTAGGCTCGGGTTAGGCTTGGGTTTCATTTGCAGCACCGAAGGAAAAAAAAGGGGCCCATCGCACTTCCCAAGTGCGGGACACAGGAAAATCGCAGTACCCAACTGCGGGACAAGGTCAAACCGGACAAATGGTGGGGCCACCTCGCACTTCCTAACTGCGGGACACCCCGCAAAAACCCTAGTCTCGCACCTCCTAACTGCGGGGGACAGGACATGTCAGAAACCCTAGTTTTGTTTTTTTTAAAAAGAAACCCTAGTTTAAAAA
Organism: Deinandra increscens subsp. villosa; assembly: GCA_039602395.1. NCBI lineage: Eukaryota > Viridiplantae > Streptophyta > Magnoliopsida > Asterales > Asteraceae > Deinandra > Deinandra increscens. The sequence goes on along the minus strand of JBCNJP010000010.1, from coordinate 28,019,795 downwards.
AAAAACAACGGTGGTCATACATTAAAACTATGAAGCAGACTGCATGCGTGTGACATTTTCTGCATTCATGTGACCAAACACTGATTTGATGATTCGAATTGATGGAGCATACGAAAAAACACTGATTTGATCACTCAATCTTTTTTTAATTGAATGAAAACCACATTCAAACACTGATTTGATGACTTGAATTGATTCCCGCATACGAAAAAACACTGATTTGATCACTCAAATTGATTAAGGCTGAATTGATTCCTCTGCAAAAACACTGATATGATGACTCAAATTGATTGCATGAGAACACTAGAAAACGCCATCTTTAAATTGAGAGTTTATCTCAGTTGAATTCTCACAAAACGCCATCTTCTTTAAGAATTTTCAAGTGCAGAAATTTCAATCACCACAAATCCAATTAAGAAAATGTCTTCTTCATTTAGTTCCTTTTTGTTAAGAATTTTCTGGGGTGGTAGCATATCATTCCAGAACGGTGTTGTTTCAGCTTCCGAAGAAACTAATATCTCAACATATCCCACATTTGAGAAATTTTCATATGAACAATTGGTTCATATTGTATACGGCTTATTTGGTGTTAGCCAACAAGATTATAAAGTCACTATTTTGTTGTCGTACGAGTTTCAGGGGCTGCGCGATGTTTCAATAATCAAAGATGATGGGAGTTTAGAAATGCTTTTCTATTTGGCGGGAACACAACCTAACTACATTGGTGATGTTTACGTTAAAATGGAAGAAGTAATCAACACTTGTCATACTGCTTATAATAACTAGGAGAATACTGGTTATATTAACCAGGAGAATACTGGTTATATTAACCATGAACCGACAAATTCAGCGGAAGACGGTGGCTTTGATGGGTCTGATGGCTACATATCTTCATCAACGTCCGAAGAAGATAGAGATCACCTCAGGTTCGTAGAGGAGGATGACACCGATGAAGACAGCTACGATGAACCAGCCACAGAATATCACGTGGTAAATCAAGCATGGGGTTCGCAAGTTCCACAAGTGAACCCTGATATTGACACTTCTGTTTTGGAAGAGCTAGAAGATCATGATTTACAAGAGGAGGATTTTATGGTTTTCTGGAACGAAGAAACAAATGTTATTAGAGCAGGTATGTACTTCAAGTCAAAGAAGGATGTTCAACATGCTATTGGCCAGTGGAACATTAGTCAAGGTAGAGAGCTCTATGTTAAAGACATCAGGCCGGGGAGATGGAACGGAATATGCAGGACTAATGCTCCTGGCTTTGTAGCCGATACTCATTGTAACTGGATGGTCTCCGCCACAAGATAGGGAAATGCAGCTTCTAGTTTGTTGAGGATTATAAAGTGGGTTCGTGGTCATAACTGTTACGGGTCATCCGTTGGTAACAACAACACAAGTCTTACATCAAGGTCTATTGCATCGTACATCAACCATGCAATAGTTGCTGATCTTACATTTCCTGTTAAGCAAATACAGGCATTTTGTAAGGATAGATTTAGTGTTGATGTTTCTTATATCAAGGCCTGGAGAGCTCGTAGAAGAGCTATTCAAAATATTTATGGCAACTGGGAATCCAATTTTGAAGAACTGCCTAAGTATATCAACGCATTGCAACGAGCAAACCCCAGTACTGTTATGCAGTGGCGTCATCAAGCGAACGGGTCCTCAAGCTCGTTTGTATTTAAGTATGTATTTTGGGCATTTGGACCGTCCATAAAAGCATTCCATCGATGTCGACCCGTTGTATGTATTGACGAAACACATTTGAAGGGGTCTTATAAGGGGAAATTGCTTATGGCGGTATCGAAGGATTCCAATGGTTACATACTTCCGGTAGCCTACGCTATCGTTGACGAAGAGACGAACGAAAGTTGGGGTTGGTTTCTTGAACAGTTTGGAAGACATATACGATCAGATTCTCAAAAGAATATATGTGTGTTATTTCAGACCGGCATCAGGGCATTATACACGCTATGAATAACCTTGAAGGATGGAATGACACAGTAGTGGTTCATCGCTATTGCCTACGTCACATTCGTAGCAACGTTATGACCAAGTTCAAGTCAGTTGAAGTTAAACGGCTCTGTTGGAGGATTGGGTCCACAACACAATCCAGAAAGTATCGATTTCTTGTGAGACAGCTGAGGGGTCTAAATGAAGAAGCTTGGCAATACCTGAAAGAATTAGCTTAGAGAAGTGGACTCTAATGCATGATGATGGACATCGCCGCTGGGGTACCCTCACAACTAACATCTCGGAGAGCATGAACAATGCGTTACGGGGTGCTAGGTTGCTACCAATAAAGGCGTGTATCCAACACACCTTTGAGAAGACAGTCAACCACTTTGTAAAGCACAAAGAGATAGCTGTTAGTTGCATTACTGAATTAACCCCACGCGTATGGGCTGGTTATAACTTAAGTTATGCGAAGGAAAGGGAGCACACCGTCACCGTGTTCAATGTTGAGGTAGGTCTTTATAGGGTCACATCAAGGGTGCAACAAAACGATGATGGTTGAAACGACTACAGGGTGTATTACAAGGCCAAAAATTGTGATTGCTTTAAGTGGCAAACTCAAAGACTTCCTTGTTCACATGCAATTGCAGTGTGTCTCCATAAGGGTAATGACGTCGGAAAAATTATTCATAAGGTGCATAAGACTTGAACCTATCGCCATCAGTACGATTCAAATTTCCACCCACTTGCACACCAAGATTCATGGAGAGATCCGGGTTGGAGCATCAGAGCCAACCCAACTAAATTAATAACATCTAGAGGCCGAAGGAAGACGAGAAGGATTCAAAATGAGATGGATCGACACCACCGCGAAGAATCTGGCCCAAATCGATGTTCGAATTGTAGGCAGCCCGGACATAACATCCTTAGGTGTCCCTATGGACGTTAGGATTCTCCTGAGTTTGTATGTTTAATATTTTATTGTATGTTTCCAGTTATCAGGGTATAAATAATTAAAAAATAAAATTGACTGTTCAAATTTTATAGCCGTTAATATAGCCGTTGGGAGGGACACGTTTATTAAATAAAAATAATAATAAATAATAAAAAAATAAAATTAACCGTTCAAATTATAGCCATTAATATAGCCGTTGGGAGGGACACGTTTATTAAATAAAAATAATAATAAATAATTAAAAAATAAATTTGACCGTTCAAATTTTATAGCCGTTAATATAGCCGTTGGGACATTTCACGAACCAGGAACACTTATAAATAGACTGTAAACACCTACATTTTAGTTCACAAACCAGAATCAATCTATTTGAAACACTCGAACAATTCCATAATTTTCCCGATGTCAACACCCCCGAGAGACTCAGTCGAATACCATGGAGCTAGGCCGGCACGCTACAATCATTTGCGACATCGGGAACCCCAACATCCACCTCCACAATAAGGTATTCTGGTCCCAGCTCCACCGCCACCTGTTGTTTATCGTCAACCTCCACCTCCGCCTCCAACTCCACCTCCTGTTCTACCTCCACCTCCACCATATTGGTTTCCTGAAAACCCAGAACAACAGCCGCTGGAGGAAGAAGAAGAAGAAGAAAAATACTTGGAGGATGAAGCTGCGCTTCGTGAACTATGGGAGGAGGAACAACAACAACTAGCAAGGACGCCCCCGAGAACTCCGTTGGGGCCATTTGAGTCTGATTCCGAATACGATTCAGATTGTCCGTGGGAGTATTAGATTTGAGTACTATGTTGAATTCTACTATGTTTAATTAAATTAGGTGGTATTTGTGGTGTTTGTTTAATAAATTAATTAGGTAGCTTTTCAGTTATTTAATTATGTTTAATATTAAGGTTTAAGTATTATGTTTAATATTAAGGTTTAACTATTATGTTTAATATTATGTTTAAATATTAACTAGGTAGTATTTATGCATAGATATTAACTTTAAATATTAAGTTTAAATGTTATATAAATATTAAGTTTAAATATTATGTTTAAATGTGATCAACCTGCAAAAGAAAACGTATACCTGCAAAAACAGCTAGGGAAAAGCAACCTGCAAAAACAGACAGGCTGGAAAAAGCAAAAGCAACCTGCAAAATTTTGGCTTCATTCAAACAGCCTGGAAAAATAGGCTGGAAATTGACATGCTAAATATTTACCATAACTCTCAACCTTGGTCATTACTCCCTATAAATACCTCTTAAATGTTCACCATCTTCCATCACCACTCATCAACCTTGGTCATCTTAAAAAATATAATCTCAGAATACAAAGGCAAAGGTTTGGCTGACCAAGAATACCATTCACATCCAACAAATAAAACTACTAGCTGGGTTCCCGTGAAATGGAGACGTATGAGTTTAAAACATTCCGCGTCTTCATCGTCTGCAAAGAAAGCCGATGTTGAAGTTGTCCCAGAGGATATGTCGGAAAAAACAACTGAAGTTGTGTCGGAAGCTGTGTCGACAGAGGATGTCCTGGAAGGTATGCCAGAAAAAACAACTAAAGCTGTGACCGAGGGGGTCGACGGCAGTTGGTCTGCTAATGCCATTGAGTTCTACAACAATGAGGATGCTGTATGTTGCTTCTCCCGTTATTTGGACTTGAACCCCCTTGACAAACATTTTTGGGGGACCCTGTTGGGTTACGAGTCTGATGGGCGTCTTTCAACATTGGTAATTTAATTTTTGTTTCTTTATGTTTCTTCTCTCTCATGTTTTACCTTGCTCACAATGTATATAATAATATTTAAAATTACAGCATATTGAAGGCTGGGTCAAGCGAATGATGGAATGTAGACTTGACCAAGTAAGGAAGAACGGCTCCTTGGGGCTTCAATGGACCATTCTACCACCCCAGTTTCGTAATGGTATATTAGATGAAAAAACCAAGCATGGTGCGATGTACACTAACGGAAGTAACGAATTATACCCCCCATTCTGGGAGGTTCGGTATGTCTATTTTCCGTTATATGTTACAAGAATTGATGAGTGGTTTCTTGCTCGTATAGACTTGTATATGATGGAGATGGTTCAGTATTGGACCAACCATAGATATTCAAATGAATATAGGAAGTTGATTTCGCCAATATTAGAAACATTTCCGATAGGTTTCGAGTGGTTGTTGGAGGAGATACATTACTGGCATCATTATAAGGGACCACCACTGAGTTCCGAAAACAGAAATCTCAACGTGCACGTTGCTAATGAAGAGTATCTTCCCCAGGGTGGTGTTGAACTCGGGGGTGATTCAGGAGTTCTAATGTGTTTGTTAATGCATAATCTGGTTCGCAATAAAACTGTTAATATGCAGGGAGATTTTAAAGACAAGTGCCTGCGATTTCGACGACACATGGCAGATAGAATTTATCAGGGTCGCTTCTTACCTGGTTAGTTGATTTAATTATAATATGTTATAATTTAATATGCATTTGGATGGCGAAAATAATTTAACCTCTTTTGGTTTGACTGATAGAAAACGCTAAGAGAAACCAAGAAACGAAAAGAATTGTTTTCATGTTAGCAGATGAAATTACATCTTACCTTTGGTCCCCAAATGCCTTTGAGTTATACTTCAATGGTGATGCAGCATACTGTCAATCGATTTTGCTAGAAAAACAAAAACTTAACAAGCATTTTTGGGGGACTCTCTTGGGTTATGAAAACGATGGCCGTCTATTCAAAACGGTATTAATAATATAATATTTAGTTTCCCCTAATATATGTTATTCCAGATTATTTGATTATAGATTATTGTACGAACAGCATGTTACAGGATGGGTTAGACGAATGATGCGCATGAGACTTGAAAAGATAGCAAAAAAGGGTACGGCGGGGCTGAATTGGACAATCTTACCACCAAGCTTTCGAGCTGAACTGTCCGTTCAAAAATGGGAGGACAGGCCAGTGAAATATGCTAATGGAAAAGACGAACTTTACCCTCCATTTTGGGAGGTTCGGTATGTTTATTTCCCATTACACATCGATTCCAATGATGACTGCATACTTATCCGAATCGACCTAGACACAATGGAGATGGTTCAGTATTGGACTAACCACGTATACAGTGAGAAGTATCAACAACTGGTGTACAGCAAATTCATAGCACTCATTCCATTTTATATGGATAATTTGTTGCACCAAGTTGGTTACTGGAATAAAAGGTACTCTGATCCCCTAGTTAGAAAGGCAAATGAAAAGAAACTAACACACGTTGTTTGTGAAGACTATTTTCCTAAGGATGGTGGTGACCTCGGTGCTGAATCGGGAGTTATTGTATGTTTCTTAATGCAAATGCTAGTGCAGGGGAAGACATTAGACATGGATAATCAATTCAAATCCATGTGTGAGAGGTACCGTAACTACATGGCGAATCCGTTTTATAAGTATCGTTATCAAAACTAATGTACTGAACTTTGTTGCTTTCGAAAATCTTGATGTTTGTCTGTTTTGTAGGTGTTGTATAACAACACTCGTACCTCTGTTTAGGATGTATGATATATGAAATAAAAGCTTGTTATAAGTACTATGTTTCATGTTTGAAATGCAAAAACTAAATACGATGTATAATGGGTGAAAACGACACGTTAAGCAACAATAAATTTTTAAATAAAACAAACAGCAATAAATTTTTAAATAAAACAAACAACAATAATTTTTTTAAAAACAAACAAACAACACATTTAGAAACAAACAAAGGACATCTATCAATGATTATGACCATGAGGTCTATACAGTGCACCACCCGATATAGGGCATCTAGTTGGATTCCTACTCCTTCTACCACGTCCTAGCTGCTCATCCTGGTCTTCTTGTTGAACTTCCGGTGTAGATGAAATGTCACACCCCCAATTTCCACTAACGGAGCTTAACCGTGTGGGGTGTGAACCAGACCAGGACCCGAGTCATTAGTTACATCAAACATAAGTTTAGGGTTCAAAATGTAAATATATTTCCAAACGGGAAATATCAAACCAGAGTTAAAGTTTAGCGGAAGCTTATGAAAGTTATGTTGCGCAAAACAAGCGCCCGACAAGTAAATAAAGTTCAAGATAAAGGTTTTAAAAGCAAGTTCCCAAAAATAAAGTTTAACCAGCGTACGTGCCCAAAAATCCGATTCTCCTAGCGTCCTGCAAAGCATGCATAAGAGTAAGTGTCAACTAATGTTGGTGAGTTCACATAAGCACATAAGTATAACTAGTATAGTTATGCAGTACGAATACAACCGTTTTTATTCGTATGTAAGCATGTATATTAACAGTACAATCCATATCGTAGGTAGCGAGCCTAAGTTCATGTCACTAAAACGTTCGCAACCGAAGCTGACCAATTAGTTGTAGGAATAATTCCTTACGTGGTTTGCCTTCCCCGTGTCTACTCGATCACGGTAAGTTTAGGCTGACATTGTCCTCAGTCCGACCGCCAGTCGGGTGGTGCATCTCGTGCCCGCTGAGTGGGGTTTGTCAGACCCCAGTAGTACTACCCAATATCCCCTCGCTATAAACTATTAACGGTTCGATAAGTAAGGACTTTCAAAGAAAAGCATTTTACGTGAACATGTGATATATGTTGGATTTCTACTTTAATCATACATAAACGTTGTCGTATTATCACCCCAACCCGGGTGTAACGTGTTTGCGTGTGTTATCGTCCAAAACCGGACGTAACGTAAAGGTTGTGAAACTCACCTTAGGGTGCGCTGCTACAATTTAGTAAGACTCCGAGTCTTGCGTAACTACCAAGCACCTATTGAATTTACATATGTAAGTGTGTGTGTTCGCACATGAGTAACATAGCATAGACGACGGTATAATAACAAATGGTTCCAAATATAACATAGGTGGCAAAATCAATACGTGACAAAAATCGTTTGTTCGAAAGCAGTAAAAAAAATGATATTTAATCGAGAACACAAAGGTTTACAAAAATCAAGGCGCGTATGCTATTCCAAATACTAAATGTAGAGATTATCGGACGAATACATATATAAATATAAATATATATATATATATATATATATATATATATATATATATATATATTCGTAAATATAAATATCAAGGTGTAGCCGAAAGTGTGAACAAAAAATAAAACGTCCTAAATATATATTTATGTCGTGACAAAATTCAAGAGTTTAAAGAACATTTTTAAAACGTTCGTATGACAATAAATCAAATATATATTTATACATATTTCTATATTTAAATAAATTTTTTTTAACAACAACGAAATCATTGAACTTTTAAATTTATTTAAATCTTAGCGTTCTCATCGTATGAACGTTCAACGAGAACCCTAACAGGGTTTATGGGAATTTCGTGGGTCTAGATTTAATAGTCATGTTATAGTAGTCTTGGGTTTTAGGCCAAATAATGTTCAAAAATCGTTGTTAAAAATAAAACAGCCAAAAAGGGGGTCACAGGACTCGAACCCATGACCTCTGGTTTGGAATACAACACACTTACCATTGGGGCAGATTGCTGTTTTGTTAATAGTTTTGGCCAGAAATCCTTTTGTGAACTCTCTCTGGTGGGAAAACAGTTAACAGAAAATAAATAAAAACAATGGGGCTGCCGGGGGTTGAACTCGAGACCTCAGGGTTGAATTCTAGCGATCTAACCATTGGGCCAATTCAACATTCGTTAACAGATTCGCGATCCATGGGTTTTGAGCATTCATAGACAGGGAGAATGAATTAGGAAACAAAAAAAAAACAATAAAAGGTTTGGGGCTGGGAGGGTTCGAACTGGCGACCTCCGCGTTACAGAGCATAGGACCCGACCAATGGGGCACCCGGCCCGCTTGGTTTTTAAACCGATACATAATATATAATAGGTGTACTGTCGAGCGCCTTCTTCTACATATAAACTCTAATGTCGCCGGAGATATTTTCCGGCGACCGGAAAAACGTAAAACATGAAACCGAGGCTAAGGAAACGTGCGATTAACAATGTAAAGTAGTTACCTCAAATAAAAATTGAGTTTTGATGAGTTTTTGATGCCGAAACAAAACCGAAAAACCTCGACTTGAATACTTGACGTTGATCCGTTCCCGAAATCGTTGCTACCGGCCTGGTCGGCAGAGGGAGGCGACTACCATGGTGTAAGAGAGATGGTGAAACGGTGCTTGTTAAGCCGGAATTTCCGAGTTTGCCGGAAAATGAAAAAAAAACAAAAGAGAGAGCGAGAGCTTGAGAAAGGTTGTGTGTTTCTCAATTGAATGGATCTTGAGTAGAAAAATGATTCTTGCAATCAAATGAGACTTGAATGGGGGATTGATTAGGCGAATGAAACTGCCGGTGATGATGACGGTCGAACAAAACCGCCTCCCGCTTGATTGCTCGTAAATGCCATTGAATTGGCTTTCGAGATTTGTCAAAAATGGTCCCTCCACAATAAACACAAATGGTTACAAGGTTTAGATTAATACACAACAGGCCCTCCAGCTTAATTAAATACAAATCAAGTTTAGAAATTACAAGTTAGGTCCCTCGTAGTTGCAAACCGTTAACAAACTCTAACGGGGTTTAACGAAGAGTAACTTGATAGGTATACGAGTGTACGTCATAACGTATTCAACGAACTAAGTTTCATAAAAGTATAACCTACATACATTTCACATAAAATCATAGTTATAACCCATAACTATCTATTTTTAAATTCCCATAAAATTATAGAAACGGTTTGTATTATTGCGCGACACATCGTCACATAAAATCATAAAACGACGTGCGTATATATATATATACATATATACCACGTAAAAATAATAAATATAGTTGCCACATAAAATGACAAAACGTTCCATAAAATATGATTTACATAAAATCATAAAATATAACTATTCAAGTAAGTTAACCGACGTCTAGACTCATGTGCATCGCTCGTGTAACTATGAAAGTTTACGGAAGTAACAGACGTTATCGAAACATAACACAAGTTGTTAACGAAGTTAACCTGGAAAATTGGCGGTTGTCACATCATCCCCTTGTTAAGGAATTTTCGTTCCGAAAATTGCCTTAAGTTGCTACGGTTTCTGTGGAAGGAAAAGAAAGATTTTAGGGTTGCTACATCATCCTCTTGTTAAGGAAATTTTGTCCCAAAATTTAACTCATACCTTAATTAGATTTTTACGCTAGATCAAATAGGTGAGGATATTTCTTTCTCATCTGATCTTCTCGTTCCCACGTGAACTCCGGTCCACGCTTAGATTGCCATCTTACTTTGACGATGGGAATTTTACTTCGTTTCAAGGTTTTCTCCTCACGTCCCATGATTTCCACGGGTTGTTCGATAAATCACAGTTGTTCATCGATTTGCAGTTCTTCTACTAGAACTATGAGAGTGTCGTCTACTAAACACTTTCTCAGGTTCGAAACGTGAAACGCGTTGTGCACTCCATCTAGTTCAGGAGGTAAATTAAAACGGTAAGCCACCGGACCAATGCTTTCGGTGATCTCGAATGGTCCTACATAGCGGGGATTTAACTTTCCGCGCTTGCCAAAGCGTACGACGCCTTTCCAAGGCGAGACTTTCAGTAGTACTTTGTCGCCAACTTCAAATTCTAACGGCCTTCGGCGTTTATCTGCATAACTCTTTTGTCTATCTCTCGCCGCTTTCATGCGGTTTCTGATTTGCACGATTCTTTCCGTGGTTTCGTGCACTAGTTCAGGTCCAGTGAGTTGGCTCTCACCGACCTCAGCCCAACAGACCGGCGATCTGCATTTTCGTCCGTAAAGAGCCTCAAATGGAGGGGCTCCAATACTGGTATGGTAGCTGTTGTTATAGGAGAATTCTACCAGCGGTAGATGCGTTTCCCAATTTTTCCCAAAGTCGAGCACACATGCTCTGAGCATATCCTCGAGAGTTTGGATGGTACGTTCAGTCTGTCCATCTGTTTGAGGATGATATGCGGTACTCATATCTAAGCGAGTGCCCATCGCTGCTTGTAAGGATCTCCAAAAGTTTGAAGCAAACCTAGGGTCTCGGTCAGAGATAATAGATAAAGGCACTCCGTGAAACTTGACAATCTCCTTGAGGTATATCTTTGCAAGTTTCTCTGTTTTGTCACTTTCCTTGATAGCTAGGAAATGAGTGGATTTTGTTAATCGGTCAACGATAACCCAAATCATATCGTTGCCGCCATATGGGTATTGTGCTTGTGGAACCGCCAAAATTTGGTTATTCCACTTGTTTATACTCAAACTAGGAGTTACAAACTCTAAGGGACATAGCATGGGTATTTATAGATGTGTAAGGAATGAAAAATTTCTTTAGTGGAGCAATGTGGGATGAAATTCGCGACATGCAAATCAGTAACGGACATCAAACTTGTTTCGCGATTCCCGCTTCATTATAACTCGGTTTCGCGCGCGGTTTTCGCCTACGTTCATCATTTTAAGAATACTATCATATGGAGGAGAGTAATCCAACACTAAAGATGTTGAGGATTGGGCCGAAACTTGTAGAACGGGTTGGGTTTCGAAAATGAGAAGTAGATGGATGTTACAGTCTCCCCTAATATAGGGAATTTCCTCTCGAAATTAGTAGAGACATACGTGATAAGGGAAAATTAACCAAAAGGTGATGACATAAACGATTTCACCGAAAATGAGAATACGCTTTTGATTATTGAAGTATTCGCATTGGTACCGACTTCCACTTAACCGCCAACGCTAAGTTACTAACGTTAATGAAGAGGTTGACAAGGCTTGCGACGCGACCAACAACTACGGTCAATCCTCGATCCGACTCCCAGTCCACCTTTAAAGTATCATCAATGTTTATATATAGGGTGTACTGCACTTAACCTACCACATCTTTGATACCTAAAAGTGTACTAGTCACCTACGTAGAACCACCTACTCCACACAATAATACTTGAGTTCGATATAAATTGAGCGACACCAAAAGGTATAACATGCATACCTTACAAATACATGATAGGTGACAAGAACCAATAAGTGAAATAATAGTTTGATGTGAAATCGAGGTTGTACAACAAACTGACCCTGAAATGAAAACCACTGTCTCCCCTACTATAGGAGCGAGACAGGAGGTATGGAATGTGAATGACGGGTGTAACATGTATGACTTTTGAAAATCGATTTTGAGATCTTAACATAATATCAATTTGTTCCATATAATAATAATAACAAATTTGTGATCACGGATTTTTCATCAAGACAACGCATCAAGTTCTAGTTATGCTAGACAGTTCGCGACCCACATCTGCCCATCCACAAGACGCGAGGCTTAAACAAAATCCATAATGATCTTTTTTGTAAACCTAAGACCTAGTGCCCGTAACCGAAACCGATCGTACATTGTAGCTAGCATCACACACAAATCGTTGGTTATGACACGTATGGGTCCCGGTTCAACGAGTGTAGTAAATAATGGGGTAGTGAAAGTATAACCAAAACATGAGATGGTGAGAAAAATCAAATAACATATGAGAGTTTCCACAATCTCAAAACTACCTTGCGTGTAGAAATAGTGCGTGACTAAAATAGATCCCAAATCAAAAATCGGTCAACACCAAAAAGGGTCGAGCAAAATGAGTTGTGTCACATGTCATGTATTAGGTGACATGAGTCAAATACATGATTAGCATGAACATCATGCATTGAATAACATGATTCAGACAACATAAATTTTCCCATACATGCATGAAGTAATATAAATCGAACATAAATCGAGTATCACAAGTCAACACCAAATGAAATCATAAGCTGCGTAAAGAATGCCAGAGATTAGATCCATAGATCGAACAAATCGGTCAATGGGTAACATGTGACCAAAAACGTGAATAGAGTATTATATGTTGAATCTGTGAATTGAGCAGAAGTCGTAATCACGTGTCAAACAAAAGTCATATTCATGAGACGGTTATTGATTTAACAAGAATCGAATCCATGAAGAAGAAATCGAGTACATGAATTTCGCAAGTCGACTATTGAGTAAAAAAAAGTCGAGTTCACGAATTAAATAATCAAAAGTTGAACTCATGATTCGACTATTGAGTTAACAGTAATCGAGACCATGAGTTTAAATAACACGAGTTGAATTCATAAACCGATTATTGAATCACCAAGAATCGAATTCATGAATTTTAATAACCAGACTAGGATTCATGGGTCGACTATTGAATCACCAACAATCGAGCTCATGAAATTAAGTATCAAAAGTGAAATTCATGGGTCGAATATTGAATCACCAACAATCGCGTCCCTGAATTTAAGTAGCAGAAAAGGGGATTCATGGACCAACTATTGAATCACCAAAGATTGAGTCCACAAATTTAAATGACCAAAAATCAAAATTCACGGATCGACCATAATAGTCGAGTCCATGAATTTAAATAAAAAAAATCAAATTCGTGGAATGACTATTGAGTCGAATCCATAAATTAAACAACAACAAGGAAATTTCGCCCGAGTTTAATGTTTGAGTAATACAAGTTCCATGATTTAAAACTGAGAGCAGTTTAGAGTAAATTCGTATATCGCCAACGAAGGCGATCACGAATTTAGGGGTTTAAATAAGAGCTTGCGAGTATTTTTAAAAATGCTTATTGAATTAGGAGAAAATTATAACCAATAGAATCACAGACTTGGATTAGATCAAACCATCTATGCCACATGATAAAGACAATTTAAGAACATCGTCACCATGGAGGGGATAAAACCCAGAGTAAAAGTCATTCTCGAAGGAGCGAGAGGTTTTCGAGGGCTAAAGCATGAAAGTAAATGACAACAGGGGTTATTAGCTCATGGATTTCAGCTATATGTGAGGCGATAAGGTGACTTGCAACGAGAGTACATCAGTCGTAGGGTAAACGTAGAAGTCGATTTGACGAGTGGGAGGAAGACCCGATACGTCTTTGTAAAACTCAAGAAAGTCCCGAGTGTCCGGGATGTCTTCGATTCTCCTTTCTTTATTGCGAACTTCCACGATATGGGCTATGATTGCCACGTACTCCTTATGTAAGTATTTGTGGGCCTTGGTGCCATGCATGTGCTTGAGCCCACTGACGGATTTATCACCCTGGATCACGAAGACTTGAACGTCCGGGCGAGGATACGAAGGATCTTATTGAAACGTACAATTTAGGTGTTAGTGAGGGCAAAGACCTTAAGGATAGGTCGGGATGAAATAAAATAATTGCAGGTACCAGCTGTGAGTAAAACTGAGGCATAGTCGATAAAGGTTTTGGGCATAATGCCAAAGATGACTCAGGGATCACGTGTAGATTTAGATTCGAGCGAGATTTTTTTTAAAATTTGATCGCATATAGAGTTGTCTACTTGCGAGGTTGTAAGGTCGTAAATTTGTACACATGCAATCCCGTAGCATGTAAAATCGTAAACTCGCAAATTCCCAAACAAGCAGACTCTCCGGCATTCGTTCATCGAAGTCAAATACGTGAAATTAAATTGTGAAAGTTTTAAAATAAGCAAGTTGAAATTTTTTGCCAAAATGGTTCGTAGACTCGTTAGTGTAAAACTTGTTAACTTGTAAGCGTAGAATCCCGTAACCACGCAAACTTATAAAATTGTGAACACATCAACGGAACTCACCAACATGCAATGTAGTAAAAAAAATGACACATGTAGATTTTTAGAAAGTTAAACGTAAAACATTTTGGGACTTCTTATTTTGAGAATTGTTTGTCAAATGATAAAATTTTCGAGATGCTAAAATGAATTTTTTTTTGTGGATGCTTGAAAACAGAATGGCTAGACTTAGAAGGTAAGTTTAAGGTTGATGGGGGTATCACGTTATGACGGATCAGGGACAAAGTGCTTTCATATTGATTGGTTTGACTAAAACGATGGTTTTTAGGCCAACTTAGGACCCTCATTGTGTGAATCACCAGACGGAGCGTGTCCATTGTCATTGGTACCACCATTTGAGCCATGATGTAGTGCAATGAGTTATTGAGTTTGGGTTGGAAACTTGTGTGGGTTGGATGTCGAAGGTGAGAAAAGTGCTTAATAGGTGCGACTATCAGTAAGATCGTGGGGTATTAGTTTAAAATGGGTAGTACCAAATAGGGTAGTACCTTGATGGTACAATTATGGTGACGAAAAGTGACAATCATTTGAAGGCATGGGAGGGTATGAAAACTGGGTAGCTTTGAATTGACCTCGTGTACACCATGAAATGCAATTCGAGGTAAAAAACGGTGTGTTATGGAACTCGAGTTACCAATAAAATAAAGGGGACATATAGAGTTGTAATCTTTAATGAAAATAGAGTCATAAAAGAACAACGTAAAGCATAGTGTAGCATGAGATGAAACGAAACATAAGAGTGTCGTATCAAGAACCATAAGGAAAACGTTGTAGGTGATAAAATGCATGAGATGATGTATGTGAATCTCGTAAAAGAAAATTTAGTAAATCAATCAAATCAACATGAGGGGAGAATACGTAAAATCGTAAAGGTAATAGTCTAATATTGGAAATCGCAAGGATAACATATCATTGAAATTATGAAACCATCTAGTCAATACAATAAGAGGGATCATTAGGTAAAGCATGCGATTGAGAATTCATGAGGGCAAAACATAAAATATCGAGCATTGTAGAGGCTAGATTATGAGGCTTGTAATATTAAATAAGTTGGGCTGGGCTTAGAGGGTTTAATTAGATTAGTAGGCTAGTTTATGGTTGGGCTTGGGTTTACTATTGGGTTTATGATCCAGAAGGGGCCCAATAGTAAACCCAATAGGGGACTATATATACCCCAAGAGTTCACCATTTCTAGGACAGCTTGAGTTTACGATTTTAGAGAGAGAAGAGTGTTTACGATTCCTTGTATTTGTACCCAACAAGTTCTCTTGTGTGCAAAGATCAAGTTTTCAATGTTTAATCATCGTATTCTTCGTGTTTCTTCTCTTCTCTATTCTTGAATCATTGATAAACGAGGATTCCGCACTCGTTTGTGATATCAATATCGTGTTTTGGTAGATTTTCCAGACCTACAATTGGTATCAGAGCCAAGAAACGAGTGTTTCGAGGTTCTTACGATATTGTATTCAAGCATTTTCTGGAAAAAGATCGAATTTTTGAAGGTTTTGGAGCTGTTCTTCGTGTTCACGATCAGATCTGCTGCTGCTTCTTGAGTTTACGACCAATTCTGGGCTGATATTGACGTTTACGATCGCAAGATTTGAGTTTACGACTTCAAGACTCGAGCTTTGGGTGTTTACGATATTTTCTTACCGGAATCAGCGTTTACGATTTTAACCTGCCGGAAACGTGTTTACGACTGGAATTTATCGGAATCGAGTTTACGACTGGTTTTTATCGGAATCAGGAGTCTACGATCCGCGAGTGTTTACGATTAAGGTGTTTACGATCGGAAACACTGTTTACGATCGGAATCTAGTTTGCGGCAAAAAGTCATTTTTTCACACTTTCACGGAAACGGACGTAACTTTTGACTCGTTTGGAGTTAGAGGCTCAAATTTGAACACGACGTTCGTGACACCGAGCCCCAGAATTACCCCCGACTAACGTCTAGGGGAGCTTGTTTGGACCCCCAAATTCCACTCCGAAGGCCTCCGTTTTTCAGTTTTAAGTTTTTGACACTATTCTTTGAATAGTGTTTTTGCCGTTTTTGCCGATTTTTCTAGATTTTCAGAAGCTGCATATCTAAAGAAAGAAAATGAGTTCAATGGTTGAGGAAAATAATTTGGTTGAGAACAAGGATGATTTCGCAGCTGAAATTGACGAAACTAAGATATGCCCCAATCCTACTTGTGCTCGTATAATTCCTGGACTTAGGCAAATTTGTAAAAATTATCAGTTATAATTGTTTGAGATAAAATGCGAGAGGAGTTCTTTTAAGGGTAGATGGCAAAAGAATGAGGAGAAGGCAAAAGCTCAGAAACTAGACATAGTGAAATATCAAAAACTGGCAACTGAGAAAGCTCTTCTGTATGACAACGCTAAGTTAGAAATAGCTGAGCTTAGTAAGCAGATAGATGAACTTAAGCATAAAAACAATGAGTTGCAAGTAAAACTAGATATGAATCAAATGAGAAGCAAAAGAATGCTCGATGCTGGAAAGGAATTGTCACTTGCTGTTGTAACTTGTCAAGTTGGGAAAGACAAAACGGGGTTTGGGTCAGAAAAGTCTGATAAGTCTCTGTCTGCGAACAGCATCATTCCTCCACCAGTTCCCAGAGACATTATAGGAATACTTCTTAGTGAGGATCAAGTTGAACGAACCAAATCTGACTATAAAGAAGCTGCTCCTCCTATTGATAGTGTCTTGATTGGAACTACACCATTGACTCAAGAGGAAATAGACAACGTGGCAAACATGACATATGGTGAAGGGAGAATAGAGGACGTATCAAGAGATGATGCTGAGTGCCAGGAGTATAACAGATGTCACAACTCTAAGTCTGATGAGGCTGGGATAGAGTTGAAACCATACCCTGAAATTGAAACCCCATACTTCATGGTAATTGACAAAGTCGAAAGGGAAAAGGTGATCTTGACGACACGGCCTGAGGGGAAGATCTTTATGACATCTGGATCAATGTTTGACCAAGAACCAGATATAGGATATGAATTACCATCCTTCTCCTCCAAGTTCAAGGGTATAACCGATGGAGTGATAAGTGAACCTAAAGTTGAGAGGCCAAAGATCACCATCAAGCATCCGAGTATGAAACCAACGGCTGGAGTGAAGAATGAAAAACTCAAGGGAGTAGCTGTGTCTCCCATTTCTTCAGTTGGATCATGCAGTTGCTGTTGTAATTGCAAGAATGGTGCTTCAACGTCAAAGAATCAAGGAAGCACAAAGACAGTAAAGACAGGTTCGACACAGTTTTCGACAAACCAGCAGAAAGTCAAATCTGAAGCTGCAGTCAAACCAAAGAAGCATACACAAGGCAAACCAGCTCCATATCAGCCACCAAAGACAAATGGGTACACGTCTGACTTCTATCTAAAGAAGCAGACTTGCTTTAATTGTGGCATTGCTGGTCATATTGCTAGAAACTGTCTTTATTGCCCCTATGAACCCTATTTTTCCGAAAAGTCAAAGGGTTTCATCTCAGGAGTCTGTGAAGTCTAAGCCGATGATGGTGCAGAAACCTAAGGCAATGAAGACTGTTGCTCCTAGGTTTAAACCCTCTGATCAACATTGGGGCGCTGCCAAAGCTGAAGGAAAATCTTTAAATCAAAACAACAGCTTTCCAAGTTACAAAAATTTTCAAAAACAAGTGAAGAAACCAGCTTCAAAACAACCAAAGCTTGAAAAACCCAAGGTAACTAGAACTGTTTTCAAAAATGATTCTAAATGCAGAAGGTTGAAATACCTAAAGTCACAACTCAAAAGGTGATTAAAACAAAAACTGTTTTGAAAAGTGAATCTAAAACGAAGAAGGTTGAAATACCTAAGGTCATAACTCCAAAGGTGACTAAAACAAATGTTAAATCACCTGGAATTTGGAAACCAAAAATCAAGGCAGCTCCATCCCAACTTCCTGATTTTTCAAAGGGGATGTTCTTACAAGAAGTATCCTTTATTGATTCCTCAGGTGTACCCAGAAAAACAATGGCCTGGGTACCAATGGCTAACTAATCTCTCACTATGTGCAGGAACAGTCAAGGAGGATTATCACTAACATTTTTATTATTAATTTGTTTGTTGATAAGTGATTGTTCCAGGCACAGTTTAGGAGACGTATCTTCATGTCATGTCAAGTAATCTATACAATGGAAGGTATGTCTCTTTGAGAGGTAAAATGTAAAAATCATCATGAAAGGTACTGTTCTTAATTTGGTTGTTTGAATGATGAGGCAGCAAAGGGTCTTTTGAGTTAAACCTATTTCATTAAAGTGTCAATTAAGCTGTTGCTTGATTATGTGTTTGACTTCAAATGCAATGAAGTGTGCATGTCATGAAACCCAATTTTCTAAAATTTTCAAATTAATACTT
Organism: Deinandra increscens subsp. villosa; assembly: GCA_039602395.1. Taxonomy (NCBI): domain Eukaryota; kingdom Viridiplantae; phylum Streptophyta; class Magnoliopsida; order Asterales; family Asteraceae; genus Deinandra; species Deinandra increscens. Next base: position 28,000,847 of record JBCNJP010000010.1, on the reverse strand, counting down.
TGAAAGTTAGCTTGGCCAGATATCTTCAAAATTTTGTGTTTTGTTCTTTTAAGTGTGTTTGTTTGTTTTATTTCTATTTAAAAAAAAACTGAAAAATGATGTTCACAAGATTGTGACATTAAAAATCAAAAAGCAAGGGGAAGAAATGTAAAGATGAAGAAAAAGTTGACCCCTCAAAAATAGTGTGCTTTTCAATTTTTAATTGTTTGTGTCTTGTTTTTGAGAAGTTTAGGGGAAGTAAAATGAATGACCTGATTGGAGATGGCTGACACGCGTAAGGCGGAAGTGAAAGGCAAGCTCCAAGATGATATGCTCGGTAGGCTCAACCTAATCTTATGACCACCAATGTAAGTGCAATGAACTTAATATATATATATATGTTTAGTTTCCCATCTCAGTTTGCATGGTTTGAAAAACCGAGTCCCAGCAAAAACGGGTTGAGAGTGGTAATTATACCTAGTATTCACTCTCTCACACGCCATGTCTCTGCTGTCATGACTACACCACATAATAAAAAGAAAAGAAAAAGAAAAGAAAAAGAAATGAAAAAGAAATGAAAAAGAAAAGAGAATAAATAATCACCCAGTTGGTCTTCTTTGCGTGCTTAGCGGCCGACCTGATCACCAACTGATGATTAATGAAATAAGTGGTAGTCATAACGGTGTTGCATGGTTCCTCAAGCTGGGGGTTTGTGAATCCTCAATAAACTCTGAGGTTGGGTAGGTTTTGCTGTGTACGCTTGGGTGTGGGGACAATTAAACATGATGGTAATATTGTACTATATTAAGCATGACGCATTCGGTTGGGATTAAACGGGTTTGAGTTTAAAGCGGACAAACATACCGGCAATCACCTGGACTAGTTGAGTAACTGAAGCTGAAAAGGGTTCCTTAGTCAGATTCAAACGGTTTGATCCCTTGTAAACTTTCTCATGTTTGGTTTGGTAAGTATTTGTTTAGTTTATATCTTTTGTGTGTGAGTCGTTAAGTTTTTTTTTTTGGTGTGTTTTCGTCTTGGCCAGGTTGATTTGAGAAGTCAAAATGTGTTTTTCATGGGTTTTAATGCATGACAATATACCCCCGACAGATCTTGCCAAATTTTTAGGGGAAGGAGTATGGGATAATAAGTATTATCCGAAGGGAACTCGAGGATGATACTTATTATCTAATGGAAAAGACTTCCTCCGTCAGATCTTGACAAATTTTTAGGGGAAGGAGAGGGGATAATAAGTATTATCCGAAGGGAACTCGAGGATGATACTTATTATCTAATGAAAAGACTTCCACAATACATAGTATCTGAAGGGAACTCGAAGATAATATGTATTATCTCAGGGGAAGTCCTTAGCTGAGGGGAAGTTATCAGCTAAGGGGAAGTCTTTAGAGGTCTTGGGTTCAGGGGAAGTTTTATAGAAAACCCGTAATCTATATTAGGGTTTTTGGTTAAAATTATGTTAATTTGAATCAACTGAACAGATGATAATTACCTCATAACCCAAAGACCAGTCATCAAATGTCTGGTGGAGTATATTTTTTCAAATGTGTGTCAGACAGGTTGATGATAGAAAGATGTTGCTGCTGCTCAAAGTTAAAGAACCAGCCGGACAAGACTACCATCTGAATAAGCAAGTGTTCAGGGGAAGTTGTTGGTTTCTTTACAAGCTTCTAAAAGATTATAAAAGAAGATGTTCACAAGCTTAGGGGAAGCAGAAGACTTCAAGTCTCGTTGAAGAAAGTGATGCAGAGAGCAGTCAGAGATCATGAAGATCCAAGTTCAACAATCAAATTCTTCAAAGTTAGGGGTTTTCAAAATTTCAACCCTCTAATTTTTGAAGATTCAAGACAGTTACCGAAGATTCAGCAAGAACCAATTCATTCATGAGAAGCAAGTCAATGAGAATCCTCCATCTCATTAACTTGTTCATTTCAAGAAGTTCAAGCTGATGCTGATCAAGAGGAAGTCCCAAGTGCCCGTTATGAAACCCAATGAAGATTTCTGCGGAAAGAATCTTCATCAGCATCTTTGCCAGCCAGTCAAGAAGAAGATTTTCAAAGATCGAAGACATTTAATATCACAAGCCTAGGGGAAGATTGTAGAGGCTAGATTATGAGGCTTGTAATATTAAATAAGTTGGGTTGGGCTTAGAGGGTTTAATTAGATTAGTAGGCTAGTTTATGGTTGGGCTTGGGTTTACTATTGGGTTTATGATCCAGAAGGGGCCCAATAGTAAACCCAATAGGGGACTATATATACCCCAAGAGTTCACCATTTCTAGGACAGCTTGAGTTTACGATTTTAGAGAGAGAAGAGTGTTTACGATTCCTTGTATTTGTACTCGATAAGTTTTCTTGTGTGCAAAGATCAAGTTTTCAACGTTTAATCATCGTATTCTTTGTGTTTCTTCTCTTCTCTATTCTTGAATCAATCATAAACGAGGATTCCGCACTCGTTTGTGATATCAATATCGTGTTTTGGTAGATTTTCCGGACCTACAAGCATCATTGAAAACATGAAATTTACAACATCGCGTAAAACAAGAATTCATAATGGTTTGGGAAAACATAATTGAGTGGTCCTCACTTCCCGATTGGGAAGCTACAACCGTTGACAAATCAGAGTTGTTTGTGATTCCTAGTAGTATAGTGACATGCTTTGGCCTAATAGGTTCCAACGCTCTCACCAAGGGCTCCCAGTTAGGTGTCCAGGTCCCACGTAGATTAGGATTTATACGCCACACCAGGCTAAAGACAGAGCCCCCAGCTACCGGCGTCTTACCCCTTCCAGCTACTACATGTCTACTGCTAGAAACGTTACTTCGAAAAGAGTTTAAAATTAAAAATCGATTTCCTAAAATGGTACATAAGACACCATTACTAAGGAAATAGGCTAGGAAGTCTCAAAATATTAGTGTACGCGTGTGTGTTAAGTGTTTGAAGTCGAGAGAGAAATCAAAACAGGTAAGACTTAGAGCACCTAATGGACATAACAAGTAATAAAGCATACCAAGCATGAGACACTCATGTGGGACGCCTATGGCAATAGTCTAGGTCAAGCCGTTTCTAATAACCTAGATCCCTATAGCCGTGGCTCTGATACCAATCTATCACACCCCAACCGACGACAAAATATTTCGAGGCGCGGGGATTGTCTAGATGCTCACAACACTAAATTTAAAGTTGCGATATATCTTAATCAAACCCATTTGACTACTAAAGAAAATAAATTTACAACATATAATCCCAACAGAACGTTACAACAAATATGACAATTTTTTATTAAGGTCACCACTAAGTCCACAAGGTTCCTAGATGTCCACATCAAGTTCTTCACATCAAATAATTCAGCCTGCAACATATACAAAGTATAGAGTCAACTACAAAGTAGTTGGTGACAAAACATAGCTTTAGTATAGAATGTAAGTAAAACATGCGATCTAACGTTACGTGGGAATGCACAAGTATGAAATAACATTTGAAAAAATAAAGCAAATAGTAGTGTGATGCATAAAGCAATCCTGACATTTAGGTTACCAATCACTCGACGTCAAAACCATTCAAGTCAAGCAGGACGTCACCCCAATAGATCTATTATTGGAACCTAGCTTTTTACAGTTAATGTTACGTGAATGATCATGAAATATAATGAAAGAACAACATACGATATGACATACAGTTCACATAAAAGCAAAACACATAATAACGAACAAGAATCGCATTTGATAAAAATGAAAAATATATAGTATGAAAGTTCGATAAGTGTACATGTTACACCCGAAAACATAAAACAAAAAATGAGGCTATGAATACTCACATAGTGAATGGCGTTTGAGAGGCGAGAATGGCATTAAGAATGAAGACAACTAACCCTGACGATCACCTAGTAAAGGGGATGACTAAAAAAATAAACATAGAGGATTGAGATGACCATGATGAGAGTTTAAGTACACAATTAATTGGGGAGGTGTTTGTAATTTAAAGTATTTATAAGTTTAAATTAATTTGAAAGCGTATCAATACTTTAGACCTTTCGAACATGCTTTGGCCTATAGGTTACACACTCATCGGGGCGTCCCAGGAAAGCACCCACGTCCAGCTATGGGATTTATGCGAAAACTTACCTCATGAAAAAGACCCCAACTACCGGTGTTTCAGCCTTCCAGTTAGTACATGCCCAATTGGTTTTAAAAAATGGATACTAGAATAGTTTAATAATCTATTCTGGACTTTAAGCTATTTTTAACAAAATACTAAAGTTTAGAGTTATTAGGTTTAAAATGTAAGAAAGCCTAAACCATAAGGTGCAATGTGTATTTTCTAAAACTATAAGGCCCAAAAATGTAATTTCCAAAACTATAGATTAAATATATATTTTTCAAAACTATAGGGTCTAATATGTCTAAATAACGTAAGTACGCAAAAATTACATTTTTATACATGATTAATTACGAAAAGTCCAGAATAGATTTACCACGTCTAAATCATTACGAAAACATTTGGTTGATGGATTGTATAGAAAAAGTCTTAGTTTTAGACTATTAAGAATGTTTAAAGATCGCTTGCATAGTGTTGGATTTAGTTTAATGTGAATTCCCCAATTATGTTCAAGAAGATTAATTAGAAGAATATAAATGAAAATCGGACAGGATGGCTTGGACTTGTTAAGCCTAATGAGCTTCTACAAGGCTACACCAAGCCTAAAGGCAGCCTGTAGGTCCGGAAATCTCCCAAACACACGATATTTCTATCACAAACGAGTGCGGAATCCTCGTAGGTGATTGATTCAAGAAGAAAGTAGAAGAGAACAAATGAATACACTAGTACAAATATGACATACGGTCACACTTTTCACGTTTCGGCCCTGTGACACTTTCGATTAAAAGTGTGACCGTAGGTCAATTTTTAATTTTGTAGACATGTTTCAGTGACATTTTAGATCGTTTTGTGTGACCATTGGAAGCCTGATCAGTTAATATGGTCACACTTTTACATTACATGTGTGACAGTTACGAGTCACATTTCGAACAATGTGACCAAATGTCACCACTTGCGACTTTTTTTTCTGATTATATTTACGAGTGACTATAGATACGTATATGGTCACATGAAGCAATTGTTTATGTAATTAAATGTGGCTAAATGTAATATATATTGACACGTTAATTTTGAGTGTGACAGTAAGTTAAACATATTTTGATCAAAGTAGTTATTGGTGTGACTGTAAGTTACCGTTTATGGTCACATTTCCAATTTGGACGTGTGACTAAAGATAAATCATCGTCACAATAAATTGGCAAACATGTGACCATAAATATAATATGGTCATCTTTCATTTTATTAGGTGTGACTAAAAATTAACACTAAGAAAAGTTTATGCAGGTATAAATATTTTATGGTCACATTTTTAGTTTTGGATATGTGACTAAAGATAATTCATGGTCATGGTAAATGGGAAAATATGTGACTATAAATATAATATGGTCATTTTTAATTTTATGATAATTTGACGTGTGACTAAAGATGAATACTGGTCATGATAAATGAATAAAATGTGTGACTATAAGCATAATTTGGTCATCTTTCATGTTATGACAATTTTATGTGTGACTAAAGATGAATTATAGTCATGATAAATGAAAAACAAAATGTGATTATAAGTCTAATTTGGTCATCTTTTATTTTTTGACATTTTGATGTGTGATTAAAGATGAAATATGGTCATGATAAATGAAAAAACTATGTGACTATAAGTATAATTTGGTCGTCTTTCATTTTCTGACAATTTTATGTGTGACTAAAGATGAAATATGGTCATGATAAATGCAAAAAGTATGTGACTATGAGTATAATTTGGTCATCTTTTATTTTATGACAATTTGATGTGTGATTAATGATGAATTTTGGTCACGGTAATGACTAAAGATAAATCATCGCCACAATAAATGGGCAAACATGTGACTAAAAGTATAATATGGTCATCTTTCATTTTCTCAGGTGTGACTAAAAATTAACACTAAGAAAAATTTATGCCAGTCTAAATGTTTTATGGTCACAGTTTTAATATTGGATGTGTGACTAAAAAACAATCATGGTCATGTTAAATGGTACAACATGTGACTATAAATATAATATATCTTTCATTTTGTTAGGTGTGACTAAAAATAAATACTAAGGAAACGTTATCATAGTCTATGTACTTTATGGTCACAGTTTCAATCGTGACGTGTGACTAAAGATAAATCATGGTCACGATAATTGAAAAAACATGTGACTGTAAGTATAATATGGTCATATTTAAGTTTATTGGTGTGAATAAAAATTAATACAAAGGAAACGTTATCGCAATCTAATACTTAATGGTCACAATTCCAATTTGGAGGGGTGACTAAAGATAAATCCTGGTCATGATAAATGGAAAAACATGTGACTGTAAGTATAATATGATCATTTCATTTTATTAGGTGTGACTAAAAACTAATACTAAGGAAACGTTATCACAATCTAAGTACTTTGTGGTCACAGTTCTAATTTTGGTGTGTGACTAAAGATAAATCATTGTCATTATAAATGAAAAAACATGTGATTGTATGTATATTATGGTCATCTATCATTTTATTTGGTGTGACTAAAGCTTAACACTACAAGAAAATAAACCTAATGGAACCTTTGATATAATCAAATACAACCATTATTATAGTTTTAGGAAAATAAATGCAAATTTTTTTTACATAAAATGCAACATTTTTTTCATAGATTTTAGTTAGATTATATGCAACCTTTTTATAGTCAATTGCAACTTCATAGTATCATTGTTGAATCGCTAAAATTTTCTATTAATATGCAACAATATTCAATTACACGTAGAAAATAAGAACATGAATATAATTATGTATACTCATATCATAATCTAAGATATCTCTAATCTCAAAATAACAAAGTAATCAAAATAAATTTATTCATTACAATTATAGAAAGTAATGAAATCTCCTGATCATCTATATGATCATAGGTAGCTTTTCTATAATATTCAGCATCAATAGGTTCAAAGTTTGCTCGTTGGCTTTCAAAATTTATGCAAATAGCTTCAAGCTCAGCTTTTGGATATGAAGCAACAACTATTGGAGTAAAAGGCCAACCAACCATGGCTGCAGATGGGGTTGCAAGTTTACACATGCTGTCTTCCGAACCTGCCAAACTCCATTAAAAACTAAAGTAATTGCATAGTTTCAAGATGAGCTGATCTATTAGTAGGTATATGATACCAAACTGTTTTTATTTCATTTGTATCAAAATCACCATTAGAAGCCTGAATATTTTTATCATATACCTACATAGAGAATTTTTATTTATTGAGAAATAGATACAGGAAAACTTTAATAATGACCTCCAAATAAACCAAAGATTAGAGTATGCAAACAAATAAGATAAAAGATAAGCAATCAAATTTTTTTAAAGAAAATAACTAAAAGCTACCTTCAAAATAGCTGAATATCGCACCTGCAAGAACATGAAAGTTAGGTGTCAATGGAATAAGGAATTAAAGAAATTACCTTAAATCATATACAGAAAATAAAGGGAAGCTTTTAAAATAAATCACCAAACTCTTACAAATATATCGTTAGAGAAAATGAACCATTATAAAGCAGAAATCATCTCAAATAAAACTGTCTAAAAACTTTTGATTCCCTAGCATATAGAAATTGCAAAATGGATAGTAACTGTGAGCCTATGATATACAAATCAAGTACTAACTACAGCTAGAACTCCATACAATTATGGAATAAGAAAAAGAAGTTAATCGGGTGTTTGGCCTAACTTTATCAACGATTGTTAAAGAAATAGAAGAGTCAAACAATTTAACCATATCATACCCTTTTAGGTGGTAAACAGCAATGAATTTCAATAATATAGAAAACGAAAATAAATCCAAAAATAATGTAACTCAAAGACAAACAACAACACCTGCAAACAAATAAGAAGTTGAATAAGTAAGCTGAAATCATATACAAAATAATTAAAAATTAACATTCAACTAAACATACAAAGAACATATAATGGTCGACTTGAACTAACAACTATTTAGTAATTTGAGAGACGAAATCATACATATGTACTTGCTCTCCTTCTTATTATTAACTGTATAAATAACCTAACTTAGTGAAAGCAGACCAAAGAGGGTGTTCCTCCAACCCACAATTCCTCAAATCCAGGCCAAGATCATGTTAGGTTTCGTAGAGAAGGAACAAAATCGTGCCTTCAAAAAGAAAATCCGAAATCAAAGAAAGGAATAAATGCAAAACAAAGATTAGTTGAAATAATCAGAAATAACAACAATCGAAACATAAATCGACTCACCTCAACGCAATCGGCATAAAGATTTGCAAAAATGAAACACGCAACACCTCATCTCTGTTTATGGAGTTGCACCCTTAGGCATCAGAGTTGTACTCAAAGCATCAAGTGTTCTATCCATTCTGACGGAAATCGTGAAAGAAAGCATCAGATCTCGATCTTGATTGAAGTCGCTGATTTGTAGATATTAAAATCAATGGAAACGTAGAAAGCTGAACGTGAAAAGGGAAGAAAGTTGAAAGACGGGGATACTCACCAGCGTACACGAAGACGAGGGATGCGATCTGAGGGTGCAATTCGGTAATAACATCTCAGCCGCGAGAAATTGCATCATCACTCCCTGTTGTTGTGCTTGACCCACCCCATCGTCACGGACCCTATGGCTCTCCGTCTCTCCAAACGAACTGGATTAGAACGAATAGAATATTGATGGTATTAGAAATAGATCCATCAGATAAAAAAGAGGGGAAATGAGGATGAAAAAATAGAACTAAAATTTTAGGCGGAGTTGAGAGGGAAATGGAAATTTGGGGGGGGGGGGGGGGGGGGAGCCAGATAATTTTAATCGTAAGAGAAAATGTTTTGAAATTTTTTCGAATTTAAGTAGCAATTATAAAATTATATAGAAATACAAGAGGGTAAACCTAGAGACTTAATTAAACTATAATTCATGCATATTCGTTTTATTACCCGAATAACGTATTACATTACATTTAATAAAGTTATAATTCATAATATGGTATTGGTGACTTTACCTTCTTCATAAAAAAATTATTTAGAGCATGTCTCTACAATTTAGAAAAAATACAACATAAACATGATCATCTTTAAAAAAATGTTGTTAGAAAAACAATCCAACCCTGAATAGCGACTAACACTAACTTATGATTTGAAAAACTTGAGACTTTAAGTCTTGATAGAAAGTTAGGTGAATATAAAGTTTTATCAAAATTATAATGAACATATTCTAATTGTTGAGTATAAAGTCTAAATTATAATCAGAATACTATAATGTTAAATTAATAAAAAAATATTTATCTTGGTATATATTAGAAACTTACAATTGTATTAGTCATGATGTTTAAAATTTCCAATTTGAATGTACATGGATCATTTGATATGATAGAAAAACTATTTATTATTGGATATTATGAACATAAATTTTATCGTTTACGGATTTCTCTATAAATAGTATCATCTACAATGTTGATTGAATTTGTAAAATAATATTAGTTATTCACTAATTATAATATTAAATTGATTTGCTCAATTATATTTGAAAAACACAGTAAATAAGTGTCTGTTGGTATTTTATAAGTTTTTTAAATATTTATTAAATGAAAATAATAATATTTTAAAAAATAATTTTAAATAAAAATTAAATGTAAATTAATATATGATTGTCATAATTCCATAAATATAATTAAATAAAAATATATCATGAATATAAGGGATATAATTTCTAAAAAAAAATGAATTTATTAGGGAGTAGATTTGGGAGGGAAAATTTGTGTGAGAATGATTCTAGTGTTGACAAGTGTCAACAAGTGTCAACATATACATCAGTAGGCCACATTAGCATTCGTTGGGCCTAAGCAAGCATCCTTGGGCATAAGTAAGCTTCATTGGGCCTAAGTGACCACCATTGGGCCTAACAAACCATTGCTCGGCCTCATCAGGCTTCATTAGGCCTAAGAGAACAACATAGGACCTAAGTGACCTTTACTGGACCTAGTTGGCCTTCATTGGACTAAACTAACCTTAATTAGGCCATATTAGCCTTCATTGGCCTAAGCAAGCATCATTGGGCCTAAGTGACCACCATTGGGCCTAACAAAAAATTGCTCGACCTCATCAGGCTTCATTGGGCCTAAGAGACCAACATAGGCCCTAAGTGACCTTTATTGGACCTAATTGACCTTCATTGGACCTAACTAACCTTAATTAGGCCACATTAGCCTTCAGTAGCCCTAACACAAGCATCATTGGGCTTGAGTGGCCACCATTAGGCAATACCATTGATCGACCTCATCAGGCTTCACTAGGCCTAAGAGAATTACATAGGCCCTAAGTGACCTTTATTAGACCTAGTTGACCTTCATTGGACCTAATTAACCTTAATTAGGCCACATTAGCCTTCATTGGGCCTAAGAAAGCATCATTGGGCCTAAGTGACCACCATTGGGCCTAACAAACCATTCCTCGGCCTCATCAGGCTTCATTGGGTCTAAGCGAATAACATAGGCCCTAAGTGACCTTCATTGGACCTAACTGACCTTAATTAGACCTCATTAGCCTTCATTGGGCCTAAGCAAGCATCATTGGACCTAACTGACCACCATTGGCCATAAAAAATCATTGCTCAGGCTCATTAGGCTTTACTGGGCCTCAAAGAACAACATATGCCCTAAGTGAGATTCAGTGGACCTAGTTGACCTTCATTGGAGCTAACTGGCCTTCATTAGGTCTCATCAGGCTTCATTGGGACTAAACAAGAATCATTGGACTTAACTGACCAACACTGGACCTAACAAACCATCGTCCACCCTTATTAGTCTTCATTGGGCCTAAGTAATCATCATAAGACCTAACTAACATTTATTGGACCTAGTTGACCTTCATTGGACCCAAATTACCCTTCATTGGGCCTAAGCAACCATCATAAGACCTAATTGACATTAATTGGACCGAGTTGACCTTCACTAGACCCAAATTACCCTTCATCGGGCCTAAGCAACCATCATAGTACCTAACTGACATTAATTGGACCGAGTTGACGTTCACTTGACCTAGTTAACCTTTATTATACCCAAATTACCTTTCATTGGACCTAATTGACCTTCATTAGGGGATTGATTAGACACGTCAGTTGGATCAGATAAATCCACAGATTTTATAGATCTAATAGTTTGGGGATTAATCTTTTGAATTTAACAGATGAATCACTTACTTCAATTAAATATTTTAATTTTTTATAACAATAATATACATGATTGAATATTAGTAAATTTTTATGTTAAAATGGATGATTTAATTTGTATAATAATATTTAAATATTAGTTTTTTAATATTATTAAATAATACTTTAAGATATTTTAGTCTTAATCCAAAAAAAAAAATCCCTCCTAAATTTTTCTCATTTGGAGCCCTAATAGTTCAAAAGATTTCATTTTCCTTTTCCTCTTGATTTGATCGTCTGGAAGAAGCAGGCAGCCAGACAACCCATACCCAAATTAACTACTCCAACACTCTGATTTACCATCATCATCATCACCATCATCTGTACATCATGGCTAAAACCCTATAGAGCCCCTTACCCGATCTTCGGTGATGATAGCAGATATAGAGAAAGAGTGGAGAACGAGAAAGGCGATGGTGGCCGATCGGGGTTCAGCCATTGTTTTAGGCGGCGTTGATGGTTTACTAGGCTGGTGAAACGATTACTTCTCATGGCTAAGCAAGTAGCAACCATACGCTTTCTCATCGCCTGCTCGATCTATTCGGGACGTATTACTGATTTAGGGTTTTTCGTACCTCCACCACCGTCGATGCAGCTCTTAAAGAGGTTCTCTTCGTGGATCAATACAGGTCTGTTTGATTTCTTCACCTAATTTCATCATCAATTTATCTAGATGCAACCTTTGAACAGTGTTACCCTTGGCTGGATCTTCTTCGAATCAACGTGTTGTCTTCTTCATAAAGCATTTTTAGTGTCATATACGTGGCTCCTTTTCACTATCCTTACTTGAAGGTATATATAGATCTGGTATGCGTTTTTTCTATTTAGCGATTTCGCTCTCTTCATCGCTGCTATAAGGTTTCGCGTTTTCGTATTCCATTCTGCATTGGTTCATGTTCTTTGTGGAACTGGTATGCTTTTTATTTATGTTTCTTCTCTGTATTTCTGCTCAAGGCTTGGCTTAATTTTTATAGGTTAAATTTTCATCTATTATCGTTTTTTTGTGATTCCAGTAGATGCAGGTTCTAAAGTTTTAAGCTTTTCTTTTCAGTTGGGTTTTAAGACGCGCCAACACAATTTTTGATTGAAATGGACAGGTTTGGATTATTTTGACCCGCAAACATCTAATTTGGAAATATCAATTTCTTCGTGTCCAGCTTGCCTTTCAAACTGTTTCTTCGTTTTATTTTATTTGGGTTATTAGATCAAAACTCAAAAGGTAAGGTTATCAAACGTTTATCAATTTCTTGATTTTGTAGGTACAAACTACAGACTATATGTTTTAGATATGCCTGCTGATAGAGGTTTACTTCTAATCTTAACTTACTAACTTTTTAATATTGTGTTCACATTGTAAATCAATTGTTACTCTGTTAGACTTGTTTATGCATAAATTTGGGTTATCCATATGCATACTAAATGCAACTGTTATATGCATTTTTTATGTTTGTACTTAAACTAATCCGAGTGTTGCTTTTATAACGATTAACATCAAGCATATTTCATGTACAGGTAAAAATCTTCTTGAAACAGAATTGTTGACAATTAATAGTTGATATTTCCACATAATCTTTGTTCCTAGGATGGTATATTTTGTAGAAATAGCTTATTTGGTAGCTGCAATAAATATCTTGGGACAACTTCAATCATAAAAAGATCTGTTGATTGTGTTTTATCTCTTCTTAATATCATCAAATCTACATGTGCTACTCACCTCTTTTTTAATCAGTTATATCATTATCTGGTTAGTTCTATATGGCTATTTCATGAAAATTATGATTAATTTGATTTCAACTTCTTTGTGTGAATTTCCCATTTATATTATCTGTTTATCTTATTGGAGACTTGCACTCACAAATGAGTTCGTAATCACCTTTGTTTCGCAGGTCTAGGATCTCTCATAACCTACTTGCTCACCGTCTATGCCAAGAAAACATGTATGTTTATTAGAAGCATTTAATTTCCGTGAACCTGGGTTTTTGTAATTAAGTTTTGAATTGGTTTTCCCTTTACTAATTGTTTTTCCCCCTTGATGACCAGATTTGGATTTTTATTGGTATGTTAGCTTTTCTAGATTGGAGGTTATTGAAGGTATGAGTGCTCCCATCGAAGAGATCGAGTATGCTCTATTATTGCTGAGATACGTATATAGTTTATCAATTTGATGAGTAGTAGATTTTTTATGTTTTCGGTTTTTAACACCAACATATTTTTATATTTATCCCTTGCCATTACGTTTTTGCAGGAATGTCACTGCTAAAGTCGTGTTTTGTTAAATTTTCAAGTTGATTTCTACAGGTACGACTCATATTTTGAAATAACTTTTTGACTTGACTGAAACCCAATTGGTTTCTGCAGGTATGACTAAGATTATTGAAGTCATAGCAGACATGAAAAAATATAATAGGCATAGATGGGTACCTTTTTTATGTATCCATCGTTATTTAAATCCTTTAACGAAGACGGTTTTAATTCACTATGTGGTTTTCAGGATGGATTGCAGGTTTAAACATGAGATATTAGTTTTAAATTATTATTTGTTTTTTTCCCGTTTAAATGATGTTGCTATAGGAACAACTTACGACGTTGGTTCAAAAGAAAGAAGTTCAAAACGTCAAGCAGCAAAAAAAAAAGGAATCATGTAACGAGGCATGGATTGAAGCAACATACCAGGAGCATTACTAAGAGGAATAAAGTCTAGAGAGATTTAGATTATGATGCATATATGTTATGACAATTTATCATTACCTTTAGCCAATTTTGTAGATCTATTACATGAGAAATTATAATTATATGTAGCAATTTCATTTAATTTTATTATTATACCGTTTTATCGTTTCAGATTGTCCGTATATGGTATTACTTTCGCATATGTGACTAAAGGGGAAATTTAATAACCTAAATTAAATATTGTGAATAAAGGTTAAACAAAAGTGACACTTAAAAATAATTCATGTGATTATAATATGTTTTTGGTCGCATTTTAATTTATTTTATGTCACCAAAAGGTATATAATGGTCACTTTATATTGACAATTGTGTGTTTGTTAGCTATATATAGTCACAGTTCACTTGATAATTTGTGTCTAAAATATATGAACAGTCACATAGAAAATAAAAGTGTGACTACAAGTGTTTTAAGGTCATGTATTTATATAACATATGTGACTAAATGAAAAATATAAAAATCCAAATTAGATAATGTGACTAAAGGTTAAACAACGGTGACACTTAAAATAATTCATGTGCTTATAATACGTTTTTCATCACATTTTTTTTATTTTTCTTATGTCACTAAAATGTATGTAAGAGTCACTTTATATTAACAATTGTGTGATTATAAAACGTTTCTAGTCACATTTTTATTTTTCATATGTGACTAAAAGATATATAATGGTTACTTTATATTAACAACTATGTGTTTAAGTGTGACCATTTTCCAACCAATAGTCACTTTAAGACATTTTTTGTGTGTCTAAAAACTATGAAATAGTCACACTTCAAACTATTTCTACATCAACTTTCAGGATATAGTCACACATAACAAAATTGTGTCTCTAAAACCTAGACAATAGTCACACCTAAATATTTGTTATGTGACC
>JBCNJP010000010.1:27867129-27985438 GCA_039602395.1 Deinandra increscens subsp. villosa | reverse complement strand
TTTAAGTCCACAAATGGACTTGTTCATCTTGCAAACCCTATTTGGATATTTAGGTACTTCTGGGGCTCGGCGTCACGAACGTCGTGTTCAAATTTGAGCCTCTAACTCCAAACGAGTCAAAAGTTACGCCCGTTTCCGTGAAAGTGTGAAAAAGTGACTTTTTGCCGCAAACTATTTAATATTACAAGCCTCATAATCTAGCCTCTACACAGCCTAAGCAAGGCTACGTAAACAAGCCTAATGCTAAGAACCTAAACTAAGCTAATTAAACTAAGAAAGCGATAGATAAAGAAATAAAAAGAAGAATAAAATAAAAGATAAGAAGAGAATTTACCTCGAAGAAGCTTTACAAACGAGACGAGTTCGAAGGGCAGCACCTCCTCGCCGAGAGCATAAAAAAAAACTACACACGATATCTAAATGGGTATTAAGCTTGTGGTGTTGGGTTTTACAGTGGGTATCCGGGTTCCCGTTTTAATTTTTACCGAATAAATTAACAGGTCAATTAATCAGATTAATTGCGTAGCAGAAAATAAGTGTTAAAAAGCGATTTAAAGTAAAAACGTAGACAGGATCTGATCATTGTGTACGCGTAAATACTGAAAATTAAATTAAATAAATTAATTTAAAGATCTAAACAATTTTGATATACTTTGGCGGAATCCGAACAACTGTTCGAGACACCGGGGTTCGACGAACTGGTGCTAGGGTCAACGGTAACGCCTGACTTGAACCGGCGAGTCAAGTCTTCAACCGATTGTGAAGACGGGGCCATAGGCACCACGGGCGGGTTCATCTCATAAACCGGTGGTGGTGGCGGTAACGAAACCATGCCATGTATCATGGCATTCCAATCGAACGGTTCCACCGTGCTTGACGGCGAATCCGTCATAGAGACGATTTCATTCGTCGCGCGTGGAGGCGGCGGAGGAAGTGGCATGACGGCGGCGGCTTACAATGGTGCCGGTCACTTAGGGTTTTTACCCGGTTCAACGGTGGCGGCATGAGATGGTTCAAACAACGGTCTCGGTGGTGCAGGTAAAGCGAGACCACCTCGTGGTGGTCCTCGCCAAAAAGATCGGCGGCGACGGCGGCACGGGCCGCGGTGGCGGCGACTGTGGCGGCGGCCCTCTCATTGGCGGCGGTGGCTCGGGCGGCAGCGGCGGTTGTCTCTAACTTCAACGCGGCTGCGATCAATCTAGGATCACGCTTCACCATTTCAACGGTCGAGAAAAGCGACGGAGATGGTGGTGGTTGTTTGCGTCGAATGAGAGAGAGATGGAGAGGGTTTGAGGGTGGCGATGGCAAGGGAGGGAGGAGAGGGAGAGGAGATCGCGATTAGGGTTCTCCTAATCCCCTCCCTTCCTTTTATTCTTTTTGATGACTTCTTTGGCAAGCAAAGCCCATCTCGCAACCAAAGCCTCTAAACCCAATGATTTTACTAGCCCGTTAACCGGTAACGACTAGATAATCATTCGCCGAAAATTCCTGTAAACATTTTAGGACAATAATTGTTTCGTTACTTTTAATTAAATATATAACTATTATTTATTTAAATAAACCGTTTGATTTAATTAACTAACAATTAATTAATTATTAGTTCGTTGACTCCGATGTAACTCTTCGGGGTCGAAACCAGGTCGGTTACGATAATTGTCGGGTCAGGATACCTAGTATACAAGAATCTCCCACTTGGACTGATCGCAACACTTTAGCATTGTAGTCAGAGGCACTCTAGCTATGCATGGCTACACCAACCAGTTTCGGCACTTTAAGTCGACAGCCAAAGTATATCTGATTGTAAAGCAAGCAGATAGAGGACTCATGGTAACTGTTTTCATGTGTTCCTATTCGTTCTAGACATAGATGAATAATGAGACATGGACTCTCATGTAATTGATTCATCGATTACATTCTCGTTATCCGATTCGAAGTGTACCAATCAAATACACAGTAAGTTTGGGTGAGGCCTCACACTTCACACTTTAAACCGATAGTACGAAAATCCCATCTTGAGCATACAACTCCCACTAAACTTTAGATCTATTCCCAAAAGTAGCCCTATTGATGGCAATTACGCGGCATCGAGAGACTACAATCAAATAACACTCTACAGTAAACGAGAGTTCTAGTATACGTCTCAGGTCTAAGGAAACATTAGAGCATACCATTAATCAAGCAATAAAAACTTCCATGATTGAATTGCTTGAAGCAAGTTACGTCCAACGTCATTTTCTAATGAGGTATGTGACTTTCAACTTTAAACCTCTTTAAGGTTCAAAATGAGAATAGTCTTGATTTAGAGCCATTCCCACGTCTCTAACCGACTACAGACATTTAGAACAATATCAACAATTGTTCAGGAATGATTAAACGTATTAACACCGAACACAGTTATGAAATTCCATATTGCATTTACCGATGGAATATGAACAATATAGATAACTGTTATATGTTCATACACCCAAATACTAAATCAAAACATGTCTTTAGCTAATCTAAGCCCTAACGCTTCTCTATGACGATCATTGAGTCTCGGGCTTTGTAAAGGGATCAACTAAGTTTTGATCTGTGTCTACTTTGCATATCTTTATTTTATTTCTTTCAACTACTTCTCTAATGTAGTGAAATTTCCTCAGAATGTGCTTGGCTTTCTTATGAGACCTTGGCTCATTGGCTTGAGCAATAGCGCCTGTGTTATCGCACATCATCTCGATTGGTTACTTGACACTTGGAACCACATCGATATCTGTGATGAACTTCTTCATCCATACTGCTTCCTTGGCAGCTTCTGAGGCGGCTATGAATTTAAATTCAGTAGTAGAATCAGCTACCACTAACTGTTTGGTGCTACACCACGAAACATCACCTCTACTGAGGGTGAATACGTATCTGGACTGTGAGCGAGATTCATCTCGATCATTCAGAAAACTAGCGTCAGTGTAACAATTTACAGCGAGCTCATCAGTTCCTCCATATACCAAAAAAATCTCACTCGTGTTTCTAAGGTATTTCAGGATGTTCTTTAAAGCAGTCCAGAGAGCTAGACCGGGACTCTGTTGGTATCGACTTGTCAGACTCAATGCAAACGAGACATCCGGTCGAGTGAAGAGCATGGCATACATAATTGAGCCTATAGTAGAAGCAAATGGGATCGAAGCCATTTGGTTGATCTCCTTCTCCATTTGAGGAGATTGAGATTTGTTCAAGATAGCACCCTTTGTCATAGGGACGACTCCTTTCTTGGAGTTGCTCATGTTGAACCGTGCTATAATCTTGTCAATGTATCTACTTTGACTGAGACCCAGAAGCCGCTTCGATCGATCTCTGTGAATCTTAATTCCCAGAATATAAGCGGCTTCCCCAAGATCCTTCATAGCGAAACAAGATGATAGCCATACCTTAACTTCGTTAAGCATGGGGATGTTGTTTCCTATGATCAGTATATCATCCACATACAATATGAGGAATGATATAGCGCTCCCACTTGCCTTTCTGTAAACACACGGTTCATCTTCGTTTTGAGCAAAGCCAAACTCCTTGACTTTCTGGTCAAAGCAAAGATTCCACCTTCTAGATGCTTGTTTAAGTCCACAAATGGACTTGTTCATCTTGCAAACCCTATTTGGATATTTAGGATCGACAAAACCATCATGCTGAACCATGAAGACATCCTCAGTGAGTTGTTCGTTCAGGATTGCGGTTTTAACATCCATTTGCCATATCTCATAGTCATGGTATGCGGCTATGGCAAGCAATATCCTGGTCAATTTGATCATGGCCACAGGCGAGAGGGTTTCTTCATAGTCAATCCCTTGGGTTTGAGTGAAACCTTTCGCAATAAGTCGTGCCTTATAGGTTTGCACATATCCATGCATGTCAGTTTTTCTTTTAAAGATCCACTTGCTCCCTACTGCCTAAGAACCGGGGGGGGGGGGGGGTGGGGTAGCTCAATCAAGTCCCATACTTGATTATCACGCATGGATTGCATCTCGGCGTTTACGACATCAAGCCATTTGTCAGATTCAGTATCTGACACAACAACTTTGTAATTAGTATGTTCGTCATCTGAGTCAGCTACTAACAGGACATCGGAAGCTTCTAGATTACAGAGGTATCTATCAGGTTCCCTACGTGTTTTTTCGCTCCTGCGAATGCTTGGGTTTTGGTCTGATGGTGCGACAACCATTTTTTGATCAGACCCAGCGACCGTCTTAGGGTTTTTTGTTTCTCGAATATCTTCGAGATCCACTAGATCACTATTTGTTCCTCTTTTGAGAAACTCTTTCTCAAGTAACTTACCCTTCCTTTTGATAGAAACATGGTTTCCATCAGGATGGTAAAAGTAAAAGCCACTATTACAATAGTATCCGATGAAAATCACCTTTTCACCTCGAGGATCAAGCTTGTTGTCAGATTTACTAATGACATAAGCTTCACATCCCCATACTCTAAGGTAAGAAAGATTAGGAGAAGAAACATGCCATATCTCATATGGGGTCTTATCCACTTTCTTGGTTGGTGCCAGATTTATGAGACGAGCGGCGGTCAAGAGAGCATAACCCCAAAAGGAGTGGGACAAGGTAGTCCTACACATCATCGATCGAACCACGTTTAACAAGGTTCGATTCCTCCTTTCACTAACACCATTCAACTGTGGTGTACCGGGAGGAGTGGGTTGTGAAATAATTCCATAAGCCTTGAGATGATCAAGGAATTCATTGCTAAGATACTCACCACCTCTATCCGATCGAAGTATCTTAATAGTTCGACTTAGTTGATTCTCTACTTCCTTTTGAAACTATTTGAACTTCTCAAAAGTTTCATGCTTATGTTTCATCAGATAGACATAAGCATATCTGCTATAGTCATATATGAAAGATACGAAGTAGCATTCACGATTTCTCATTTCAGTTCGAAAAGGTCCACATACATCAGTATGTATAAGTCCTAACAGACCATTGGCCAGTTCACCAACATGGGTGAAAGGTGACTTGGTCAGTTTACTAGATAAGCATGATTCGCATTCACCGAAGGTATCTGCATCAGTTTCGAGAATCCCTGCAGACTGAAGCTTCTTGATGCGAGCCATGCTTAAGTGACCTAGTCGATGATGCCACAACGAGGAATCGTTATCAACTTTGTTTCGTTTAGAAACATGATAGAGTTGATCGTGCGTTTGAACAATTATCTCATATATACCATGTCGAGGTTTAGCCTCGAAATAAAAGATATCGTTAAAGTAGGTAAAAATGGAATTTCCATTAAACTTGTACTTAAAACCTTGTTCAAACAAGGAAGAGACAGAAATAATGTTTCTGGACAATCCAAGAGCATATAAACAGTTATCTAGAGTAACTACAAGACTGGTAGGACATGTAAGAGAATATATGCCGGTAGCCAAGACCGGGACTCTTTTGCCATCACCAACGATGAGCTCCATACCGCCTTGTTCTATTTTCTTCCACTTTTCAGGTTCCCACAAAACATTAACGATGTGGAAACCACATCCAGTATCAAATACCCATGTATTGGAGGAAACAGTGAAATGTTCAATAACATTTATTGACATACCTGATGAGCAACCCTTACCGGGGTTTCTAGTCATCTTGATCTTAGCAAGGTAGATGGGGCAGTTACGTTTCCAGTGGCCCATCTGATTACAATCAAACTATTGGCATTCCTAAGGAGGAGGCGCCGATAGTTTCTTGCCCTTAGTCTATTAAACCTTGTTCTTGGACTTGGTTATACATGTATCATCAACTCTGAGCACAGCCGGTGTGGTCCTGATCTTGACATTTAGAAATAATGTCAGAACCTCATCTAAAGTCTGAGCCGAGCAGTTTACCACATGTAAGCGATAATGCTCGGGTAAAGATCCGAGGAGTACATCCAAAGCCATCCCTTCAGGAATGGAGTAGCCGAGGTCGATCAGTTTGTCGCGATACCCCTTCATCATCATGACATGATCATAGGCAGAGGAATTGGGCGACATGTGGCAGTTCGCAAAATGTTGAAGTGCTTTACATCACTTACCTCTCTGGCTCAACTCAAACAGATCTTTAAGTTTTCTCATGATCTCATACGCTCCCATGTCGGTAAAGTTATACCGAAAATCCAATGTCATGCTAGATAACATAAGCTCAGTGACTTCCCGAGAGTCATCACTGTGCTTCTGGATTTCCCTCAGCGAGCGGTCGTTTAACAAGTAAGACGGCGTGCTCGGGATGGGTCGGTAAAGAACATACAACTTTCCAAAAAGATTCAAGATGTTCCTCAAGAGGGTTTGCCACGACAAGAAGTTCGTCTTAGTGAATGGATCGAGAAATACCATTGAACTTAGAGGAACATTGTTTTCAATAGCCTTCTGAAATAATGCAAAGTAATTTTAAATTATTATTTTCGACGTAAACTGATGTGCTCGGAACGTACCTAAAAATGTAATCAAAACCTAGACCTAAACCTAGACCTAGACACACCTAATTTTACCGAAAACCCTAAAACTGAACCGAACCCTAAGGCAAGTGTACCTGTCGGATTATAGTAAAGCTAAGGAAGACCGGGAATATCGAACCCTAAGGACACTCTAAAGACAAAGACTTAACCTAGACCTAGAAAATGGAAATACTGAGTAATTTGGGTTTTGATTTGAGATTTGATTTGAATTAAAATTAACTAACGCAACTAACAAACGGACAACAGGAAACCTAAGAACAACCTTCAGAACAGAGAAAGATACCACCTAGACTCAGAATCCTAATCACTAATGACAACTTCAATCGGTTATGACTAATCTGATGGTGGCTAGTTCACCTTTCAAGTACTTCCTAGCATGCAATCCTAACGCTCGAACAGGAGTTCACCTTTCGGGTACATCCAACCTCAACTAGACCTAACCACCCTCGAAACAATCTAAGGCACCTTAAGCTAGCTGGAGCTACCATGAATTACTACGACTGCCAAGAATTAGCAAGTTACCTAATTTCCTAGGGCACCCCTCTTCCGATGGCGATGTGATCCTATTCCACTAAGCAACCCAACTAACCTACCTAACTATCACCTTCCGGCTTGTCTAATTAGGGCAGCAAATTGCAATCCCAAAAAGATACTTATTAACTAACACAATAGTTCAAGACGTCTCCTAAACCATCCTATCGCAACCAACCCTAAAGCTAACTACTTTAGACAATTCACCTAGACCGAAAGACATTCGAAGGCAAAAAGTGCATTAATTTACAACTATAACTCCAATCAACAATTCACATATGCATTCAATCATAGCAACCATGGAGTTTAATAAGAAAGTACATCAATCAATTAGTCATAAAACCGAACAAAGTAATCAAAAGATCATAATCATCAATACGAGTCTAGGTGGCTCAAAGAGTTTAGCCAACAATCATGTCAAGTACAGAAAACATAATAAAAATCAGAACTTTAAGCCCTAACATGATAAAATCTAGAAATCGGAAGAGATTAGATGAACCCGTTATTGATTTGGGGATGAAGAAGTGGATCCACCGTTGAATTCCCCTTTGATTCCTAGTCATCCTCTGCTCTTGAAATCGCCCCTGGATCGCTCTCTGCCGTCTGCAAGTCGAGTTATCCGAATACAAACCCTAAACTTGATTTTATACGAAATTTCCTTTTTCTGCGGGTTTTGGACCTCCAAGCGTATCGCTTGGAGGTGTATTACGGCTAGGCGATACGCCTAGAGCTGATGTCGCGACAAAACAGTCGGTCAAACCGACTTAAGACTCTCGTTGACTTCCCTTTTCCGCGCGTATCGCCTAAGAATCATCAGGTCCCAGGCGATACGCCTGGGACAACTTGTTCAGCACTTCTCTCTTTCTTTTCTTGTTCTCTTCTCGCTTTCTCTCGTGGCCTCGGGAATTTACTAACACCTGAAAAACTTGTAAAACCATAAATAAAAGACTCCCAGACTAAACTTAACTAAAAACAATTAAAACAAACACAAACCGTCTCAATTAGACTCAAATACGTAACAAAAGACTCAGGAAAACCGGATGTGTTTGCAACACATCAAATATCCCCACACTGACTCTTTTTTCGTCCTCGAAAAATACTGCAATGGAATCATAACCAAGAAATTGACTACTAAACATTCAACATTTAAAATTAACAGTCCACCAAACAATTCCACATTCCATAATGTACTAGCACACTAACTACAATTGCCAAT
Source organism: Deinandra increscens subsp. villosa (assembly GCA_039602395.1). Taxonomy (NCBI): domain Eukaryota; kingdom Viridiplantae; phylum Streptophyta; class Magnoliopsida; order Asterales; family Asteraceae; genus Deinandra; species Deinandra increscens. Next base: position 27,977,235 of record JBCNJP010000010.1, on the reverse strand, counting down.
ATTTCTATCCGATTAAACCTAACCACCAACCTTTTCTTTCGCCCCCATGTGTTTATAAAATTACCAGATATAAGTTTCAGCCGCAATGGATCCCACTAAAGGAAGCTCTAGTTCAACCTACTACCGAATCTTATTCAGTCAAAGCAAAGGGTATAATTGATTTAAATTTTATATATTTTCTCCAACCCCCCCTTAAACCAGATACTAGGATGTCCAAAGAATGACTCATTATTGAAAGAACACAAATTTCTGAGCATTTATTCTCTAAACTAACATATTTTTCTTCTTCTTTTTTTTCATTTTTTTCATAATTTTTTTTTTTCATAGTTGGTCACTTTTACCTAAAATTACCAACGGACATCACCAGAGGTATTCTTTCACAAGGTCTTACCCCCGAAATCATACATGAGTAATTTGCCCGCGAGATCCGGAACATCATCAGAGGTACTTACCACGGGATACTATCCTTAGTTTGTACATGAGTATTCTGCCCCTTCACTCTAATTCATTAACCAGATTATTAACTACATGCTCATTAGAAATTCTAAGGACATAGGAGTATCTAGCCTAAAGCGGTCTCTTTCTTCCTAATCATCAGATTCAGTATCCCTATCACTCCTAAAATGAGAACCCACTAGCAGACTGATTAGCATATTTATACAACAAAAAACACATAGGCTATTTATTTAAGCTACTCCTAGGTCAGCTGGGCCTACCAACACATCATAAACTAGTAATGCTTTCCATTCAACCAAACTTATCCACTTTTCCCAAATTATTCATTAATTAATATTTAAGCACAAGATAGACAGTCAAATCCCAGTTCCTATCATTTTCCATTTAAATTGCAGCCAGAATCTCGGACATTTTTGAACAGTTTTTTCAAGTTTTTTTTTCAATTTTTCAAAATTTTATTCAAAATTTTATGACTCAATACGAAAGTATCCCATCCCCACACTTGAATCACACATTGTCTGCAATGTGGAATGGAACAAAAATAAAACAGAATAAAAGCACGAAAAAGAAAAATAAATAAAATAAAACAAGTTGAAACGTGTTCACCTGAAATTCCAGAGACTCAGCACAACAACCACAAACGATCCATCGCACTCCGGTAAACAGAAATAAAATAAATTGAAAATTTAAAAAGTTTTCTGAAATACCTTCTCCAGGCGTATCGCTTACAATCATGCATCTCCCAGGCGATACGCCTGGAACTGCACACAACCGGCCCGCATGAGACTTCTACGCGTATCGCCTATAACCTACCAACCTCCAGGCGATACGCTTGGAACGCAATTTCCAGGGAATTTTGAGCTTATTGCCTCAAAATTTTTCTATCTCTTTTGCTTCTACCAGCTCCTCCAGTCGAAAAACTCAGTCCAGAACTGCAATTTTTTACCTGCACATCTCATATTCCTTAAAGCTCGAATCTCCAGAATCACCTGCAAACACCAAAAACAAAAAACGAAAAGACACAAAAGGCACAAAAACTAAAAATGCAGAAAATTAAAAAACACGACTACAATAATATACACCCCCGGGCACTTATCAATTAGTACGAAACATACGAACAACCTCCAAAACCATCCGGAGGCTTTGATTTCACATCTCTCAACACAAAACTACCGGTTTCCCCCCGGTTCCTATCAGCACAACTTCCAACTAACTCCCTAAACCATAAAGCAACCAACTTTAACAATTGTACCAACTTTTTAACCTTCCAATGCTTAAACCGACCCGGGAGAAAGCTAATCTTCTCTAGAAAACTTAACTTTGGGTCATTCTCACTAGAAACCACAACTAACCTCCCCACACTTGATCTAAGCACAATCCTAGCATCAAACTCACCTATGTCACCAAGTGTGGCTCTCCTATAACCATCCTCAACTATCAAACATGCTCCAACCACTAACTCCTCACCGGGTTCTACTAACGGGTCAAAAATCTCATTTCTATCAATCAACCCATCTAACCCCTCGGGAACCTCCCCACACTTATCCTCAACTACAACCTCACCCTCCAACCTATTTCCAACTACCAAGTCCTCACCAGTGACATAACTAACACAACTATCCACCAAAGATATGAAAGAACCTAGAAAGTATACGGACTCGTTGTTCTTGTCACTAGACCTACCAACCTTAAACTCAACCGACTCATTCTCTACCCTCAGAGTAATCGTACCCGCAATAACATCAACTACCGCCCGGGCAGTCCTAAGGAAAGGCCTACCTAAAATCAACGGGCAACTAGCATCATATGCACTGTCAACTACCACAAAGTCTACAGGGAACACAAATTTATCAATTTGAACAAGCACGTTTTCCACTATTCCTTTTGGCCTAACTACCGACCTATCTGCTAACGAGATCGTCATCCTAGTCGGTTCTAACTCGCCTAATCCTAGGTGCTTGAAAACAGAATAAGGCATCACATTAATACTAGCACCTAAATCAGCTAAAGCACACGTAACAGATGAATCACCAAAAGAGCACGGAATTGTAAATGTACCAGGATCAGTCAATTTTTCAGGCAATCTATTCTGAACTACAGCAGAACAATTAGCATCAAGTGTAACATCAGAAAAATTTTTAGGCTTCTTCTTATTAGTTAACATGTCTTTTAAAAATTTAGCATACTTAGGCATTTGTTTAATGACATCAGTAAAAGGTAATGTAACCCTAAGTTGCTTAAGAAGCTCTAAAAACTGCCCATATTCACGCGCATTCTTTTGTTGAACCAAACGTTCAGGATACGGCACATGCTTCAGGTCATCAGCTGTGATTGGTTTCGGCGCGAACCCCACTCTCTTCTTCTCTTTAACAGCCTCCCACTTCAGCGGCTTCTCTCTCACTACCTCAACCTCGACGTTTGGTGCGGTACTTGCTGGCGTAACGCTCTCGTGCACCCTCCCGCCAGGCGTCGCCAACTCGATCTCCTCATCAACCGGCTCTTCATCAACTACCTCCGATGATGGACTCTGGACCACTCTCCCGCTCCTAGTAGTGATCGCATTGACATTAGCATTGGGGTTCTTATATGTACTACCAGAAAACTGACCCCCACGGGAATTAAGCTCCTTTAGCTGCTTCGCGATATCACCCACCGACCGCTGCAAATCAAGGAACGAAGCTTGTTGATTCCTTAGTAACGTGTCATGCTCCGCCAGCTTCTTCTGTGTGGCCTCATCTCTTGCGTTCATCTGCTGCAAAATCTGCGTTTGGTTCATGACCAGCTCTGTAAGCTCCTTCATAGTCGGCCCCTCGTTTCCTCCACCACTCTGATTATACCTCGGCTGAAAACCAGGTGGATTTCCTCCCTCTCGCCATCCTGAATTTTGGCCACTCCTCCACCCAGACTGGAACGAATTACCGAACTGGTTTCGGTTTCCAATGTAATCCACCTGCTCAGCGGGAGCAAGCGGGCAGTCTCGGGTGTCGTGAGCGCCTCTGCACAGCTCACATTTGGCTTTGATGTGGAGTTTGATTTCTTCTAAAGCTTTGTAAATATTCTCTAACTCCCTAGGTGACATGGTTTCCGAGCCAATGTGATTGACACCCCGGGTAGATGTAGATGGTGCGAGTGATCTAGTCGGGGCCAAGGTGGCTCTCCGACCTCCGGGTGCCTGCTGTTCAGCAAGTGCGAAGCTCTCAAATAATGATTTGCATTCATCCACAGTGAGCTTCTCCATCATATGCCCTCCAGCCGAAATATTGAAATCCTTCTGAACAGAATAAGGAAGTCCATTGTAGAACTTTTCTATGATCGCCCAGTCCGTCAACCCGTGTTGCGGACATCTACTCAGAAGGGTGTTAAATCTCTCGTATGCGGCAGAATAAGGCTCATCGGGGTCCATCTTGAAAGAGTGGATTTCCTCCCGAGTACGTGAAACCTTGGCTGGAGGATGGTACTTCTTCAGGAATTTCACGGTAAGATCGTCCCAGGTGGCGATCGAGTTAGGCGGGAGCGTCTCGAGCCATTCGGCGACTCGAGACGTAAGGGAGAATGGAAACAGACGCAGATAAATGATTTCGTTCGCGACTCCGGTGAGTCCGAACGTGTTGCAGATACGAATGAAACGAGAAATATGCGTCGGTGCATCTTCGTCCTCACGTCCATGAAATTGAATGGAATGCGTCAAAGCGTTGATGACGTGGGGCGGAACTTGCCAATTCGCGGTGTTGGCAATAGCAGGCTGTGCAATAGCAAACCGGGCCTCGGTGACTCCGGCGCTAGCCTGCTCGTGGACGGTGCGACGTGCCGCCATAGATGAAAGATCGGGGAATGGGATGGGTTTGGTGTCGCGTTCGATTTGTGTGGATGAAGAGGATGGTTTGGAGTGGGCGGTGGAAATGATGAACGCCTCTAGCTCGGTGCGTAGAAGGCGAAACCGTTCACGAATATCCGCGTCAGGATCAGAAAGTGGTGACAACTCAGGAGGACCTCGTGAACGGGTGTGTGGCATAAAATGGGGAAACTGACTCAAAGAAAAATTAAAAGGAAAAATAAACCTAAAAATCTAGACTCAAGAACGGGAATCCTAAGACTCTAGACACGGAAAAACCAAAAAGACTCAAAATTTCCTAACGACGACCTAAGTTAATCTTGCCAATTGCCAAGTGTCCCCGGCAACGGCGCCAAAAACTTGATGTGCTCGGAACGTACCTAAAAATGTAATCAAAACCTAGACCTAAACCTAGACCTAGACACACCTAATTTTACCGAAAACCCTAAAACTGAACCGAACCCTAAGGCAAGTGTACCTGTCGGATTATAGTAAAGTTAAGGAAGACCGGGAATATCGAACCCTAAGGACACTCTAAAGACAAAGACTTAACCTAGACCTAGAAAATGGAAATACTGAGTAATTTGGGTTTTGATTTGAGATTTGATTTGAATTAAAATTAACTAACGCAACTAACAAACGGACAGCAGGAAACCTAAGAACAACCTTCAGAACAGAGAAAGATACCACCTAGACTCAGAATCCTAATCACTAATGACAACTTCCATCGGTTATGACTAATCTGATGGTGGCTAGTTCACCTTTCAAGTACTTCCTAGCATGCAATCCTAACGCTCGAACAGGAGTTCACCTTTCGGGTACATCCAACCTCAACTAGACCTAACCACCCTCGAAACAATCTAAGGCACCTTAAGCTAGCTGGAGCTACCATGAATTACTACGACTGCCAAGAATTAGCAAGTTACCTAATTTCCTAGGGCACCCCTCTTCCGATGGCGATGTGATCCTATTCCACTAAGCAACCCAACTAACCTACCTAACTATCACCTTCCGGCTTGTCTAATTAGGGCAGCAAATTGCAATCCCAAAAAGATACTTATTAACTAACACAATAGTTCAAGACGTCTCCTAAACCATCCTATCACAACCAACCCTAAAGCTAGCTACTTTAGACAATTCACCTAGACCGAAAGACATTCGAAGGCAAAAAGTGCATTAATTTACAACTATAATTCCAATCAACAATTCACATATGCATTCAATCATAGCAACCATGGAGTTTAATAAGAAAGTACATCAATCAATTAGTCATAAAACCGAACAAAGTAATCAAAAGATCATAATCATCAATACGAGTCTAGGTGGCTCAAAGAGTTTAGCCAACAATCATGTCAAGTACAGAAAACATAATAAAAATCAGAACTTTAAGCCCTAACATGATAAAATCTAGAAATCGGAAGAGATTAGATGAACCCGTTATTGATTTGGTGATGAAGATTGGATCCACCCTTGAATTCCCCTTGATTCCTAGTCTCCTCTGCTCTTGAAATCGCCTCTGGATCGCTCTCTGCCGTCTGCAAGTCGAGTTATCCGAATACAAACCCTAAACTTGATTTTATACGAAATTTCCTTTTTCTGCGGGTTTTGGACCTCCAAGCGTATCGCTTGGAGGTGTATTACGGCTAGGCGATACGCCTAGAGCTGATGTCGCGACAAAACAGTCGGTCAAACCGACTTAAGACTCTCGTTGACTTCCCTTTTCCGCGCGTATCGCCTAAGAATCATCAGGTCCCAGGCGATACGCCTGGGACAACTTGTTCAGCACTTCTCTCTTTCTTTTCTTGTTCTCTTCTCGCTTTCTCTCGTGGCCTCGGGAATTTACTAACACCTGAAAAACTTGTAAAACCATAAATAAAAGACTCCCAGACTAAACTTAACTAAAAACAATTAAAACAAACACAAACCGACTCAATTAGACTCAAATACGTAACAAAAGACTCAGGAAAACCGGATGTGTTTGCAACGTTTAGCCTCATCCATGCCCACTTTGTTTATATACGTTCATAGTGCGGTGTTGAAATACTCCAAAACTACAAACATACATAAAGAAAGTGATAGTAATCCCAAATGGTCAATGTGGCTGGCACGGTGTTGAAATACTCCAATGCCCCCACCCTGGAAGGTACCCTCGGCACCAAGTGCGGTGTTGAAATACTCCAACACTGATGCTCCGGTCAATACGTTCCAAGTTAGACTTGATTTTGGACGACATGAACTATCAATTTTTATTTACCGGATAGAGATATTAAAACCAATTTTAATATTTAGTGATCGTCAGACACAAACGATAAACCCTATCATCATTCGGGACAATTATTTTAAATCACCTATTAAAATTTCTAAGTGTCGTGAATGGTCAATTATATGTTAACAACATATTGGCATGGTCTTGCTAGAGCCATTTAGCAAGACCAATGGGAAATGACAATATAAAGGTGAACAACCACAAGGAAAGCAACTCGGTGCGTTCGTGGATCCGGTTCAACTCCCACTAGCCTTCAAACCGCTTTTGGCGAGTGTTTGATATTCGTTCTTGGTTTTTACAAAATTAGAAATTTACTAACAACTTAGTAAACCTAGCTCTATTAAAATTTTGAAACCCGAAGAGGGCAGGTCCACCAAAACCAAATAAGGATACAATTGGGCCAACAATTGGTCCAATTAGAGAAAAATAAAACGCGCCAAACATACAATTAAATTAAAGGGGTCGGTCGTAACACACAATTAATAAATAGAATTAATCAAAGAATTTCATTCACAATTTGGAAATAAATCAAAATTGCAAACCACCGGTTACGAAAAGACCGGTTCAGATTTACGCGCGGTGATCGTGGCTCTGATACCACTGTTGGGTTTTACAGTTGGGTATCCGAGTTGCCCGTTTTAGTTTTTACCGATTAAATTAACAGGTCAATTAATCAGATTAATTGCGCAGTGGAAAATAAGTTTTATAACGCGAATTAAAGTAAAACCATAGACAGGATCTGATCACCGTGTACGCGTAAATACTGAGAATTAAATTAAATAAATTAATTTAAAGATCTACACAATTTAGATATACCTTGGCGACGACATGTCGTCGCTAAACTATTTAAAGATCTGATCACCACTACAACAAACTTGACTTTTAGGGACGACAAAAGGGGTAGTATTAGCGACGACATGTCGTCGCTAAACTATTTTGCGACGACATGTCGTCGCAAATTTCTCGTCACTGTTGCCTTGTCGTTGTTGCCCTTTTTTGTCGTCGCAAAAAAGTTCGTCGCTAAAACTCTAGCAGTAGCGACGACACCTCGTCCCTACAAAGCTGCTATAATTTTTTTTGTTCACCTTTGTTACGACGACATGTCGTCGCTTTTTTTCACTCTTGGCGACGACATGTCGTCGCTAATGTTATCTATAAAAAATAAAATAGTCACTTTTAGCGACGACATGTCGTCGCTAAATGTTATCTATAAAAATAAAATAGTCACTTTTAGCGACGACATGTCGTCGCTAAAAGTGACCGGTCTATTTTGTTCTGGTCACTATTAGCGACGACTTGTCGTCGCTAAAAGTGACCGATTTTCTACAGCAGCTTGCTGTTTTTTGCTGTTATCCCAGCCGAAGCTGCCTGTTTCACCTGTCCAGATTTTCCAGTTCAACAAAATCAAACAAATCTTAATCTAAAGTTTCCATAACAACTTAAACCATTCAAAATGTCATAAAAATAAAGACAACAACGTTATAGTCATAAATTCTTGTCCGAAACAAACCGATCAAATGACAATAAACCAACTACTCATCTTCGTCTTCATGGTCATCATTTTGTGAACTTGGATTCGTGTTTGATCCATTAGGTGTGCTTGATTCGCCTCCACTATGCCCTCGGAGAAAAAGTGCACGCATTTCCGCCATCTCTTGGCGCATTCTTTCCATTTCTTCTTCTTGTCGGCGCGACCTTTCTTCCAACTCCTCATACTTTTTCTTTGAGGTTTGTGGTTCCGGCATATAACTTGAGGTTGCCAAGATTGGAGAAGCATGTTTCAATTTTCTTCCAACTCCGAGGATATACCCACTTCGTTCACCCAATCCACGTCCTAGGATCTCAAGTTCATCTACATCTTCAGTTCCGCGCTCACATTGCAAGTCGGTTCTGGCTTGATCGATTTTCTCCTACATTAGAAAAACAAAGATATATTAAAGCCGATTTCACATAATTAAAAACATCAAAAGTGAATGTTTTTCCTTACATAAGTTTCCGCAGCATGTTTGTTCACAAAGACCCCTTTTCGTGAATGATTTTTGGCCCAAGTTTCAACATAACTAAATTTACCAGTTTTTTGGATCTGTAAAACAAGATAAAAGAATAATATTAAATTCTAAACTAAATAAATTTAAAAAAAATGTTACTAATAATACTAACTACTTTTTTACCTGATCATAGCGTTGACTCGAAATGGATTTCGACCCTTGCAAGCTCGGAAATAGTTGCTTTGCTCTGTTGGCCTTGTTCACACTTGAACGCTTGACATACTTCTCGTCCTTAAACAGGTTGTCGATCAGGCTACGCCACTTAGTTTCATCATAACCCTTCGGACAAGAATCATAAGCTTTGCTACCCTCTTTAGAACCGCCGGCATTTTCATAATGCAGTTTTAGTTTATATTTTTTATCCCTATAGCGGTTCGAGCATACAGTGTCTATGCTCGCTTGCACTCTAGGCCAGTGAGTTCCAGGAGCTTTTTGCCAGCTTGCAATATCAAACATATCCTACAAAAAAGAACAAATTAGATAAAAATATATATAAATTAAGTTGTAAAGCATATTACAAATATTATGTACTTACAAAAAGCCCTGTATATATCTGAAGTTTATGTGGCTCGGGAACATTTTGCCAGCTCTCATACTCAAAAACAGTATGGTCCTCCAGTAGTGTCGTGATCCACCTAGGAAACCACTTAGAGTGATCTCCAATAGCTTCTCCAGTAAGTGGATCAAAATTAATTGGTAAAGGCATGTATCCGTTGTCTTCAAAAGCCTTGAGCAACTCATAGTTCTTCGCCCCTTTACGTGTTTTCTTGGGCACAGCTACAAAACGTTAAAGAAGGTAGCAATTTAAATAGATAAACAAATTAATTAGATAACACATTAATATTAAAGAAATTACTTACAAGACTGGCAAGAAGATGGAACATGTTTTGGATTATGAGTGGGGTCTCTTCCACCTCCATCTCCACCGTGTCCCCTTGCAATTTGTGTAGCCATGATAACTTAAAAAATACATATAATTAACATGATGTGAACAACAAATAAGTAATAAATAAACAATAAGGTAATATAACTTAAAAAATCAACAAATAAGTAATAAATAAACAATAAGGTAATATAACTTAAAAAAATATATATATCAAAGCATATAATCAAATACTCATTCTGAATCATCGCTGGATACATAAACTTCTACATCATTGTTGTCATCAAAATCATCATCATCATCATCTTCTTCTTCTTCATCCTCTTCCTCTTCCTCTTCCTCTTCCTCTTCTTCTTCTTCTTCTTCTTCTTCATCTTCATCTTCATCTTCATCAGCTTCTTCTTCTTCTTCATCCACAATCAGGGGGATGGTACTCGATGCACCAGCTTCAACTATCTCATCAACAATGGAATGTGCATCCAAGTTTAAATCAGATGATACAGTGTCATGCAATACATCTATCGCATTACTAACACTCATACTTGGATGATCCCATAAGCTTCGATGGTGAACGTCTTCCACAACCCTCCAATTACCCGTGGTTCGAGAAGGATCTTGCAGGTAGAAGACTTGTTTAGCTTGTGTGGCTAAAATGTATCGTTGACCATCATACCACTCACTACCAACATACAATTCACGGCTGGCATCGATAACAACGATATTGTTTTTCTCCATCCAGACAAGCTACTACGAGCAGGATAATCATTAATCGTCCATAATAGTGCCGCACGCATATTGAAAACAGTCTTGGTTGATGCGTCTACCATTTGAACTCCTTCGGCCCACAACATTTTCAACTCATCAACTAAAGGCCTCAAGAAAACATCTATGTCCTTTCCAGGTGATTTAGGACCGGGAATTAGTAAAGTCAACATAAAAGAAGACTCTTTCATGCATGCCCACGGCGGTGTATTGTATGTTGTTAACACTACCGGCCACATGCTATAAGACAAAGACATATTGCCGAATGGGTTAAAGCCATCGGCAGCCAAACCTAAACGAACGTTCCTTGGTTCTATGGAAAAATCAGGATATCTCTTATCAAAATTTTGCCATGCCTCCCCGTCCACTGGATGACGCATAATACCATCCGTTGAGCGTCCAGTATTATGCCAAGTCATATCTTTCGCCGTGAACCTGGAACTATACCTTCGTCGAAGCCGTGGAGTTAAAGGAAAGTAGCGTAACACTTTCCTTGGTACTTTTATCTTCCCATTTGTGTTTTTGTTACGCCATCTGCTCTCGTTACAAACCGGACAATTCTGCAAAGCTGCGTTCTCCTTCCAAAACAAAGCACAATCATTTTCGCATACATGAATGGATTCATATCCTAGCCCTATCTTCCTCAACTTCTTCTTACAATCATAATATGATTCTGGCACATGATTTCCTTTTGGTAATACAGATCGTAGAAACTCAAGAAGTTGGTTAAATGAACTATTCGTCCATTTGTTAGCGGCCTTCATGTGCATCATTTTTGCTACAAAGTTTAAAGATGACATCCAAGTACAACTGGGGTATATTTGGGTTTTGAGCTCGTCAAACAATGCATCGAATTCTGGGTCTAAACCGGTTCCATCTTCATCTACATTCGTAATTAGCTCTTCTCTAAGATCATCATATACATCAAACATTTCACCAATTTCTTCTTCAATCCGTGGCTTTTTACTATAAATAGCTGCTACTTCCGCCTCATTAGCATATCTTTCACCGTGATGTACCCATGTCACATACGCTTGTAGAAACCCATATTGTTGTACGTGGGCAATTATCGTATCCATATCCTCTCTGTTACGATTGACACACCTTTTACACGGGCAACACGCTTTTCCTTCACTGTTAACATGGTTCCTCGCAATATTGATAAAGTTGTGAAGACCCGTTATAAAATCCTTAGAAGTCCGGTTTCGCAACTTAGTCCAGCTCTTATCAATTGTCATTGCTGTTTTATTATAAAAAATTAGATTGCTAAATATAAACAAACTCTAGCTAGTGTTTTCTATCCTAATCAGAATGTACTAGCATGAAATTCAGTTTTAATTGCTTCTACTAGCATGGAACAAACAAGCACAAACAAGCACACACTCCCTAATATACTTGCACAATGTTTTATGACTTATGAGCTAAACATAAAGTAGCAAATCCAAACATTTTATGACTTATGAGTTGTATTCATAATGAATAATAATTCAGTGGCGCAGAATATTGAGAAATTAAAGGTACCTAAAGGCAACTTATATACACACACAAACAGAGTATAACATAAAGGCAGATACATGTGAAACTCTTGGCTTTCTTTCTTTTCCCTCTTCTTGTCTTCGGGAACGGAGTATAAAGGGCTTAATTCTAGATTTGTTACTAAAGTGTGACATGTATTTGAGTTTCTTGACTTCTTCTTATCATTGTACTTTCTATATCAAAGATTCACAATCACTACATAAAAATATGCACACAACACTTACTAATAAAAATTAAATTATATCTTGCAATAGTTGCTAATGAAAATTAGTTAAAACCTACAGCTAGTCATTATTTTGCTAACTGTATGAGAATCTCATCTTTTAGAGGAGCTTGTTCTATAATCATGAACCTTTTTTAATAAATCAACCAAACTCTAATGGTAAATATAAAAAAGCAGTGGACCATATGACAGCAAATATATACTACAAAACTAATTGTAAACAATTTCATTAATATCTTATAGTAGTGTGGTAAAATATACCTCAGATTATTAAACAGCAAATATTTCCAGATCCAACACAACACTGAGAAATGAATTGACAAAAATGGGGATCAAATTCATCTTGATGGTCAACAAACAAGGCCAGACCCGTCTTGCACAATACTACGAATACCTAACCCTAGAAGAACGTCGAACTTTGGAAGGAGACATACCTGGCGGTGGGGCGGTGGCGCGGTGGCGATGGTGGGAGAAGACGGGCACGCGGTGGCGATGGTCGGAGAAGAGGGACGGACAGCGGACGGAGGCGGAGGCGGTGACGTCGCGTCGCTGTGGAGGTGGGAGCGGAGGCGGGACGTCGCGTCGCTGTGGAGGCGTCGATCGGAGGTGGGAGAGGTCGCAACCTGTGGGTTTTTTTTGTTTTATGGAATGAAAAGAGACGGCCCGATCTGGGTTAGTAAGTTAGGGTTTTTTTATTTTGCGACGACATGTCGTCGCAACTATTAATACCCTTTTAGCGATGACATGTCGTCGCTAAATGTATTCTTCTTATTTTAATTGCAGTTTTTTGCGACGACATGTCGCCGCAAACCTCATTACACTTTTTGCGACGACAAGTCGTCGCTAAATATATTTTTTTATTTTATTTGCTGCTCGTTTTGCGACGACATGTCGTCGTTAAAGTTTTCCTATTGGCGCCCACACTTTTCATTTCCCGCTCACCTCATTTGCGACGACAAGTCGTCGCTAAATCCATCAACTATAAAAAAAATTCAGAAAAGTCATTTGCGACGACATGTCGTCGCTAATTCCAACTCAGTTGCGACGAAAAATGTCGTCGCTATTGCTGTCGTCGCAAATGCCAGTATTTGTTGTAGTGTGGCTCAAAGAGTTTAGCCAACAATCATGTCAAGTACAGAAAACATAATAAAAATCAGAACTTTAAGCCCTAACATGATAAAATCTAGAAATCGGAAGAGATTAGATGAACCCGTTATTGATTTGGTGATGAAGATTGGATCCACCCTTGAATTCCCCTTGATTCCTAGTCTCCTCTGCTCTTGAAATCGCCTCTGGATCGCTCTCTGCCGTCTGCAAGTCGAGTTATCCGAATACAAACCCTAAACTTGATTTTATACGAAATTTCCTTTTTCTGCGGGTTTTGGACCTCCAAGCGTATCGCTTGGAGGTGTATTACGGCTAGGCGATACGCCTAGAGCTGATGTCGCGACAAAACAGTCGGTCAAACCGACTTAAGACTCTCGTTGACTTCCCTTTTCCGCGCGTATCGCCTAAGAATCATCAGGTCCCAGGCGATACGCCTGGGACAACTTGTTCAGCACTTCTCTCTTTCTTTTCTTGTTCTCTTCTCGCTTTCTCTCGTGGCCTCGGGAATTTACTAACACCTGAAAAACTTGTAAAACCATAAATAAAAGACTCCCAGACTAAACTTAACTAAAAACAATTAAAACAAACACAAACCGACTCAATTAGACTCAAATACGTAACAAAAGACTCAGGAAAACCGGATGTGTTTGCAACGTTTAGCCTCATCCATGCCCACTTTGTTTATATACGTTCATAGTGCGGTGTTGAAATACTCCAAAACTACAAACATACATAAAGAAAGTGATAGTAATCCCAAATGGTCAATGTGGCTGGCACGGTGTTGAAATACTCCAATGCCCCCACCCTGGAAGGTACCCTCGGCACCAAGTGCGGTGTTGAAATACTCCAACACTGATGCTCCGGTCAATACGTTCCAAGTTAGACTTGATTTTGGACGACATGAACTATCAATTTTTATTTACCGGATAGAGATATTAAAACCAATTTTAATATTTAGTGATCGTCAGACACAAACGATAAACCCTATCATCATTCGGGACAATTATTTTAAATCACCTATTAAAATTTCTAAGTGTCGTGAATGGTCAATTATATGTTAACAACATATTGGCATGGTCTTGCTAGAGCCATTTAGCAAGACCAATGGGAAATGACAATATAAAGGTGAACAACCACAAGGAAAGCAACTCGGTGCGTTCGTGGATCCGGTTCAACTCCCACTAGCCTTCAAACCGCTTTTGGCGAGTGTTTGATATTCGTTCTTGGTTTTTACAAAATTAGAAATTTACTAACAACTTAGTAAACCTAGCTCTATTAAAATTTTGAAACCCGAAGAGGGCAGGTCCACCAAAACCAAATAAGGATACAATTGGGCCAACAATTGGTCCAATTAGAGAAAAATAAAACGCGCCAAACATACAATTAAATTAAAGGGGTCGGTCGTAACACACAATTAATAAATAGAATTAATCAAAGAATTTCATTCACAATTTGGAAATAAATCAAAATTGCAAACCACCGGTTACGAAAAGACCGGTTCAGATTTACGCGCGGTGATCGTGGCTCTGATACCACTGTTGGGTTTTACAGTTGGGTATCCGAGTTGCCCGTTTTAGTTTTTACCGATTAAATTAACAGGTCAATTAATCAGATTAATTGCGCAGTGGAAAATAAGTTTTATAACGCGAATTAAAGTAAAACCATAGACAGGATCTGATCACCGTGTACGCGTAAATACTGAGAATTAAATTAAATAAATTAATTTAAAGATCTACACAATTTAGATATACCTTGGCGGAATCTAAACAACCGTTCGAGACACCGGGGTTCGACGGACTGGCGTTAGGGTCAACGGTAATGCCTGACTCGAATCGGCGAGTCAAGTCTTCAACCGATTGTGAAGACGGGGCCATAGGCACCACAGGCGGGTTCATCTCATGAACTGGCAGTGGTGGCGGTAATGAAACCATGCCAAGTATCATGGCATTCCAATCGAACGGTTCCACCGTGCTTCACGACTAATCAATCATAGAGACGATTTCGTTCGTCACGCGTGGAGGCGTCGGAGGAAGTGGCATGACGGCGACGGCATACAATGGCGCCGGCTACTTAGGGTTTTCACCCGGTTCGACGGTGGCGACACGAGAAGGTTCAAACAACGGTCTCAGTGGCGCAGGTAAAGCGAGAACCACCTCGCGGTGGTCCTCACCAAAAAGATCGGCGACGACGGCGACCGTGGCGGCGACCCTCTCATTGGCGGCGATGACTCGGGTGGCGGCGGCGGTTGTCTTTAACTTCAACGCGGCTGCAAACAATCTAGGATCACGCTTCACCATTGCAACGGTCAAGAAAAGCGACGAAGATGGTGGTGGTTGTTTGCGTCGAACGAGAGAGAGAGGGAGAGGGTTTGAGGTGGTGACGAAAAGGGAGGGAGGAGAGGGAGAGGAGATTGCGATTAGGGTTCTCCTAATCCCCTCCCTTCCTTTTATTATTTTCGATGACTTCTTTGGCAACAAAGCCCATCTTGCAACCAAATCCTCTAAACCCAAAGATTTTACTAGCCCGTTAACCGGTAACGACTAGATATTCATTCGCCGACAATTCCTGTAAACATTTTACGACAATAATTATTTCGTTACTTTTAATTAAATAAATAACTATTATATATTTAAATAAACCGTTTGATTTAATTAATTAACAATTAATTAATTATTAGTTCGTTGACTCCGTTAGAACTCTTTCGGGTCGAAACTGGGTCGGTTACGATAAGTGTCGGGTCAGGACACCTAGTATCCAACATGTGGAACCACCAAAATTTGGTTATTCTACTTGTTTATACTCAAACTAGAAGTTACAAACCATAAGGGACATAGCATGTGTATTTATAGATGTATAAGGAATGAAAATTTTCGTTGGTGGAGCAATGTGGGATGAAATTCGCGACAGGCAAATCAGCAACGGACATTAAACTTGTTTTTGCGATTCCTGCTTCGTTATAACTCGGTTTCGCACGTGGTTTTCGCCTACGTTCATCATTTTCAGAATACTATCATATGGAGGAGAGTAATACAACATTAAAGATGTTGAGGATTGGGCCAAAAATTGAAGAACGGGTCGGGTTTCGAATATCAGAAGTAGACGAATGTTACACAACATCAACAAGTTCAGGGAGTACTTCTAACTCAACTTTTAATCAAACAAAAACACATGTTTCACAATATGATGGTACTTATAATTGGGGTAGTCAATTTTTTGAATCATCTTGTTTGCTTGTGAATGTGTAGGATGAAGATATGTTAACGGATAGTACTTCTGAAGATTCTTGGTATGATACTACCTCTGAGCCATGCTCAAAGGATATGAGGTTGTTGAAGGGTTGGTTACGTCAGAAAAAGGCCTAGTATTTCCTAGTAAAATTTGGCACTAATGTTCAGAAGAGACTGTAGTGGAAGATGTCTCCGAAGATGTTCCGATTGAATATTCATCTTCTGATATGTCACTCAAACTGTGGAGAGAATTGCATTGAAGGAAAAGGAGTTTGTTAGCAAAATGAATGAGTTTTTTCAATGAAAACATAAATGTTGAGGAACTCATTAAGAAATGTACTCATCTTGAAGAAGTTAATGACATCTTGTTGAAAGAAAAGGAATTCTAACTCAAAGAATGTGATAAAGCTAAAGCTGAAGCCAAGGAAGCTATTGAAGACTTTGATGCTTTATTTTCAAAAAGCTTTCCGTTTCAACGGAAGTATGAGCAAGCTCATCAAATTGTTGTTGAGGTTGCAGAAAAGAAAATTATTCTTCAAGAAACTCATTCAAAGTTGATTGATGAAAATATTCGCTTGACGATGAAAATTCAGCCTAGAAGAGAAATCTTCAAAAGGACTTCACAGTGGCTCTAATGGCTGATAGATAAAAGGTTAGTCCTTCCATGTGTGAATTGTGTGCCAAAATTGCTAAAGTAAATGGGGAGTTGATAAATGAAAAGAGTTTGGTGGTTGATAAGCTTTCAGTTACGAAAGCTGACATGGAAATTTATAAGAAAAGATGGGAAGAAACAACAAAATAATTCGTGGCACAACATGAGCGTTTGTTAGTTCAAAAGTTTGAATTCAACAAACAACCTGATATGCTCATTAATGCTAAAAAGGAGTTGGTTGAAACTCAAAAACATGTTTCTAATCTAAAAACTAAAATTCTTGATTTAACAAATAGCTGGAAAATTCAAAAGGTTCACTATCTTTTACAACTTTTCTATATCAAATTGAGAAAAATCAAGCTTCTGAAAAAGATGCAAATTTCAACCAAGTTCCAGCTCCTACCATTCTTACCAATTCCCCATTAACTGTGCAACCATCAGCTGAGAAACTTGATTATCTCTCTTTCAAGAAAGAAATTTTTGAGAAATCAAAATCAAAGAAACATGAAAAGACACAAAACTGAGAAGCTTGTTTCCGAATCAATTGCCACTTCTAAATTTACAGCAAGTTATGTTCCTCTTTAGGAAGAATTGATTTATGAAATAAAAGATTTTGATACTGTTGATGATTTAGTTTTAGATCATGAATTTGATTTTTCCAAAAATAAAATGAATCCAGAACAAGCTGAAAATTTTAAATAAAGATTTTGAGCAGATTCAGACAGAGCTTAACAAATTATGCAAAGTTGAACAAAAGCATATTGCTAGATCTCGGTCTATTTTCAAAAATAATTTAAAGAAAGGTGTTGGTCTTGGTTATGAACCAAAGGTTGATGTACCCAAACACATTACTAAACCTGTGAAAGAGAATGCCAAACCTTCTGGTTCTAGTTCAAACACACCACAGGTTGAGTTTGACAAATTTGATTCCAAAGGGAAATCTGAACCCTTTGATAGAAATGCAAATTGGTGCATGTAGAGATTTTCCCTTGATCAAAGTGAATCCATTTTTAGTCGAACAAGTTTTTAAAGGTGGATATGGCCCTAAATATGATCCCAATCAATCTAGTGTCCCATGTTGGCGAAGGAATGGTCTTATAATACATAATGACTCACCAGATTCTGATCATTCTAGTTCAAATAATTCAAATCATGCTTTTGAAATCTCAAAGAAATTTAAGAAACTAATTCAACCTACTTCACCATTTGTTGAAACACTGAAAACTAATTCTGGAAAACCAAACAAATTCTATAAGAAAAATAAAGTTGGTGATGATGGTTTTAATGATGAGTTTGGTTATGGTTCTGGTCCATCCAGATATGATACGGGACCTCTGGTTTTGGTTATGGTTTTGGTCCATCAAGATGTGGTGTAGGACCTTCTGGTTATGGTGGGAGTGGTTTTCATAATCAAAGGGGTGATTATGATGATGGTTATTATGGATTGTTTGAGAATGGTAATGATGCTGGTTTCTACGATAACTTCCAAAGTTGTAAGGGTTTTTTACATCACCGAAATTTTCAAAAATTAAGAAACCTAAACCAGTCATTGAAACCATCCATGAGGACTAACAGTTGATGTGTTTGGAAATCCAATATCACAAATTATAACTGATCTTCGTCGTTGTTACAAATGAAAAAAGAGGGCATATGCACAAGAATTATTCGACTCTTAAAGTAAAATCTGTTTCTGAGGAACAACAGAAAAAAATTTGTTCCTGCCGAGAAGAAACATAAGGCTAAATTTGTTGATTCAAATGGAAAAGTACATGATGATCTGAAACCATCTGTTTCTCAAACTAAATTTTGCCTAGTTTCTCTCAACAGGAAGGCATAAATATTAATGAGGTGTATGCTCTGGTTGCTCGAATCAAAGCAATTTGAATATTTTTTGCATTCGCGGCTCATCAAGGATATTAAAGTCTATCAAATGGATGTGAAGAGTGTATTTCTGTATGAAAAAAGTGAAAGAAGAGGTGTATGTTAAGCAACCTCCAAGGTTGATCCAGATTATCCTGATCGCGTGTATAAACTTGATAAGGCTTTGTATGGTCTTCATCAGGCACCGCGTGTTAGACCCATTTTGGTTGATGGCAACACAAACTCTTCACCGGTGAGCATTCCTAGTGAAGATCTTCTGAAGAACCTATCAGAATGAAGACTTGAAGAATTTTGGAATTTTTGAAGTTCAAATTGTTCTTTAGCGGACTTGGCATTGCTCTTAGCGGACTTCATTTTGCCTTAGCGGACTTAGCAGATCTTAGCAGACTAAAGCTTAGCGGACTGAACTTCTTCCTAGCAGATTTGATCAAGGCTTAGTGGACTTGAAGTGTCTCTTAGCGGACTAGATTATCTCTTAGCGGACTTGTTAATGTTAGCGGACTACATTATGCTTAGCAAACTTGAAGTATGTTCTTAGCGAACTTAGAGTAGTCTTAACAAACTTGACAGTCTGATAGAATACTTTGTTGCTGATTTCGATGTAATGATTGTTATATCAATATGCTGAATTGCTCATGCTCTTTGTATAGTATAGATAGGACATTTGTAAACCCTACTTGGGTAGGTCACACCTGAAATACAACAGAGAGCATTTTTCTTCTTAACAGTGTGTGTTCTTGGTGTTTTAGTGCGTGTTCTTCATCTTTTCTCTTGATTTCTTTATCAAACTTGAAGATTGACCATAAATGCTTGTAGTTCCACACTAGCATTTGTGTATTGGGTGAGATACATTGTCAAATCGGTCTTGACAATTTGTATCAGAGCCTGCATTTCTCAAGTTTTAAAGAAACTTTAGTGTTCGTCAAGTTTTGAGAAATTTCTCATCCAAGTTATCAATCTCAGTGTTTTTGGGTGTAATCTTTGTTTTTCTTGCACTAAATCTGTTTTATAAACTGTTTCTAACTTAAAATCCAGCAAACAACAACAGATTTTGGTCCAAAATCTTTGATTTTCAATAGAACAATGTACAGGGCCGTACCGCTATTCGTAGCTTTTGAAAATTTATTTTTAAAAATGAGTTGTAGTTAGATTTAATTAGTTAGCGGCGAGCATTATACATCTAAAACTATAGTCAGAGCAGATTTTTTGAGTTTCTGAAACTTTTCCTAAAAAAATACTATATGATCGATCGATTTCACTAGGTTAGAGTGAGTTTTGGAAGTTGTGATAGTGATCATTTTCGATCCTAAGGATGTTCTAAAACTGTTGGAATCATCCAAACAACGATTCCTCACATTTGATTTTGATCGATTTTGAAGCTCTCAAGAATACTACTGGAAAAGTTTTTCTAAGTGTAAACTTGACTATTTTTCTGAAAGGGTTATTGGATTTTAATAATCCAAGTTATTACTAATTGGCCAATATTAATCCCAATTTCAAAATTTCCCTACATTAATCCCAATTATTAAGGTATTGGATTTCATTGGACCCCCGTTAAGTTTTCCTTAACTCCGTTAGTTTTTTGCTGACGTGGCACTTTATGTGTTTTTTTAATCAAGTTCTTATACTTGAGGGACCATTATTGTAATTTCTATATAAAGGGGAATTAATAAAAGAAACCCTAATTCTTAACCCCTTCCCTGTCATTTAGCCCCCAACCCCATCATTTAGCTATGGACGACGGTGGCACCACCACCGTGAACCATCTGCAACCACCCTTTAACTATGTGGAAAACAATGTCGCCGCCGCATATAAGGGAGTGAGGAGAGACCGGATCGCGTCGTTCATATTAACCCGAGTGGCGGAACCCTAGATGTGGAAAACAATGTCGCCGCCGCCCCTGTTAAACACCAAAGAGCGGCGGCGCTGTTCCGGTACGTGACGCCGACTTTGTTAGGGTTTTTAACGGAGATAGTTATGTTGAGCGAGATGTTGACGGAGACGTTAAGCAGGAGGAGGCTGACGGTGGCGTTCACCTCTTGGACGGCGACAGAATTGACGGTGGTGACGGGCTGTTTGGATTCAAAGACGATGAGAGCGAGAATGAGAATGAGGAGACCGGCGGCGAGTACTGTGAGGGATATTGAAAGGCATAAGATTCTCTGGCGCCGGCGGGTATGGCGGGTGGTTGATTTTGGGTCGCCGGAGAGTTGCTAGAGAGGAACCGCTGGACAGATTTTGTTTAAGTTGTAAATACTTTTAATAATTTACAAGAATGGTCCCCTTATTTTGATATCTTGGTTAAAAAATACATAAGATGCCACCTAGGATGCCATGTAAGCGCCACATCAGTAACAACTAACGGAGTTAAATAAAATTTAACGGAGATCCAATGTAATCCAACACCTCAATAATTGGGATTAATGCAGGGAAATTTTGAAATTGGGATTAATATTGGCCAATTGGTAATAACTTGGATTATTAAATTCCAATAATCCTTTCTGAAATTCAAGCTTGTAGCTGATTTGTTTAAGTTTGTTTGTGCTTTTGTAGGTCTATTTTGCATTGAAACACCGCAATTATGTCCGTTTGAGAATTTCAAGCAAGCTTAGTTAAATTTGAAGAAGTTTGACTTTCTAAAGTCAAAGTTGGTGTTTTCATTTCAAAGGTTTTTGTGATCTAATCAATGGATGATATGCATCACATGGGGGTAATGTCAACGATAGGATGCCCAAGTTGGTTGATCCTACTGAGTTTGAGGACTGGAAAGACAAGTTCCAGTCATATCTTCGTTTGGTTGACAGTGATCTTAGGATTTCGATTAATTATGGTCCAAAGAATTTCTATTATGAGTCACTTTCCACCAATACCACCACTCGAGTTGATCCAGCACCAGCTGGTACTCCCCAGATACCTAAGAAGTTTGAGGATCTTGGTGACAAAGAGTGTGTACAACTCAAAATTGATAACCGTGCTCTCGGTTGCATCAAGTTGGCTCTGTCTGACGACATTGGGTATCACTTGCTAAGGAAATTTGGGATGGTCTGGAGAAGAAGTTAGCGGGAAATCTGGTCGCCAAGGAAAGAAAGTTGGAGAAGCTACAACAGACCTTTGATACTTTTACCCATGTTCCCGGTGAAACTTCCGAAACCCATGCCGGCAGGTTTTGCAAGATAATCACTGAGATGGCACTGAAGAGAATCAAGCCAGAGATGAATGCTATCAACAAGAAATTTTTGAGATCTTTCCTACAATCTTTTGGTTCCTATGTGGCTTATGTGCTTGACAGTCAAGATCACAAGACAACTGTCTACAAGGAAACGAGTGACCATGTTAGAAACTATGAGATCCAAGCTGTGGAACGAGGTAGCTCACTCATGGGGGCTACATCCTCTTCCGTTCCTAAATTTGCTCTTCTAGCTTCTACTAGTGTAGATTCTCATGCTGCTTTTTCTGCTTTTGTTCCAACTTCAACTCCATCACCCCAAATACCAACTGAAGCACCTGTCACCCAAACTCCTCAGCAACCGAATTCCACTTCACCATTGATGTCACCACAAGTGGTGAACTTACCAAACCTGACTGAAGGTGATACTGACTTGTGCAAGGCCCTCATCGCATGTTACTCTGCACAGCTTTCAGGCAGCATCCATAAAATGAATTTGAGTCAAGAACATCTTGATCAGATAGCTGATGACAATCTTAAGAAGATAGATATCAAATGGCAATTGGGTATGGTAGGCGCAAGAACCAAGAAAATATTCAAACGAACTGGTAGGGATGCATTCAAGAGTTATCCTAGCACTATTGTTGGGTTTGACAAGACGAAAGTTCAATGCTCCAATTGTCAAGGACTAGGTCATTTTACGCGAGAGTGCCAGCAACCCAGAACTTCTAATGCTCCTAGAACTCGTAGAGAAACCTCATCGTCTCATCAATCTCAAAAGGCTCCAATCTCCCCCTCTCCCAAAGTGAGTCCCTCAGCAGGAATTCCAAAACCTGAAGCTTCAAAAGCCTTGGTATCTCTAGAGAATAGTAATTACACTTGGACTTCTCAAATTCATTCATCAGTTTAGGCAACCCAACCAACTATGCTAACTCAATTTCTGGGTTGGTGGTTCTGGCGACTAGGGCGATTTCTAGGGTTTCGAAAATCGTCATCTTCCTCCTGCTTCGATCTACTGGTTTTTGATCGATTCTTGCTACACATCTAATCTGCTTTCCATCTTCACTTTAACGACTAGTAACGATTGCCGACTGGTTCGGTTCATACGATTAGGGTTCCTTTTCCGGGAATCCTCCTCGTATCTTACTAGTGTGCTTCGATAGGCGTTCAGCGGTGGGGGCATACAATCAGAGGACGGTTTTGGTTTCCTATTCGTGATTTTATCTTACTCTACTGTTCAAAGTGAGTAATCACGGATAGTTGTGTGTGGTGCGAACTAGGGTTTCTCCACTAATACGTGCGTTATATGCATGGATAGCGACACCCCAGGTTCGCCGTCTACTAGGGTTTCGACTTGGTTGTTTAGCAAATTGAAGAAAATCGACGGTAAGCCTATTCTAAATTGTGGTAATCATAAAAATTATTCTGAAACGCAGCAATCTCCCATGGCTAAGAAAGTTGTTTTCCAATGGAATAACGTGTCTGAAACGCAGCAGATTGTTGGGGTGGATGGTACGATAGCTTCTTCTGGGTCAGCGCTTTCTGATCCTTCTCCGGGAGGTGCTAAATGTTCGTCGGCAAGTGTTCACTTGGCGGGGGGTCATGAACCGAATGGGGATAAATCAATTTATCCTAATTCAGGCCAAGAAATCGCTAGGGTGACACCACAGCCTAATCCTTCATCTTATGCAGCGAAGATCTTGGATTCTAATACTAGAAGACATGTAAATTTTCGTCCTCTAACATCCGAGAGTTCTCAAACTGGTGTGGATATTGATATCCCAAAGGAATCGGTACGTATTGTTAATGATAAGCTGTCCTTCACATTATACGGGTATTTCTTGGGAGATAGAATTGCGTTTCCAGTCGTCCAATATTTTGTTACTCAATCCTGGAAGAAATTTGGGCTCACTTAAGTAGTGATGAATGCAAGTGGCTATTTCTTTTTCAAGTTCTCTGATAGAAAAGGGATGATTGATACTCTGGAGGGTGGTCCTTGGTTGATAAAAAATAGGCCTTTATTCTTAAATATCTGGACTCCTACCACACAACTAAAAAAAGATTATATAAAGAATGTCTCTGTTTGGGTGAAATTGCATAATGTCCCGCTTGCTGCTTACACAGATGATGGCCTTAGCCTTATTGCCACTAAAGTGAGTGTCCCAAAAATGCTGGATTCTCTCACAGCTTCTATGTGTTTGAATACTTGGGGGCGTAGTAGTTATGCAAGAGCCCTTATTGATATTTCTGCTGAACAAGATTTTCTAGAAAGTGTTATGGTTGCAGTTTGATGTGTGTGATTTTGGATATGAAAATATAGTTGATTTCAGGCTGAAAACGTCAAAATAACCTTGAAAATAGTAAATTATAATTGTTTCTGATGATTATTGTGAGTTTTCAGGTTAAAACAAGTTTTGCACGGATTACGAGGTGAAAATGAAGAAAAGTCAAAGTTCGGGTCAACCGGTCAAACGCAGAAGTCAAAATCAAAAAGTGCAGAAAAACTTCACGGCTTGCAGGCTGTGAGACACCCTGTCACGGCCTAGACCAAGCCGTGAAGATCCTGATCAAGCTGTGATGCTGAGCCGCAAGTTAGTCACCGGTGAAAACTGTGTCACTGCCTGACCTGCAGGCTGTGAGAGCCTTCACGGCCGTGAAGACCCTGCCCAGGCCGTGAAGACCATGCCCAGGCCGTGAAGACTCTGTTCCTAGATAGCCAGGCCGTGAAAACTGCCTCACGGCCGTGAGAGCTCCTGTCACGGCCGTGACGGACCTAAGACCCATTTTTGGAAGTTTCGTGATTTCGGCCCCTATAAATAGAGGGCTCATTTCCACCATTCAGAACATCTTGGAGAGCAGAGAAAAAGCCAAGGGAAGCCCTCATTGAAGTCCTTCGAAGATCTGGAGATTTGGAGCCTTCAACGAGTCGTAAAGTAGCGTTTTACATCATTTCGAGCTTTTATTCGGTATTGTATTTACATTTAGCCATGAATTCCTATTTGAATCTGATTTGTTTATGTTTAAACATTAACATGGTTCGCTAAACTCATCGTATCGCTTAGGCGAGGCGTATCTAACCATGGTTTGACTTTAATTTTGTATCGGTTTTGCTTATACCTTGCGTTTATGAAGTAGAAGTTATTATTGCTTGATTTGGTTGATGAATTGAATTCCTATATTGTCTCTAGTAATCTCTGTTCTTGTGGAAACCTAACCCTAGCTTGCAAAGCCAACTATCGTTAGGAGGCTATTGTATAGCGGAACAACAGAATCTGCGGCGTACGCGGAACTAGAAATAGTCACGATCATTAGGAAAACCCTAGAATTCGATTAGGAGTCCACCATAGAGTTGGAGTGAGAAATCACCTTACCCTTAGCTAGTAGATACCCTTGCCATTGTCAAGTAGTCAAGCATTCACCGATAACTCGGGTCTGTTCCTGCTTAGTCTTGTCTAGGACCTACTAGGTCAACCTATCAACCCAATTGTAACCGCTTCACAACTCTAGGACCGTTACGCCAGACCTATCCTAACCCTTCGACCAGTTGTGAGTTGAGCCACCGATAACTCGGGACCCAGCCTAGGGCGCTTCCTAAACCGCAACCTTATCAGTACTTCACCAAGGACCAGTAGTAACCGTCTAGGGCGTGTCTATAACCCTAACCGTGAACCTATCCATAGGAGCTAGGTAAGCCTTGTCTTAGGACCCCAGTTCACCTCAGAGATAAGTAGTAACGCATTACCGATACATCTGTCAAACCTAAGTTGGAGGAGCCATGCCTAAGTGATCCTTTACCAAATTCTGTTTTTCCAAACAACATTTTAATTAGTGTCATTTTCAGTTTCCTAAATTAAAATCAATTTCAAAATAAAACCAAAAACCGGCTGAATTATAAATTGACTGTTTTCAACAAGTTCGTGTCCCTGAGGTTCGACAACCCGGTGTTTACCAATACTGTGCTACGCACGACAGGTATACTTGCCTTAGTGTGTTGGTATAGTCCCCTGGTGAATAACCAGTTCTATAAATTTAAAATTTGATAGTGTATGACCCTATTTTTCATATACACTAAACAACACATCACAGTTCCCAATCTTGAGGGTGATTTCTTCTTAAAGGAGAAAATTGAGGTGGAGTATGAATGGCAACCCCCAAGGTGTAGTCATTGCTGTGTTTTTGGTCATAACGCTGATGTGTGTTCGAAACAGGTAAAGCAAAAAGGGGGTCAGAATATGGATGAGGACCGTTTTATAGCTCCGAAACCTAGTAGGGTGGCAAGAAAACCAAATGTTCATACTGCTAGAGTTAACCAAAAGTTTGAGTATCGTCCAGTCAAGGATAAATTGAAGGATAATGCTCACCATGTAAATGGAAAAAGGGATGTGGTTCTCACATCTAACCCGTTTGATGTTTTAGGTAAGGAAGATGGTAACACGGGCTTGGGTAATATTCCAACAGGGACTGGTAAGGCTGAATCTTCAAGGGCTAGAGATTTCTCTCAGTTCTCACGGGGCAACAATGAGGATGATAATGAGGTTGAGGAAGTGTACAATGAAACGGAGGGGTTTATGGTGGCGGGCATTCCTCGAACTCATAAAGGGGCGAGCACTCCTTTGGGAAAGGCTTCGAATGGTTAACGGTGTTTTTTTTGGCTTTGTAGCAGTCTGGTGAGTCGGCTTGAGCATTCGGCGGTTCGGCTAGTGGTCAAGAAGCTTAGGTTGTGGTTGTATGATACCATGAATCATACCAGGCCGCCTGATGTCTACATATTTTTACTTTTTGTTATTGGTTTTTTTTCCTAGTCTGATCTGCTAGGTGGGTTTACCTTTGGGCTTGTATTTTCTGTTTTGTTGGTGTCCTTGTTTTCACATACTCTGGGGCATGTCCCAAGTATGATCTAGTAAGGGTATCTCCTTACTACATGTGCTCTTTGCGATTTTTCAATACAAATCACCGGGGTAACCCTTTACCCAAAAAAAAAAACCCCAACCAACTATGCTTTGATGGTAAACTCACGAGTTGATCAAGCTGATAAAGAAACCACCACTTTTGATCCTTTGTTCCCAACCAACTTCTGTCTCTTGGCTGATATTCGAGACATCATTGAGTTAGAACCTTCCGAATATGTTGATGAATCAGAATCTGATTCGCAGAAGAAGAAACTTGCACTTCAGGCTGAGCAAATTCTACCTGAGGTAAAATCTAATTTATGTTCTCCAGAATGCATCGAGGCAGTTGCTAAGTATCGAATCCAGAACCAATTTTTGATTGAGGAAGCGATAAAGAACAAGCAACTAATTGAGTCTATGTAGGTTAAAGAAAACTATTTTTTGGTAACAATCAAACCGTTGAAAGACGATATTGAGTTGATGAATTTGAACAAACCTAATTTGGATGATGTGGTCGGATTGTAAGACTAAAAATGGTTTGGGTTTAACTAGGGAAATAGATGATAGTAAAGCTAAAGGACCACTTAACCACAACTATTACTCTGTTCCTGAACTTACCAAAATCAACTATAGGAGTCACATTATGTTCATTGATGAGAGCCATGTCCCAGATGCACAGACCATGGGTAGGCTTAAAGGAATCTTGTACAACCATGAAAATGGATTCAGCCTAGAGCCTACTGATGAAGTTCTTCAACTCACTGATGTGGATGATTTGTCATTCAGTTCTCTTGATAGTGTTCTTAACGAATCTCCTGTCAATGTAAATGTTGATGCCCAGTTTTTCTGAACCATTGAGTCGGATGATGTCATATGTCCTTTTACTTTCAATGAAACTAAATCTTCAGTTAAAAAAACCGAAGACTAAGACTAGACATCGTGCTAAAATAAAACCTGTTTCAAAAATGGCCACTCAACATGAGAACTCAACTAACGAACAATTCACTTATGCTTTTGTTAATTTGTCTCTGAAACATAGTAAGGAAGACTTGCATAAGCAAAAGCTGGTTTAACCGTTTATCGATGGTAAGATAACCCAAGTCATAGCTGCTAAGTCTGATCCAAAAGCTACAACAACCAAAAAGGAAGATTCAGCTCTAATTAGTCGGGTGGAACCTCAACGAGCAGAGATGAAAAAAGTGGCTAATTCAACTGTGCCTTCATCTAAGGCAAGCACGTCTAATGTGCCACCTGTCAAATCCACTCAAGAAGGAGCAACTGTTGCTGAAAGCCCATAATCGGCTTCTGTTTCTAAGATGAAGAAGAAACAAACCAGACGGAAGAAGAAGAAACCTGTTGAGAACGTTGGCAAACGACCTGAAATGGGTGGAAGTACCCCTGACATTGCCACATCAAAAGTTCCTACACCGATTCAGACTCATGCTTCATCTACTCCTATGAAAGCTCAGGGTTGTATAGTTTGTGGCAATCCACACCATGATGCCAGAGTGTGTGCACTCAATCTAGGGTTCTCAACGGCCTATGGATACACTCGGCGTCCGTTATACAACCAGCATGCTCCTAATCCCTATTTTGGTCATGGAAGGATGCTGCCACAGTACACTCAGCCTTCACCACAATATTTTGGCAACTATAGGGAAGATTACATGTCCTATCTGGATCAAAACAACCGTATGCGCATCAGTTCCCGAATCAGACTCATTACTCAACCTTGCCTGATTTGTCACTTGGGCTTGGCTTAAATGCTGAGAAATTGGGTGGAAGACCTGCTGAGAAAGTCAAAATCAATGCACCTACCTCAATTCAGACTGCTAAAACTTGGGATCCAAGGCCAACTGCTCTGAAACCTTCTGTCTTGCATGTTCCTGCTTTTACTTCACCACAAGTTCCAATCACTGCCAGTTCTGCCACTAAGAAGTCTTCTAGGAAGAAGAAGAACCAGGGTCAACCTGACCCGGGTTCTTCCCTAAACTAATATTTTCCTTTAATGTACAGGGACAATCGGGGAGAGCTATCAACACGTGGTATATGGATAGAGGTTGTTCTCGGCACTTGACAAGCAATAGGGACTTACTACATGATATTAAACCTATCGTGCATGGGGACCCAGTTGCTTTTGCTCGGGATGTTTGTGTTAGAGCATATTCCTATGCTAACGTTGTGTCTCGTGTATTGTATCTAGTCAAGAGCTTCTGTGTGAGTTAGTTAGTCATCTGGCCGGATCACATGATCCGCCGGACCAGTTGATACGGCGGACCAGATGGTCTGCTGGTGATCCGCTGGCTTATGACTAAGTAACTATAAATAGCTCGTGTTAGAGAGAGTGTTTAGTTAGTTCTGTCATTTCTATATCTCTTAACTGTGTGTAACTGAAGGTGTTTCTCTCTCTAGCTTGTAATCTCTAAGTGAATCAATAAAGCAAAGCTTTATTTACATCTTGTTGTTATCCGATTACCAAATCATGCTGTAGTAAGATCGTATCGTGGTTTTACAAGTGGTATCAGAGCATTCCAGGTTGCTCTACTGCTGTGATTTGGTAAGTTTTCGAAATTCTAGAGAGAGAAAGTTTGGGTTTTCTACATTTTTCATCAATTTTTCATAATTCTGAGTGATTCCGAGGATAAAAATGATTTCTGGATGTTCCTGGAGTGTTTTCGCATCATACTGATCCAGTATCTAGCTTCAATTGTCGAAATCTGTGAAAATCAGTCGATTTTTGTGTTTTCTGCATCTGGTCCGCCCGACGAACAGTCTGATCCGCCGTTTGATCCGCCCAGCAATCTTCATCAGTCTGATCCGCGACAGTTGCAGCGTACCAGTGTGATCCGCTGAAAATTCTAGTCCGCCGTACCAGTTTTGATCCGCCGTATCAAAATCTGATCCGCCGTACGAAATTTGATCCGCCGGACAAAATCTGATCCGGAATCTGATCCGCTAGTACATATCTGATCCGCCTTGTTAATTTGATCCGGAACTGGTCCGCTGGTAGTATTTTGATCCGCCAATTTGTGTTGGTCCGCTGGCAGAATAGTGACCTTCACTAAAACTGACGTAACTTGCAAACCGTTTGGAGTTACGGAACCCAATACCAGCCAAAACGTTCGTCTTTCCGAGATCTAGGACTTGTACCGGCCTATGGCCAGTACCGTCAAGTTTTGAACCCCAAAATCCGCTTGGAAGACGCTCGTTTTTCAGTTTTTAGTTTTCGTGTTTGATATTGAAATTTCAAAATGAGTGATTTCTATGCAATGACTGCTGCTCAAACATCAATGCAAGCCATGTTGAACTATGATAACGAGATAGGAACAACTCAAAAGGTTCCTAAATTGTTAAGGCTTGAAGATTATCACAATTGGAGAAGTCGGTTTGAATCTTACATTTATTCACAAGATATTGAGAGTTGGATTCCAATTGAGAAAGAATATGAATATCCGATGATTAGTCCCAACAAACCAAAGATGATTAGTAGTTTCGATGCTGATGAACGGAAATTGTTTGCTCGAGAAAAGAAAACATATAGTTATCTTACAATGGCCTTACCAAAAGAATTAATGCATCAATTTAAGCAATATACAACGGCTAAGGAGTTGTGGGATGCTATTGAAGAGAGATGTACGGGTAATGATCAATACAAAAATACTCGAAAGAAAGTGTTGAAGAAAGAGTTTGATAATTTCAGGCACTGCGAGAATGAGAAGATTCCAGATTTGATTGCTCGGTTTTCCCATTTGATAAATGAACTTGATGTTGTAGGAGTCAAGAAAGATAGTGATGAATTGAAAGAGAAAATTCTGGAAGCGTTACCAGAAAAATGGGAAAATTATGTGATGATGTTGACAAATGATCCAAATTATTCAAATTGGACATTTATTCAAATAACTAGCAAATTACAAGCTCGTGAAATGGAATTGCTGGTGAAGAAATCTGCACATCCTACAGTTCAAAATCCTGAATTGTACTTTGGAGAAAATAACGCTACAGTTCATGCTAAGGCAAAGTCACATGCTATTTCTAGCAGTAATCCGCCGGTAACAGCTTTTCTTGCTGGACATACTGAAAATTCGGGTTATTCTCCAGGATGTCGTTTTACCATTCCAGATAAATCATCAAATAATTCTCATCCTGCTCAATCAACTGAAGAATTGGCTGCATTATTATCTGCTTTTATATCTTCATCGTCTGGATCGATTTTTGGTCAAGTTAGTGATGCTGGTTTAAGTGGAACTGAGTTAGAACAGCTGGATGATGATCAATTAACTGAATTAGATTTGCATTGGCAATTTGCAATGATGGTTGAAAAAGGAAGACGATTTATCAAGAAACATGGAAAGAATTCTTTTGTTCCAGGAAATAGAAAATTGGGTTTGGATAAATCTAAAGTAAAGTGTTACAATTGTTCCAAGGTTGGACATTTTGCTCGTGAGTGTTCTCAATCATCATCTGATAAGAGTAAATCTGATAAACCTGACGCAAAAGCTATGATGGCTCAAGCACAAGTAGATAAAGAATTTGATGAATGGTCAAAACAACTTGACAAATCACCTATTGCTTTGACTGCTATTCACAATACGTGTGCCGACTCAGACGAATGTTGTTATATCAATGGTCAACATGTGGCTTTAATGGCAAATATTGAAGTTGAATCAAGTGAGTATACATCTGAGATCACTACATCTGAAACAAGTGATTCTGAAGTTAGTGGGTATGAGTCAACTTGTGAATTTTGTGCTGAAAAGGATAGAAAAATTCGTGAATTGGTTCAAGAAAAGGAAGGGTTAATGGTTGAGAGAACACTGAAGGAAACGGAATTAGAAAGTTTCAAGAAGAAAGTTGAAAATTCTGATGAGCTTTACAAGATAAATGAGAAATTAATCGCCGAAAAGAATGTTCTGAAGGAAGAGTTGATGGCAGTTCAAGATAAACTGAATGAGTTCATCAGTGCCGATAAAGAACAAATTTTGAAGTTGCAAAATGAGAATGAAGAGTTGGTTAAAAGTGTTGAGAAATGGGAGAGTGAAGCAAAAGATGCCATTGAAGATTTTGATGCTTTGTTTAGCAAATCCAAAATAAAATTGGATTCTCTTCAGCAATTGTATGATGATCTTCAGAAAGAGTTTGATGAAGTTAATGCAAAAGAAAGTGATCGTCAAAAGGAACATTCCATCTTACTTGATAAAGTCACGACTTTGACACATGAAAATCAGTTGTTGAAACGAAATATTGAGATTCATGAAGGCCGTGTCAAGAAAATTACTCAAGAAGTGTGTGATGCTCATGATCAGATGCGACTGGAAAAGTTTCGGTTTAATACAGCTTCAGAGCAATTGATTGAATCAGAAACAGCATTGGGTGAAGCTCAAAAGAAAATATCTGATCTGAATGTTGAAGTGTTGGATCTTAAGAGGCAGTTGAATAATTTGAAGAATTCACATTCTTTTACCAGTTACTTATGCAAAGACGAGAATTTCAAAAAGGTTTTTGGAAGCGAGGAGTATAATCAGATTCCGCATCCAGTTATTGAATCTGATGTTCTTGCTGATATTCAAAGTTCTGGCATAACTGGTGATTATTCTGAATTTGTTGCAAAGAAGTCTGACTTGAAGAACTCACAGATATCAAAGAAGAAAGAGGAGAAAGAGAAAAATGTGGTTGGTGTATCTCCATTAAAATTTGTTTCTAGTGGGTTTATGGGAGATACGAGTGTTGGTTCTAACGATAAACATAGTGAGGAAGACAAGAAGAAAATGAGTGAAGAAACGGCTGCTGCTAAGTTGGTTGAAGCAAACAAATTGAAGGATATTAAAGCTTCTTTCAATCAGGTTGCTAAAGCAGGTCCTTCAAGTTCTTCGATTGATTTAACTAAGCTACCGGGTTACAAACGTTGTGGTTTGGGTAGTGATGGTCAGAAGGGTGCACGGAATATCAAGAAAAATATGCCCAAGAAAGATCTGAAAGTAAAGAAAGACACAAGCTTGGAACAAATTTATTATTTGGCTCAAGTCTTCATGTCTACAATGGAAAAGGGATTCGGTGGAAAGATCCAAAAGAAGGCTTCATCTACAAGTTCTTCTGGTGAAGTTCAATCAGTGAAAGTTTCATCTTCATCTGGATCAAATTCTACACCTCGAAGTCCTACTTCAAAATGGGTACATTCTAATCGATTTCAAATTTTTGATGATATTTCTGATAATTCTGAGCCCGTTGAGAGGTGTTCATCAGTTCAGGGCAAACCACAATCTAAACGATCTTATCGTTTGTGCTATCAATGTCGCCGCACGGGACATATGGCACAGGATTGTCCTGAAACTGGTAAAAGATCTTTTTCAAACAAATCTGCCACATTTATCGATGAATCAGGCAGAATTTTTACTGAGTCCACACCGTCTAACACTAAGTCTAAAAAGAAACAATTTTTTAAATTCGATTCAAGTGTTGAAGGTTCATCACAGGATGATGTCTCAGTAAAAACAGAAAAGGTCAAAATGCAGTGGCGACCTAAGGTGGTCAGCAAAGCTGCAAATGATTTTGTGGAAGACACTGGTCGACCAGAAGCTGTGTGCTTCGGGTCATTTGAATACTAATCATTTAAACCAGTGTGCAGGTATTTCTAGAAGACCCGTTGGTGATTGCAAAGTTGCTGATGGAGGAGTATTCTGCGTTCATTAACTTAAATTGAATGCTTCATATTTCTAAACTGAAAGTTTTTCTGAAAGCTTAAACTGCAACAGGTATCAGTATCGATTGGTCAATTTTCTTTCTTTTACATTTTCGTATGTAGTTTAGGGGGAGAAAATTGAAAAACCAAAAAATAGTGTCTGTTTGTTTTTGTTTGTGTTAAAATGAAAATCCAAAAATAGAGTTTTCATTTTAAGGGGGAGAAAATGAAAAATACAAAAACATCGAAAAATGGAAAAATACAAAAACATTGAAAAAGGAGAAATTGTATCCGACATGATTGGGAAATGATGGTACATTGGCTTACGTGTCTGACTCATGGATAAAATAGATGAAAAAGCCATAAGATCATTGTTTGATGTACTTGGTAGGCTCGGCATTAAATCAGAAAGTATTCAGATGTGATAAACACTAAATACTAATGCTTGACCAAGTGGACAACATCTTGATGCATATCTCATGATATCAAAGAAAAGATATGTGAAAAAGAAAATGAGAAGTCACTGTGTATACATGTGTTCATTTTGCTAAGATTTAAACTTGTTTGATTTTCTTTATTTTGTCAAACGATCGGACTTTCTCTGCGTGTCGAAAGACCGACCTGATCGTTGTTCGTTTGACGTTCTGCTTTATTTTCTTTGGTGTTTCGTATAACTCATCGGACTTTCTCTGCGTGTACGGGAGTACCGACCTGATTGTTGTTGAGTTATACAATTTCAACTTGTTTTATTTTCTTATTTTGTTAAATCCGAGGCCTTATCTGCGTATCGAAAGATCGACCTTAAGGTAGACGATTTAACGTTCTTATTTCTTTTTGCATGGAACACAGTTGACTGAATCATGAATACAATCATTATGTGATTAAATCACAAATGAAATCACAAAGTGTGATATAAAAAGCAAAAAACATATCTGAGTATGTCTGATAGTGTGGGGTACACTGGTCAAAGCAAATCTAATCAATACAATAACATATCCAGATGGTATGAGTATGATTGTGCCTGAGTTTAAAATGGACAAATTATACCAGTAATCGACATGACTTATGTGCTGAAGTAATTGAAATTGAAGTGTAGTTCAGCATGTTATGACCAATATGATCCCAAGTTGTGATCTTTCTCGCAAAAGACAAAAATAGTGTGTGATTCAGTATTTCATTTCTGTATTGCATTTATGTTTCATATCTGAAAAATTCAAAAAGATTTTAGGTGTGTTTTGATATAAAGTTTCAAAAAGCCAAAAAGATTTTATTTCTTATTTGTTTTCGACCGATCGATACTTGATACAAACTTCAAAATTTCAAAACTATATCTTGGATTCTCGAAGAGAAGTTTTGCGCCAAGATTAAATTAATTTTCAAAAGAAAAGGAAAGCCGCGTTTCTGTCTTCTGAAATTGCAGGTTATCTGAGTGAGACAGACTCAAGCATGGTGAAAGGGGGAGTATGTTATATCTTTCGCAAGTGGATCTTGAAGTTCAAAGATTTTTCAAGATTGATCCAGCCATGCAAGCTCTAATTCTGACAAGATTTCAAGTTGAAGATCAAATGCAGTCATGCTGAAGATTGAAGACTGAAGTTGAGTTAGAATATAGATACACTACACGTTAAGGGGGAGTTTATTAGAGCATATTCCTATGCTAACGTTGTGTCTCGTGTATTGTATCTAGTCAAGAGCTTCTGTGTGAGTTAGTTAGTCATCTGGCCGGATCACATGATCCGCCGGACCAGTTGATACGGCGGACCAGATGGTCTGCTGGTGATCCGCTGGCTTATGACTAAGTAACTATAAATAGCTCGTGTTAGAGAGATGTTTAGTTAGTTCTGTCATTTCTATATCTCTTAACTGTGTGTAACTGAAGGTGTTTCTCTCTCTAGCTTGTAATCTCTAAGTGAATCAATAAAGCAAAGCTTTATTTACATCTTGTTGTTATCCGATTACCAAATCATGCTGTAGTAAGATCGTCTCGTGGTTTTACAGTTTGTGGTGGAAAGATTATTGAAAATGGACTCCTTTAAAATGGAGATGTTACGTTTGAAAAAAGTGAAATTGGTGTCAAATTTGAAGTTTAACCTGCTCAGCGTGTCACAAGTTTGTGACAACAGCATGCCGATGTTTTTCAACAGCAAGGAATGTCTTATTTTGAAGCCTAGCTACACTATTCCCGAAGATCAAGTTCTTTTTCAATCCAAACAAAGATAGGATATGTATGCTCTAGATATGAACACTGCTAAACTCAGTGGCACTGTCTCATGTTTTCTAGCTAAGGCTTCTGAAGTGGACTCTACTATGTGGCATAGGAGGATGGGACATGTTAACTTTTGGAACATGAACCAGTTGGTCAGAGGGAAACACGCTCGTGGACTACCTGAAAAAGAATTCATTTGTATTGACATCTGTGTAGCATGTCTGAAGGGAAAACAACACAAAGCCTCTCACTCTCCAAAGCCGCCGAGCAGAACATATACTATTCTTCTACAACTTCATGTCGATCTCTTTGGACCGGTGAATGTCACAAGTATGGGGGGAGCTTCATATTGTCTCATCAAAGCCGATGACTTTTCTCGCTATTCTTGGGTGTTCTTTTTGAAGGATTGAATCATCAAGTATGAAAATGGTTCCGAATTTAAGAACATAGTTTTTGTTTCCTATTGTGATTTGAAAGGCATCGCTCGTTAGTTCAGTACTCCATACACTCCTCAACAAAATGGGATCGCTGAGCGGAAGAACATAATCCACATTGAGTGTTCCAGTACTATGCTTGCCGATTCAAATCTTAGATTGTCTTTTAGGGTTGAAGCAGTCATCACTGCTTGCTATGTTCTTATTAGAACTCTCATAGACAAACATGCTAACAAGACATCTTTTGAACGCTTTTCTAAGCAAAAACGTATTTTAAAATATTTAAAACCGTTCGGATGTCCTTGTACTATGTTAGTGCAGTCTGACAAGTTAGCAAAGTTTGGCCCAATGGTGGATGAATGCTATTTTGTTGGATACTCTGCAACATCTCTCGCGTTCAGAGTATACAATAGAAGAACTGAAGTTGTTCAGGAGTCGTGCAATGTTACTTTTAACGAGTACACTTCCAACGAACGTGTTCCTTCACAGTATAGCATGTCTGACTTAGATAATTTTTCTTCAATTTTTAATTTGTCTGCTTCTGACGTTTCAGGTACTGTTCCTTCTCAAGCAATGCAATCTGATAAAGAAGTGTACGTGGACCTAAGTGATGTTGCACAAATTACAATCTTGATTTAGATTCCATTTATTCGGTTGATCCTCCAGCTCCTTTTTGGTCAAACACTGATTCTACCTCTTCGGGTGGCACTGGATCTGGTACTTCTTCTTCAACCTTGGGAATAACTACCCTTCAGACAGACGAACCTGTTTTAGAAGAAATTGTGCAGCCTAATGTTGAAGAGAATGCAACTGCTGCAAAGCCAAATGTGTCAAATGAATCTGATTCAGAACATGGCACAGAGATTGACAATGAGGAAATTCCTGGAGATGAGATACAGATTGGGAATCTGGACTCTAC
Organism: Deinandra increscens subsp. villosa; assembly: GCA_039602395.1. NCBI lineage: Eukaryota > Viridiplantae > Streptophyta > Magnoliopsida > Asterales > Asteraceae > Deinandra > Deinandra increscens. The sequence goes on along the minus strand of JBCNJP010000010.1, from coordinate 27,940,071 downwards.
TATTAAAGTCCCTGCTGTTGAAGGGACTCCGATTTACAAGAATCATCCAACTTTAAATATCATTGGTCCAGTTGATTAGTGGGTTACTCGGATTCAATCTGGTACTGCAAAAAAATTGCCTTTACAGTTGCTTCCTCTCCTAGATTCAACCAACTTCTGTTGCTGAAGCCATGAAAGACTATGACTGGATTGAGGAAATGCAAGATGAGATTTTGCAATTCAAAACTTTGAACGTCTGGAGATAGATGGATTTGCCACCTGGCAAAGAGCCAATCCCACGAGAAGGATGATCTAGGTATCATCATTCGTAACAAAGCGCGTCTTGTTGTGAAGGGTTACATGCAGGAAGACGGGTTTGATTACGATGAGATTTTTGCTCTTGTCGCTCGCCTCGAAGCCATACGGATATTTCTAACATACGCTACTTCCAGAGACATCACCGTCTATCAACTAGACGTGAAAACTACATTCTTGTATGGTGAGCTGGATGAGGGGGTATATGTCACTCAACCTTCTGGGTTCGTGAACAGATATTTTCCAAAGAAAGTTTACAAGCTAGATAGAGCCCTTTATGGTCTTCATCAAGCCCCCAGGAAATGGTATGAGACCCTGTCTACCTATCTTCTTCAACATGGTTATAAAAGGGGTACAATTGATCAGACACTTTTTATTCATCATGTCAGGGATGATATACTGTTACTTCAAGTGTATGTTGACGTCATCATTTTCGGGTCAACCAACATCAGTTTGTGTAAAGAGTTCGAGGAACTTATGAAGAAACGGTTCGAGATGAGTGCTATGGGAGAACTGACTTTCTTTCTGGGGATTGAAGTTAAACAGTCCTCTAAAGGAATTTTGATCAGTCAAGGAAAATATGTATAGGAAGTCCTGAAGAAGTTTCATCATCATGACTCAAAAGGATTCTCAACTCCCGTTGAAACTCGTGTCAAACTTCATTCTGATCCTGAAGGTGTACCGGTCGACGAGCATCTTTATCGCTAGATGATTCACTGATATATCTCACTGCGAGTCGTCCCGAAGGTGTACTGGTCGACGAGCGTCCCTGTATGCAAGATTTCAGTGTTCTCTGAAGGAATCGCATCTGATGGCTGGTAAGCGAATCCTTAGATATCTTCGTGCAAAGCCCATCTTGGGTCTGTGGTATCCAAAGTACTCCAAATTTGAATTGGTAGCCTATTCCGATAGTGACTTCGCTGGCTGCAACCTCAACCGGAAATCTACAACTGGTGGAGCTCAATTTCTGGAAAATCACCTCGTCTCATGGCAATGCAAGAAACATAATACAGTTTCCGTCTTAACAGCTGAAGCGAAATATAGTGTTGCTACCTCATGCTACTACCAGGTTTTGTGGATCCAGAATCAGCTTCTGGATTTTGGTTTGAATTTTTTTGCAACCCCTATTAATGTTGATAGCACTGCTGCTATTTCTATTGCGGAAAATCCTGTGCAGCACTCTAAGACTAAGCGCATAGAAATTAGGTATTACTTTATTAGGGATTGTGCTGAGAAGAAATTATTTACTCTAGTTCATGTCCCCACTGCAGAACAATTTGCAGACCCGTTCACAAAAGGTTTTGACATGACTAGGTTTAACTACCTGATCCAATCTGTAGGGATGGTTAACTTTGAGTAGTTTGACCTCTTGGGATTCCTAATTTGCATGCCTTTAATGTTTAGGTGCCTTATATGTAGAGTTTGTGTGATCTTCTGTGAATATTTGCTTATTTTTGACCTTTCTAGGAAAACTGCAAAAATATTTTTTTTTTTGGAAATTCTTTAAATTGGTAATTTCTCTGTTTGTCTGAGTAAGAAACCCTGCCTACACGCCATTGTTTTCTTCAGCATTAAATTGACTTATTTCAAATCCGAGCACGTCATATGACCTATGATGCCGCTCAATGAAACTCATTTGATGTGGAAACACTGACTCTGAGTTCTCATCTGTTCCATAATAACTGAGACACATTTGCTGTGTGAAAACACTGACCTTGTGTTCTCTAGTATCCATCCTTCCATCAAATAAAGTGAGAGATCATTTGCTGTGGAAACGCTGACCTTGATTCTCTCACACCCGCCAAACACCGACCGGTAGTCATGAAAGAAGCGTCATCATGATTTCATGACTATCCCATGAAATAAGTCACTTACCGCTAAAGAAAATGGTGGAATATTAATATTCTAAATGTATTAGGTAAATCTAAAAGGATAGCAAACATGATGTATGGTAGAATTATGTTAACTCAAAATTACATGGTTTTCATAAATTTTCACTAATCGGACTTAAAACATGATAAAATACATCACATGACATTAGGTTGAAAATTGCAATGTCTGAGCTTAAGTGGACAACAATACCGACAATCTGACTTAGATTATGTGGTTTGTGCGATGATTAGAATTGTAAGATTTACTGACAATGTAAATGATCAGTATGATTCAAAAACATTGTTTGACAACAACCAAGCAAAAATATGTGTTTCTGCAATATAAAGCCGAAGGCTTGTCTGTAATTTGGTGCAAAATTTACCAATTCAGTAAATTTTTACCAAGTCTCATGTAAATATGTGTTTTATTGAAAAATGGCCTTCCTGGTAGGTTACTCGTGGTAAACATGCTCACATATGGTTTTTGGTTTTGGTCTTGTATATAAATTTCAAATTTTGAGTATTTTGGTTGGAATTTTTTACTTGGAATTTTTTTTGGTGATTTTTCAAAATCTCTGGGTCTTAGCGGACTTAGACATTGGCCTTAGCGTACTTCACTTGGGGTACATGTCCGCTGATGTGCAAAAATCGATCTATAAAAATAAACTAAATTATCCTAGACCTAGACACACTAAATTAAACTCAATTAACCAAAAACTAGACCGACTCAACAGGCATGCGAACCTATCGAATGTAGAATAGCTATTGGTAAACCGAGGTCGAACCCTAGAGACACTAATGAAAAACAAAACTAACTAAGAAATGTAGAAATACTGATTAATTGGTGAAAATTGTATTTTTGATTGAAAATTGATTAATTAACTAAAATTAACTAATAACTAAAACTTACCCATAAATGGAAAGTACTAAAAATAGAAAGTTGCTAAAAAGGGAAATTACCTACTGAAACTCAGAATTCAAAGATCGAACCAGATATGAAAAATAACACTACCTAGGCTGGGAATCCTAATTGATACTCACGACTTCACTCGGTTAATGAAAACTATGACGGAATCAGGATCTTTATGCTAATTCTAAGAAAACCCTAATGGACCCCAAATCACTCTCCGGGTGTGACGCAATAGGCAATCCTAAGAACTGAATACGCACACTGATTGGGTTAGGTCACCTCCCAGCTTCTCCCTAACGGATACTCTAGTACTCGATCGAATAAGTCACCTTCCAGCTTGTTCCTATCCCAAACACCTAATAGATGAGAGGAGTTGTTTATATCTACCAAAATGACATGGAATAACAGAGATGCCAACGTTTCTTGGGAATCCCTCTCCCGAGGCAATTTGACCTAAAACCCTAATACAACCGACTACCCAATAGACCTATCACCTTCCGGCTTGTCTAAGTCTAGCAAAACGCAGAAATCAACCTATAGATTAAAAGCAATTCCTATGGTGTTGGACTTCTCCTAAACCATCTACAAATCACAAACACACAGTAGGAAATCTAGCATGCAACCCTAAATTGAAAGACATTCAAAGGGCAACAAGAGGAATTTGCAATCAATTCAAAGAGTAAAATCTGTATTCATACGCATCAAATCATAAAAAATAGAAACTTTTACTAGATTATCAATCCGTACATAAGAAATCACAAACCGAGCAAGTCGAAATTATCAATTATTCATCAAATAGCCTAGGTAATGCAAATGGCTTAGCCAAGAAACGTAAACATGTCCAGAATATAATTAAGAACAGTAACTTAGGTCATTAACAAATCTGGTCTAGAAAATAAAGAATGAAATTAAAGTAGACTAGAACCCGGAAAGTCGAATTACGTCGAATGCTTCAATCCAGCCTCTCCAGATGCTTCTCTCCTGATCACCAGCTTCGAATTCGTCTCCTTGAACTCTAAGATACGGCAGCAAGCAAGATATTCGACTGGAAACCCCGCATTGTATTTATAATTGAAAATTTAGGGTTTCCCAGATTTTTAACCTCCAAGCGTATCGCTTGGAGGATCCTTGACCAGCAGGCGATACGCCTGAGGGCGCTTGGCGACAAAATAGTCGGGTCAATGATTAATACACCGCCTTTGACTTTCTAGGGACAAGCGTATCGCCTGGAACTTCACATGCAGTAGGCGATGCGCTTAGTGCTTAATCTTCAGCACTTAATTGCTTTTTGATCTTTGATTCTTCTACAATGCTCGTTTTCTCTCACGAACTGCACTAAAACTGCAAATTTAACACGAAACACACATTAAGACACTAATACTCATAAACAACTAAAAACCTATGAAAAACGACTCAAAAGACTCACAAAATGACCCAAAATAGTAAAGGAATACCTATGGGTTTTGCAACACATCATCCGCTAACTGTATTTTAAGTCTGCTAAGAAGAATCCCTCTTAGCGAACTTGTAATTTTTACTTAGAAATTTTTCTTATTTTTGGTTGAAGTCCGCTAAGAGCAAATTTGTTCTTAGCATACTTAAAATGATTACTTAGTTTATTTTCGGTCCCTTGAAGTCCGCTAAGAGCATTTTATGCTTAGCGAACTTCCTTCTTCTACTTGGTTGATTTTTTCTCTGGGTTGAAGTTCGCTAGCCAAGGTTTAGCCTTAGCGAACTTGAAATCCTTCTTAGCGAACTTCAAGTGTGACTTAGAATTTTTTTTATTCCTTCTTGCTTTGGTCATAAGGTACTTTCTGTAAGCCTTAGCGAACTCAGTTTAGGCTTAGTGAACTTCAATGACCCTAGCACACTTGGACCTTTTCCCTTTAGCGAACTTGACGCTTTTCCATTTTTTCTTAGTGGACTTAGGGTTCAAGTTAGCGAACTGGTTTAAAACACTTAGATATTTTTCTAGTCCGTTAATCGATAGGGTATATAAGGGTGGTCCGTCTTATTCTTTTCACTTACTCGTATTCAAACACACTCACACCCGCTCCTCTCTTCTTCGAACCGACGCACACAAACCACACTGTTTGATCAAATCTTCATCCTTTAATCTCGAATCTGTTAAATTCTTCTCAATTGGGGTTGATTTACTCACTCCTCTTGTGATTACAGGCTTGATTTCACTCTCCTTTTAGGTTTTCGATTTAATAGGTTCGGTTTTGGTGTTTTTAGGGCCGTAGGTACAAAACTTTAAAATTAGGATTCTAATGATTTGTTTTAATGTTTGTACAGATTCATTGTCTCTTGTTTTGTTCCTAATACACTTGTGAAAATTGAATATATATTGTTCAGATAGAATTTAAGATTATTCCATCTCTTTTTCTGATCTTAGCTCATTTTAGATCATCAAAGAGGTATGTTGTCTTGACTTTTGGCAATTTGAGACAATACTCAACTTGGCCACACAGGGACAAATTTTTTTTTTGTATTTATCTATCTTTACTTGTTTGAATTTTAATATGAATTGCTTAATTCCAACTGATTCTTCTCTGAGTTATTGAGAAGTACACTATCTTATATTAGAACTTAGCCATTCTAGATCTTCATAAAGGTATGTATCCTCATTTCTTGCATTCATATTTTCATTCAGGTAAAACATCATCATTTCTTGTTCTTTTTGTTAACTTTTGATTTTCTTTGTGCTGGTGGATAATCAATTGAGCCCAAAACCGATGGTTTAGACAGTTTAGGATCCTTTTGGGTCTAAAACTTGTTCAAACTCAGGTGAAGGGATTTTGAACCCCCTAAACACAAATTCTACAATGTGTTGGCTGTTTTGGTTTATCAAATTTGACTTGATCATTTTGGTGATCAAAATTGGGCATAAACTGCTAAGGATGTGATCTATGATGCCTATAAGCTCATATGAACTATCTTTGGAGTTTAGGCTCCGTTTGAACACAATCATGGTCATTTTGACTTTCATAAGTTAAATTTTGCATGAAATCTGCTTTATGTGACTTATGTGGTTTTCTTATACTGATATGATCTCGGTTACTTGATGATTTGATTTTCTTGATCATTTTAAGCATAATTTGTCTGTTTGGATTTAATTGAACTTGTTATGTGACTATATGACCCATTAATAGTTGTTTGCATGATCGATTGTGCTAATGTGAATATGTTGCTTCTAGTTGATCCTTGCTGTTGTTTATCTGTGATCTGGACACACTATAGTGACTTCTTAGTGTTAGATCTGTATTTGAACTTCTGATATGCTAGGATTATACTGTTTGCATAATGCTTCATTAATTAATTATTCTCATGCCTATGATCTATATCTGACATATGTTATCTTGTTAAATACCTTAACTTGATTTTCTGTATCAAAATGGGTTCATTTTGTCTAAATTGTGTTTTTCTCAATCTTGACATACCTAATCATGGAATTCACAAGTTTGGGTGGAATTGAGTCCCACTTGATTCTTCCTGGGCAATTTCGGCAAATTGGGATCATAAAACCTTTATTTTATGAAAAATGAACTTCAGGTCTGTGTTTTTTATCCTAAATTGCTAAGATTTTCATAAATGGGCATATCAGTTTATTGATAAGTCTAAGTTCCAGATATTCTCACAAATGTCTCCTTGGCTTAACCAATAATCTTTTGACAAAAGCGGTTTGGATTAAAATTTTGGGTAACTTAGTTTTTATGCAAAATTTTCAGCCAACATCAATAAATGAGGTTTAGGTTTGACTCTGTTTTCAAACTTTGAATAATGGAGATTTAGGTCTGGCTCCTTATTCTCCATATTTTAAAATAAAACACTAAATGGATTTGTGGTCCTAAATACTTGAACGCTGATAATCACAAATTCCGGTTGTACTGGATCATTTTGGGGATATGCACTATCAAATTCATTTTATGTCTTTCATACTTAAAGGAAAAGCTCTGTCACTTCACGAGTCTAGTGTGACATAACATTCTTCTAATGTCAAGTGAATATAATCTTGTAAATTTCATATGTGCAGATGCCTCCCATACAAGCTGCTGAAGCTATCGAGTATGGTCGATTACACAACAGAAGGTGTGTGTTTAACAAAAGTTGTGAAGCTGCTGATTAGCAAGCAATTGATCTACTTCAATAGTCTACCTAGGTAACAGCTATGTAGATAAACCCTATAATTTACAAGGGCATTGTCAAAACCTTTTGGAATAATGCACACTCTGCAGAGCTAAACGATGGTTCCAGTGTGTTGAGATCAAGAATTAAGAATAAGATGTGGAATTCACTGAAGAAAAGATCAGAACTGCTCTCAACCTACAAGATGTTGATCTGCCTAAGACTGACTGGAAATCAACTATTAGGAGGATGGGGTATACTGGTGAACTTTCTTTGGATGCCACAACAAAATTTTCAAGACCATGTTCTTGGCCAACTGGAGGTTTATTATAATTTTCTTCATTTCGGCCTTCTCACCACAAAAGGCTACTCCCGTTGACATTTTCGAGGAGACCGTGTGTGCCTAGCTTACATGGGTTTGTTACCAGAGCAGGGTTCAATCTCTCTAATTAACTGCTTAAATGGATGATTGGCAACCAGCACCCAGCCGGAATGGCCAAGAAATTTGTGATATACCTTCGATTCATACAAGCTATACTGGACCATTATTACCCGAATCTGACCAAAGAAGGAGAAACTTTCTCTACAAGTTCAATGAATGCTGCCTCATACAAGAAGTATCAACAGGGCAAGTACCGGGGACCACTTGTGCCATTCTTTTCCGAGATGATTGCTCATATTGATGTTGCTGGTGCTGAAGAAGTTAATCACATGGCAGAACCTGCTGTTGATGCTGAAGTTTAAACTACTGAAGCTGCTCAGATTCATGCTTCACTGGATCTGAATGCACCTGTTGTTCCTGAACCTACTGCTGCTGATGAAGGCCATGAGAATCTTCAAGGTGCTAGCGCTCAATCGCCTGAGCATACTGAACACCCTTCAACCCCAATCAATGAGGATGTGTCAAAAGAAGAGGGTGATGATAATGAATCCTCGGACTCTGACGACAGTCCTGATCAACCTGAAGGTGTTCATACTCGGAAAAGGCAAAGGACTGGAGAATCTTCCATGCCCTCTGCATCCCAGATGCAACACTCTACATCAGATGAAAGCTATAATCTGCTGTTAGACGATGAGGCCAATGATGAGACTTCGATGTCTTTTGATCAAGATGATCTTATGATAGATCTAGATGAACCTGATAGTCCTCAACTATCAGATCCAAGAACCAGTCTTGGTAATATGACAATCGCCGCTGGTGATCAAAATTTCTCTGCTGATTTTACAATAATCAGAGAAAAGCGAAGCAAGTCCAGCCAAGAAAAGCTGAAGATTAGGAAAAAGCCTCATCCACTACCAAATCTTGGAGTCATTGGATCATTTGGTACTCAACCTGATCCAGTTCCAGCCTCAACAACTATCTCTTCACCTCCTACAGAACAATTTAAAAGGATTGATGTGGATATGAGACCTTTGGAGAATTTGCTAAGACTATTGTTACCGTAGTTGCAATAACTGGTGATATCGGTATAATCACATCACTTTCTGAATCCGAGTTGATTATAGAACTCCAGGCTGAAGTTGTAAATCTTCAAAGTCAGAATGATCAGTTAAATTGTACTCTACAAGTAGCAAATCAAAAGATCGGTGATCAATCTTGAGTAATTGAGGAACAAGCTACAGAAATTCAGAGACTTAAGGATTTACTTGCCAAATCCAGTGAAGATAAACAACTGACCGATAAAGTAGATGATGATACCGGTGTTCATGCTTCTTAATAACCATAAGGACCAACTCAATCTCATTAACTAGTTGAATGTAGTGACTTTCCTAATCCTAATTATTCAACTCATGCCCTTGCTGGCAAAGATGCAACTGGTGTTTATGAAGCCTCTAGTTTATTGAATGACAATGATTTCAAGGTTCATGCTGATACATTCTGAAAAGTCATGAGCGTTGGATCGTCTACTCAATCTAGCTATTCGGAATACAAAACAAATAATTAACCGATTGTTTAATTGATCAATGAACAATTAAAATCAGTAACACTCAGATAACACTGACACAGAGAACACCTCAGAAAAACACACTTAAGATTCGCTCCGCTGAACACTTATGCAAAACTCGTACCCAAAACATTGAACAAGCTCACTATATATAGCTGCTGGCTGAACCCTGTCCGAACTCCAGGTTCGGCAGGTCCGAACTCCAGGTTCGGCAGGTCCGAACTCCAGGTTCGGCAGGTCCGAACTCCAGGTTCGGCAGGTCCGAACTCCAGGTTCGGACCAGGTTCGGCAGGCAGTGAACCTTGCCTTGAACTTGTGTCTTGAACCTTGGTTGAATACTTCACACGACGCACTTCTCAGGTATCAACAAACTCCCCCTCGTCGTGTGCAGTATCTCTCCAACATCTTCAAATCTGTATCGTTAATCAGACTCCCCCTCAAGTGTATAATCCGTTCGTTCAATGAAATAAATATTCGAACAAACTCTTCCTCAACTTGATTGTAGCTTGATCTTGAATACTTGAAGATATATGGTGATTCTCTGGTCTTTATCAACAGCTTCAGAAGACTTGAAGTTGTGATTTCCTTCACTTTAGCAACCTGCTCAAAAATTTAAATAATCTTGGCGCAAAACGTCTCTTCAAGACTCCAAGATATGATTTTGAAAATTTGATTTTGTATAACGTGCTGATCAGATTGAAAATAAAGCAGAAACAAAATCTTTTTGGCTTTTAGAAAGTTTATATCAAAACAAACCTAAAATCTTTTTGATTTTTAAAATTTATACTAAAACACACCAAAAATCTTTTTGTGCTTTTCTCAAATTAAATATAAATGCAATACAGAACTAAACTCTATTTTTGGTATGAGAAAGATCACTATATGGGATCATATTGAACACGACGCACTGACCTACTCTTCAGTTTCAACTAATCGAAGCACATAAGTTATGATGATTGCCGGTATAATTTGTCCACCTTAAACTCAAGCAAAATTGTTGGAACCCATTTTGGTTATTGGCAACACAAAGCGTTCACCGTTGAGTATTGCTGGTGAAGACCTCTTGATGACTTAACTAGATGTGATACTTTGCTTTTGTAATAGATTTTGGGTTTGTACTTAGTGAAGTTCTGTTTCTGTTTTAGCGTACTTGTATTTCTACTTAGCGAACTTCTGATCTTGTACTTAGCGGACTTGTTTTGCATTTAGTGTACTTGTTGATTTACATATATCTTAGCGAACTTAATTTGTTCTTAGCAGAATTTTTTACTTAGCTGATTTAATCTTGATCCTAGCGAACTTGTTTTGCTCTTAGCGAACTTGTTAGCGAACTTAGTATTGCTTAGCGAACTTGTGAGCAGACTTGTTTGTGTTTAGCGAACTTGTTAGCGGACTTGTTAGCGGACTTGTTAGCGAACTTGTTAATTCCTAGCGAACTTGTTTAATGCTTAGCGAACTTGTTTGTCTGATGGAATATTCCTTGTTGAAATCTATGTAATGATTGTTGTGTCAAACATTATTTTTATCCTATGCTCTCTAGTAGTGTGTGTTCTTGAGAAAACCCTATTTGGGACACGCCACTCCTGGATTATTCTACAGAGAGCATTTTGTGTGTGTGTGTTCTTGGTGTAGTGTGTGTTCTTGAGCTTTAGAAATCATCAATGGGTGAGCATTGATGCAGATTCAACCAGAATCGACCATCACACATGATTTCCGCACTTGTATGATGAATCATATGAGAAACTTGTGCTCAAATCAGGTCCTGATAATTGGTATCAGAGCCATGTTCTTCATTTTTGAGGTTTTTTCTTAAAATGAAGAAAATCTCATATGAGTTGTCGATTTCAGTTGATTTTGCTAGTTGTTTGAGTTGATTTTTGGTAGAAATTACTCAATGAACACAATGCAATACTCAGATTTCAATTAATCTCATGCTATTTAGTCGATTTCTAGGTTTTAGCCAAGGATAGTTACGCCATTTTTAAGGTTCTGTACTTGAGCAAATTTTTCAAATTAATTCAAATGTTGATTCCTTGTTAAAATTGATGGATTGCGAGGTTAATACACCCAAAATCGAACTTGTAGGTACTAATTTCACTCAAAATCATCAAGTTTTGAATATTTTAGAGGCCAAAAGTCACGTTTTTGGTGTTCTTCACATAGTCTTACCATTCCATCAAATTAGGTCATCTAAAGTGGTTTTTGGAGTTTGTGTTAGTTGAATCAAATGATCCTACATAAATTTCGAGACTCTTGATGCCCTAAAACACAGATTTCGTTAACTTTGATTTTTGAAGTTTGAATTTGCTCAAGAACAAGTTGTTCAAAATTTGGCTAAGTCTGGAAATTTGACATTTCAAATTTTTTGCTGAAATCTCACTTGCTAATGACTAATTATGCTTGTTATTGTTTGTGAATGTAGGATTTGTGTGAATTCAAGCGTTCTACAAGCATTCGAGCATTGTGAACCAAGCGTTCAATCTGTCTGAACCGTTCATCAATTTAGCAAGTTTGTGCTAAGTTTTTGTGTTTCTCACTTCTAATGGCTGAAGGCACCCAGTTTAATTCCGTCGTGCAGAGTAACAATCGTCCACCAAAACTGATGGGCGCGAGTGACTTTGATGATTGGAAAGGAAAGTTTGTGTTGTTTCTAGAGTATGTTGAATTTTATCTTTTGACTTCAATTGTTGAAGGTCCTGCTATGTTTGAAATTGAAGAAGCTACTACTCCTGGAGTTACTGTCACTGTTGCTGATCCACCAGCTCCCAAGAAGAAGATTCCAAAACCTTTGGATAAGTTAAGCTTGGCTGAACATGCGTAGATGAAGATTGATAAGCGTGCATTGGGTTGCATTAAGATGGCTCTTAGTGATGGTCTACTTCATCACTTTAAAGTGGCCACCTCAGGTCATGAGATATGGGTTGGCTTTTAGAAAAAGTATGAAGGCAATGCAGCCACTAAAGAAAGAAGACTTGAAAAATTGAGATTGGCTTTCAACACTTTTGCTCACAGAAATGGAGAGTCATTTGAAACTCATGTCAATCGATTCTGCATAATCATTACTGAAATGACTACCAAAAGAATTCGTCCTGATTATAGAGATATCATCAGGAAGATTCTGCATTCTTTTCCTTAAGAATTTGCCTCCTATGTCATGTATCTGATCGAAAGCACTGATCTAACCAAGGCTGACTATCTGGATATGATTAACAAGGTTCGAGACTATGAAGTCAGAGCAGTTGAACGTACTGGTAAGTCACTCATGGGTAATGTGACTTCAAGGAGCTCATCTTCTTTGGCTCCTAATGCTGCTTTTGTTGCCTCTGCTTATGAGGATAATTATCAGTTTCCTAATTCTTCTTGCTCAACAATGCCTGCAATTGCTCCATCTCCTGTACCAGCTCATGTTCAAACTGAAGTATTTGCATCACATGCAACGCATCAGCCTTCCAATGTGACATTTTTTCAACAGCCACCTTCTGGGTACTTAGTCAGTCAGCACCAATTTCAACCAACAACACTAGCTTGGATCAAGAGTTGTGTAATGCTTTCCTGGCTTGCATGAACTCTCAGATGTCAGGAAACATTGAGAGCATGACTGTTTGTCAAGAAGATATTGACCAAATATCTGCTGATGATCTAGAAGAGATCGATATTAAATGGCAGATGGGTATGATTGCTGCAAGAACAAGAAAATTCTTCAGAAAGACTGGGAGGAAGCTGTTTCAACCTCCTTCAAACGCCAACATTGGGTTTGATAAGTCCAAGGCTCAATGCTACAATTGCTAGGAGCTCGGACACTTCGCGCGTGAATGTCAAAAACTACGAACGTGGAATGTTCATGTAAGCTCGGGTGGAGGAAATCAGGCTTTTTAGAAACTGTAAATCCAAATGGTATCAGAGCCATTGTTCGTCATGTTCTCGAGTTTTCTCAAAGACTTGAAGAATCACTCATTCAAGTCATCAAATCTAGTTGTTTGTATGATTCCTTGAACCATTTTGAACGAAATTTCACAAGGAATCTGTTGGAATGCTTAGATTTCATCAATAATCACAACAAATGGGTCAATTTTTGAATTTTTCAGATTTATGCGAACACAAAGCATACGTGCTGTGCGTTTCTTTTGAAAAATAAAGCATGTCTTTCACTGATTTTGAGTCAAAATTGAACATGCATACATGTTAGACTCATGATTTAGGGATGATAGCAACTTGAATCACTCAAAAACATCAAGTATTGAAGATTTTAGAGCAAAAATTGTGTTCTTGGAAGTTTTTCATAAGAATCATTTTTTGATCCGATTTCACATAGATTAAGTGGTTTTTGGAGCTTGTTGTAGTTAACAAATTTGTTCCTAAGAAAATTCCTAAACTATTGGTGCAATAAAAACTTGATTTCGTGAAATTTGATTTTGACCTAGTGATTATGCTCAAGAACATAGCTGAAAATTTTCTAAGTCTTGAAGATTTTGAAATTTTCAAATTTCAAATTGTTGATTGATTGATTCAAACTAAATAAGCTTCATGATGTTTGTATTGTAGGTTTTGAGCAATTAACCTCAATCTTAGCATCCGTTGAAGCAATTTTTCAGATTTCAACCTGTTTGACCCATTAAGCGTTTTTGTGAAGAAACACAACTTGTTTCATCATGTCTGAGTTCAATTCTGGAAATCAAAAGCTATTGGGGGCCGCCAACTATGATGAATGGAAAAAGAAGTTTCAGTGTCACCTCGAGTATCTGGATTATGACCTATTGACATCTGTGAAGTGTGGTCCTAAGGTGTTCTATGTGGATCATGTTCCTATGGCTGGTGCTGATCCACCTAACCCTCAGAGACGTGTAATAAAGAAAGTTAAGGACTTTTCACCTGCTGAACATAATCAAATAAAGGTTGACGAACGTGCTATCGGGTGTATCAAAATGGCACTATCTGATGACATTGCCTTCCACTTCACTAAGGCAACTTCTGCTCATGAAATCTGGGTTGCACTAGAGAAGAAGTATGAGGGGAACATTAAGAGCAAAGAGAGGAGACTGAACTCTCTCAAACTGCGTTTCAACACTTTTGCTCACACTGCTGGAGACTCATTTGAGACTCATGAGACAAAATTCTGCAGACTTATATGTGAGATGCAAAATAACTAGATCCGACCTGAGATGCCAACAATATCTAAGAAGATTCTAAAGTCACTTCCTCGGGATTTTGCTCCATATGTTATCTATCTGCTTGAAAGCAGTGACTTAGCCACTTGTGACTACATGGATCTCATTGATAAAGTCAGAGGCTATGAAATTGCAGCTATTGAAAGAGATGGAAAGTCACTCATGGGGAAGGTTACAAATAAGAGTTCCTCTCAGCTTGCCCCTAATGCTGCTTGCATCAGTCCTAATGAGAATGACTTGGAATTTCCTTACTTTGTCGGTGGGTCCTGTTCTTCTGTTAAAGCTACTCCAGCTCCTACTCCACAACCTGTTTATCAAGCTGCCTTCGTTTCTTAACAACTTATCTCTCCAGTGATTCAGACACCCGCTACATACCAACCAGGACCGTCATCTACAGGATTAACTGACAAAGATCAAGAATTGTGTAATGCTCTTGTGGCATGCCTTGCTTCCCAAATGTCTAGAAGTATTGAAAGTATGACTTTGTGCCAGGAAGACTTAGACCAAATTCCTGCTGATGACCTTGAAGAAATGGATAACAAGTGGCAACTTGGCATGATTGCTGCCCGCACAAGAAAGTTTTTCAAGAAAACTGGGAAAAAAGTGTTCCAGTCACAACCCGGTGCAACTATTGGTTTTGACTAATTCAAGGCTAGTGCTACAACTGCCAAGGTTTGGGTCATTTTGCTCGTGAGTGTAAGAAGCCAAAGCTGAGACAAATCCCTGTGACATCTAGAGGAAACAATAATTCAAGTCAAAATCAGGGCAACTATTCATACCAGAAGCCACAACCTGCTGGTCCTTCTCACCAGAGTTCTAGTTCCAACAATGGTAAGCGTGCTGACAATCCAGAAAAGGCACTTGTGTCACTGAGTGATCCAAACTACACTTGGTCCAATCAGACTCAACCGCCAGCAAATGTTGACTATGCACTAATGGTAATTTCATCTGATTAGTCCAAGATTGAGGAAGACTCATTCTTTGATCCACTTTATCCCACCGACTTTGCACTGATGGCTGATGTGGATGAAATCTCTGAAGATGCTGCTTTTGTGTCCAACACTACTGATGATGCTTCAAAAGGTGAATCTGATGCTGAGCAAAAGTCAATAAACCGTCAAAAGGATCTCATTCCCGATACGGTAAAATTAAAATTATGCTCAGAGTCCTGTGTAGAGGAAGTTGCTCGGTATCGCCTTTACAATGAAAAGTTGGTTGAAAAGGCGATAGTGAATGAGTGTTTGGTCAAGTCTATGCAAGCTAAGGAACTGGATTTCCTGGCCAAATTAAAGTCCTTGCAGGATGATACTGAGGTCATGAAACATGCTGAAGTGGCTCTTCGCACTCAGTTAAAGGATTTAGTGACTCGTTACTCATCCCTGAGCAAGAACTATGTTCAAGCTCGGGAAATCCTTGATCTAATGAAACTCAATCCCTCTAACTTGGCAGGTGATGTGGCTAAGGACATTTTCAAACGTGTTCAAAGTGATTTAGGTTTAACTAGGGAAATTGATGATTCTACTGTTGAGCATCCACTCAATCATAATTATTTTCCAATACCTGTACTTACTAAAATAAACTCCCTAAGCCACATCAGGTTTTTGAATAATGAGTCTGTTCCTAGCAAGTCAGAAATTTAGCAAATGGAAGACAAACTATCTGGCTATGAAAGTGGCTCGAGCCTCCCATCTGTTGAAAGTGCACTTAAAATAAATGATTTTGATTCCAGCTCATTCCAATCAATTAACACTGGCATATCTGAGGATATTGTCAGACAAAAGGCAGAATCTGAGTTTTTTAAATTAATAACCAGTAATGAAATAACATCTCAATCATCAGTTTTTAGCGAATCACAATCTTCAGGTTTTAGTGAATCTCAAGTAATGTTTAAAGGAAAATCTGTTTCCAAGAGAACTAAACCTACTAAGAAGCAAAAGCCCAAAGCTAAAACTGTTAACTCAGATTCTGGCCACACAGATCTTTCAAGTGATCTGATTTATGTTGTACTCGATAAACTGAATTTGGGTGATGGTAAACCCAAGGGTAGTACACAACACTTTGTCATAATCACTGATGGTAAAGTGATTTCCTCGGCTCCTTCCCCTGTGATAATCCCACCTCAAGTCACATCGATGTCTTCAATAAAGATGTTCAAGTCTTGCAATACCATAACATCAAACTCTCAAAGTTTCGCGAGCACTTCAAAATTTGTCAAGAAGCCAACAAAGAGTAAGAAGAATGAATTTTCAACTGAAAATGCTGTTGCTGCTGAGAAGACTGTGGTAACTCAACCACATATTGCTGAACCTGCTTCTGAAGTACCCATGAACTTGGGAGGAAATAAAAGTGATGGTCAAGTTTCTAAGCAGAAAAACAACAACAAAAGGCGAGATAAGAAAGCTACTGATCAAACAGAAGGAGAACCTGTTGCTGAAACAAAGGTCTCTCTAGTTCAGAAGGTGGTTACAACTACCACCATGAATCCAAGTGGGTCTACAAACACTATTGGGTGTTTTGTATGCGGAGACCCAAATCATGATGCTCGGGGCTGTCCATTCAACTCGACAAAAGCACACATGGGGTACAATCCTCCAATGGTTGCTCCCTATGGACCAAGAATGATGAGGCCTCCCTTCACTCAACCATGGCCTCGGTTTTATGGTAACTACAGCGAAGAATATGACTACATGAATAATCAATAAATGTTCATGCCAAATTTCCAGAACCAATAGTTTTTAAGAGGAATGACCTCTCATGCTCCACGAGGATTGGGTGCAAGCACCAGGTACGTTCAACCGGTCATCCCTGGAACTGCAAGCAGTCAAACTCAATTAACTTCACATCCTCGTGCTCCATGGTCACCTCTGGCTGATCCACAAAAGCCTTTTGAACAAACCACCACTCCTGCTCCTCGTCCGCCTAAGAAGAAGAACAACAGGAAGAACCAAGGTCCTAAAGACCTGGGTTCGTCTGCGAACTAATCTTTTCTTTGTTTGTGCAGGAACAGTGAAAGAAATCAATAAATCTGTGGTACATGGATAGCGGCTGTTCCAGGCATATGACGGGTGATAAAGATCTCCTGCATGATGTCAAACTAATATCTGGAGGAGGTTTTGTTTCCTTTGGAGGAAATAAAAGGGGTGGTCAAATAATTGGAATCGGTCACCTAACGAATGGTGAAGTCACTTTTGAAAAAGTCAACCTCGTGTCAAATGTGCAATTTAATCTGCTTAGCGTCTTGCAGATATGCGACAATAAAAAACCAATGTTCTTCGACGATCGAGAATGTTTCATGCTGAAACCTGGTTTTAAAGTACCTGAAGATCAGATTTTATTCCGGGCTAATCGTAGGGGGAACATGTACGCACTGGACATGAATGCTGCAAAGCCGTCGAGTTCAATTGCGTGCTTTTTGGCTAAAGCTTTAGAGGAAGATTTGACCTTGTGGCATCGGCGGATGTGACATGTTAATTTCCGTAACATGAACCGCCTAGTTAGGGGGAAACATGTATTTGGGCTACCCGACAAAGAATTCGTGCAAATCGATAACTGTGTTGCATGCTCGAAGGGAAAGCAACATATGTCTCATAAGCCTAAGCCGCCGGGAAGAACGACAATAATCCTTCAATAGTTACACCTTGATCTCTTTGGGCCTGTTAATATCAAGAGCTTAGGGGGAAAATCTTTCTGCCTAGTCATCACTGACGATTACTCAAGATATTCCGGGGTATTTTTCTTAAGGGAGAAGTCTGAGACTCCGGTGATACTTAAAGATTTTGTTACACGCATCGAGAACGCAAGCAGAGAAAAAGTTCGAATAATCAGATCTGACAACGGGACAGAGTTTAGAAATTACGTCTTTGACTCGTTCTACAACGAGAAGGGCATCACTCGCCAATTTAGCTCAACTCCTCAACAGAATAGGATTGCTGAAAGAGAGAACCGCACAATAATCGAGTGTGCTCGGACGATGCTCACTGATTCTAACCTTAAACTGTCTTTTTGGGCCGAAGCAGTCAATACTGCTTGCTATGTCCTGAACCGAACTCTTTTGGTCAAACATGCCAACAAAACATCCTTTGAGCTGTTTACAAAACAAAAACCAGTGTTAAAGCGCTTAAAGCCTTTGGGTGTCCTTTTACTGTATGTATTCAGTCTGAGCAGTTAGCTAAGTTTGCACCTCGGGTAGATGAAGGCTATTTTATTGGATACTCGATGACCTCTGCGGCATATCGGGTGTACAACAAAGAACTCAGGTGATTATGGAGTCGTGCAACATTAACTTTAACGAGCACACCCATAATTCCAGAGAGCCTGACTCAGATGGCATGTATGACTTGGAGAATTTCTCTTCTTCTTTTAACTTAGGTGATTTTGTAATTTCAAGTGATTCTGGTAACATGCAAGAAGGTGTCAATAATGTGGATGCGTCTGTACCCGAGAGTTCTGCTCCAATTACATCATCAATATTGGATTCCATCTACTCAGATGATCTACCTGATTTTACCTGGAGAAATGAATCAACAGACGTTCCCAACTCATCTGCCACTATTCCAGTTGTCACTACTAATGAAAGCCAAGTAAACGAAGAAGTCGTTCAGGAAATTGTGCCAAATCAAGAAAATCAAGAAAATCAAGAAATTCTAGAAAATCAACCTGAGAATGAATTCCTTAATAATAATTCGGACTCAGAAGACACAATTGTGATTGAATCGGGTGGTACTCCAGGCAATGATGTGCAGACGGGATCTCTAGACTCAAATATTCTAGTTCCGGATGTTAAAGAGACTGGAATTCATAAGAAACATCCCGTCTCAAACATTATTGGTCCACTTGATAAGAGAGTAACCAGAAGTCAATCTGGAACAATAAACACTTGCTTGTTTTCCTGCTTCATCTCTCGAGAAGAACCTGCTTCTGTAGCTGCTGCTATTAAAGACGACAACTGGATAGAGGCCATGTAGGCTAAGTTGCTTCAATTCAAACTTTTGGATGTGTGGCAACTTGTAGACATTCCTCCTGGTGTGAAGCCTATTCCAGTCAAGTGGATCTTCAAGAATAAAAAGGATGACATAGGAATAATAATAAGATATAAAGCAAGACTTGTGGTCAAGGGTTACATGCAGATAGATGGGCTGGACTATGATGAGGTCTATGCCCCGGTAGCTTGTCTTGAAGCCATCAGGATTTTCTTGGCATATGCCGCATCATAGAACATAACACTCTATCAACTTGACGTGAAAATTGCCTTCCTGTATGGTAAACTAGACGAAGAGGTGTGCGTTGATCAACCTCCAGGGTTTGTCAATCCTTCATTCCCAAATAAGGCTTACAAACTGAAAAGAGCCCTTTATGGACTCCATCAGGCACCAAGGAAGTGGTATGAAACCCTGTCTACCTATCTATTAGAAAATGGCTACAAGCGAGGGGTGATTGATCAGACACTGTTTATACGGCAGTGGGTGATGATATGCTACTAGTTCAAGTGTACGTGGATGACATCATCTTCGGTTCAACAAATAAAACTCTTTGTCATGAGTTCAAATGTCTGATGGAAAAACGCTTTGAAATGAGTTCAATGGGGGAACTCACATTTTTTCTTGGGATTGAGGTGAAACAGAATAATGAGGGCATTCTAATCAGGCAGGGAAAGTATGTGAAGGAAATGCTGAAGAAGTTTGGATTTCATGACTCTAAAGGCTATTCCACTCCTGTTGAGACTCGTGTCAAGCTCCATGTAGATCTTGAAGGTGAATGTGTTGACACTTGTATAGATCAATGATCGGGTCCCTCATGTACCTAACAGCCAGCTGCCCTGACATAATGTTTTCCGTGTGTCTATCCTCGAGATTTCAATCCAAACCGAAACAGTCACACTTGACGGCCGTAAAACGAATCTTCCGATACCTGAAGTCCAATCCAAAGAGAGGGCTGTGGTATCCCAAGGACGAGCTTTTTGATCTAAGGGGTTTCTCGGATAGTGATTACGGAGGTTGCAACATGGATCGGAAGTCAACTACCGGCGGACATGAAATTCAAACCGTAATCCATAAGCTGATTCTAGATCCAGAGAACTTGAGAACAGCAAGAGGCAGCAACAATGTATTCTGCTTCGGCAAGCGAGGTAGATACCGTTGACTGTTTCTTGCATTGCCATGAAACCAATCGATTCCCCAAGAATTGAGCTCCGCCGGTGGTTGACTTCCGATCCATGTTTCAACCTCCGTAATCACTATCCGAGAAACCCCTTAGATCAAAAAGCTCGTCCTTGGGATACCATAGCCCTCTGTTTGGATTGGACTTCAGGTATCGGAAGATTCGTTTTACGGACGTCAAGTGTGACTGTTTCGGTTTGGATTGAAATCTCAAGCATAGACACACGGCAAACATTATGTCAGGGCGACTGGCTGTCAGGTACATGAGGGACCCGATCATTGATCTATACAAGTTTTCATCAACACATTCACCTTCATGATCTGCATGGAGTTTGACACGAGTCTCAACAGGAGTGGATTAGCCTTTAGAGTCATGAAATCCAAACTTCTTCAGCATTTCCAAAAGCTCAGTTTCAATAAGGTTTTTGGTCAAGTTAATCAGTTTCAATAAGGTTTTTGGTCAAGTGTGTGAATTTTTGAATTTTCTGAGTCAAAATGGTGTTTTTAACATGTTATGCACTTAGAAAATTCAATAATTCCCAAATTGCCCTTAATGAGTTCATTTAAATTTTTGCAAATCACTGAGTTCACAATTGAGAATTTTTAGTTTTTTTGCTTCGGGTGTTCTCATTTTAGTTAAAATCTGATCATAAATCAAAAGTTATTCAAAAATTTAACTTGCTATTAAAATTTTTAAGTTTTTCTTGTGCTGTTGGCGATCTCGCCAGAAAGGCTTGGTACCCCAAGAATTTACCCTTGGCGATCTCTCCTTACCCAGCCTTTCTCCTTGGTGATCTCGCCTAAATAGAACCCTCTATTTGGCGATCTTGCCTAAATAGAAACCTCTTTTGTGATCTCGGTATATACTTAGGATGTTTCTTAAAGAAAAACCAAGTTGTGGTCTTGGCTATCTCGCCTAACTGCGTTTGGCGATCTCGCCTAAAAGGTAGTTCCTTTTGGCGATCTCGGCTAATAAAATCCTTGTCGATCTCGCCTTACCAGCCTTTCTCCTTGGTGATCTCGCCTCACCCGATTTTTCCTCTTGGCGACTTTGCCCATCTTCACTACTTGGCGATCTCGCCTTTAACAGATTTACCCTAGGCGATCTCGGGTTACATTTGGCGATCTCATACGGACCAACTTGGCGACTTCGCTTTCAAACTGTTGGCGATCTCGCTCAAATAAAAAATAAAAAAACCCTAAGTCCATTTTCGACCTCGCCTACATAACATAAAGCAGAGGTTATTTTTTCCCATTCTCATTCAAAGACTCACAACCCGCTCTCCTCATTTCTCTCTCGGCGAACCACCAGCGACCGTCTCTTTCCACCTCCGACCTCCAGTTTCTTCTCAATCGAACACCATTTCCTGTCCATCTTGCAATTAGGGTTGGTCCGAACACCCTTCTTGCCATCACAGGTTAGATTTCGCAACCATTTAGGTTAAAATTTGAGAATTGTATTTCGCTGAAGAGTGAGGTCCGACAGCTCGCTTACGATGATCTTAGGGTTCTTATTTCAATTTCGGTTGTTGGATTTACAGATTAGGATTCATTATATTGCTCATTTTCATCCCACTTTACCGATTTGAGGTAATCAACTCTAAAATTTGTTAATGTCATACATGAACAGGGCCGAAAACCATCAATAAATTTGAGAATTTGGTTGTGTTATTTTTTTGTAGTTTGGACTCAAAATCTGTTGAGATTGATGGTTGTTAAGCAAAATTGATGATTGATTGAATCCTATTGCTAGTTCTATGCTAGGTAGTTTAGGATTGATCTTGAAGTTTTTATTTTTGAAATAATCCACTGTTGATCTCTCAATTGGTTAAAATTCCAAACTATGAATGAGATGTTTTGATTATGGATGTTCCAAAACACCAATGTGTTGCATTTGATGCTTCTAAATGCAATCCGGGTCTTAAAAGCTTCAATATTGAAAGCTAAACTAGACTCTGTCTTAGTTTGACCAGTTTTGGCAATAAATTGAATTTTGAAACAATCCATGTCAAAATTTTATATTTTTGAAAAGAAAGCAAAATAATGAGTTTAGTAAATGGTTTAAGCCCTAAATGAGATAAACTTGATGTAAATCTCATCCTTTTGGTTCAAATGGTGAATTTTTCTCAAACTTTATCCGTATGACCAGAATTGGACTTTAAATGGTCTAAACTCATTCCAATAAGAGTCAATTGACTCAAGTAACTTGAAAAAGGGAATCCTTGACATGGAATGGTAATATTTGTCGCACTTGTGTTGCTTTAAGAATAAAATTGACCAATTTGGCAACATAAAGGCTACTTTTGACCATTTTGTTAGATTTCTTCCCTTCAATTGAATTTCACTAGATATGCAACTTAAATTGTTAAAAATAAGTCAAATTCTTGACTTTAACTTGTCTAACATAGGTTTGACCTCAATATAGGTTAAATCTGCAATGTTTGACAAGTCTTGACTTGGTTTTTGACAAATGCTTGCATAGTTGACTTTTCAAGTCAAATCTTGTGTAATTCACTCTTGTATAATGAATTTGACCCTATTTAGGCTGTGTGTGGCTTTCAATCAATTGTTTAACAAATTTTGCCTGATTTAATAATAGATTCTGTCCAGAAACACTATTTTTTTGGGGTAAAGGGTTACCCCGATGATTCTGAATATATACCGTAAAAAGGAACAAGTAACAAGGAGAGCCCTTGCTAGTTCATGCTCGGGACATGCCCCAAAGCAAGTAAACACAAAAATCACAAGACAAAACCAGAAATAAACAACCACCTAACACACATTAGGGGGACAAACAAACAAGGAACTACGTTACGCCGTCTGCATCACTACTACTGCATCCAATCTCCCAGTCATCAAGAATGCAAAAAGCTCTAGAGGTCTTCCTCACCTTGAGCCCCATCAACCTACTACGCACAGTGTCTCAAATAATAGCAGTAAGGGAATCTGGAGGTCTAGCATGATTTTGGAAAATACGATTATTCCTCTCTTGCCAAATGTAATACGCAGAAGCATGAACCACAAGCTTAGCCACAATGGTCTCCAAAGAGGAAGCAGGCTTCGCGTCAAAGAAACCAGCAATATCAGCCCACACCGGCGCAATGCGCTGGAGACAAGTCCACTTCCGAACACAACACCAAACCTGCGAAGAATAGTTACATTCAAAAAACAAATGTGCGTGAGAATCCCAGGATCTATAGCAAAGCAAGCAGCACATCATGTTCATATTTCCTCTTCTACTAGCATCCCAAGCCATAATTCTATCTTGAGTAAGGAGTCGCTCACGCAAGATAAGCCAAACCAGGAAAGCATGGCGAGGGATACACTGGGCATACCAGATAAATTTAACCCACGAAACCAAGGGGCCATGAGTTCTAATCGTGTCCCAAACCAAACGCGAGGAAAAATCAGCCCAGATGTTACCACTTTTCCATTTAAGCTGATCCACCACATCCACCTTGAGGACCGTATCAACAATTTCATTAAGGACAGGGAACCGGTCAACCCAATCAGGAGGCCACAGATCACCTTCCTGGTTGAAAACATCAGCCACCGAAGAGTTAGAAGAAAAATCTGCATTGTATATAGTATGGTGAGTTAAATAACGACACAATGGCCCAGATTCAGACCATTTATCGTGCCATATGTATGTGTCCCGCCCATCGCCAATGACAGACCAAATGAAAGGCCGAATCAGAGGACGTATGGAGCAGATCTTCCTCCAGCTCCAGCTACAGTCCTTAGGGCAAGGGTGATCCCAGAAAGATCTCTTTTTGATACGATAAGTGCGAACCCAGGCAACCCAGAGCGAGTTTCTTTTGATCAAGATACTCCAGATATGAGAAGCCATGAGGGCCTTGTTAACATCCGTAACACGACGAATGCCAAGACCCCCCTTAGTTTTGGGAACACACACGTCCCGCCACACAACTTTAGCCAACCCCCTTCTCGAATCACCATGGTGCCAAAGAAAGTCTCTCATCTTCTTCTCAATCTTCGAGATAATGCTAGCAGGAAGAATGAAAACCGAAGCCCAATATATATGTAAAGAGGAGAGAACACTGAGTTAATGAGTTGCAGTCTGCCAGCATAAGAGAGAAAGTTATTCCTCCAACTCAAAATATGGTTATCAAGGCCATCAAGAAGAGAGGTACAGTCACGGGCACGAAGCCTAGTTGAAATCAACGGAACACCCAAGTAACGAACCGGAAGGGTGCCCTCCACAATATTCACAACAGACAAAATATTATCTTTAGTAAGATTAGAGACATTGCAGAAATACACCGTGCTTTTCTGCGGGCTCGGGACCAGCCCCGACATCCTGGCAAATTTGTTCAACGACTGAAAGATACAAGTAACAGAAGCCACGTTCCCTTTGGCAAAAATAAAGAGATCATCGGCAAAGCACAAGTTAATAATATGATGTTTGTCACACCTGTGAGAAACCTGAAGGACGGGTCGGTACGAACAGCATCATGAAGAATGCGGGTAAGGATCTCCATAACCAAAGTAAACAGGTACGGCGAAAGAGGACACCCTTGCCGAAGACCTCTCTTGCCTCTAAAAAAACCATAAAGGTTCCCATTGATAGAGACCGAGTAGAAAGGAGTAGACACACATGTCATAATCCAGCCTACCATGGTAGGATGGAACCCGAATCCAACAAGAACATCCTGGAGAAAACCCCAGTCCACAGTATCGTAAGCTTTCTAGATATCAATTTTGAAAGCACATCGGGGAGGCCCCACCGAACGGTGGTACTTATGCATCAGCTCCTGGACGAGAAGGATGTTGTCAGAGATTTTCCTACCAGGAATAAATGCAGATTGGTTAATGTCAACAATACTAGCAAGCTCCATTTCAATCCGATCAGCAATAATCTTGCTGATACATTTATACACCACATTACAGCAAGATATGGGTCTATAATCAGTGACAGCCGCAAGGGTGGTGACCTTGGGAATAAGGGCAATGATGGTATGGTTGAGCTCCTGAAGCAGTTTCCCAGTTCTAAAAAAATCCTGAACAGCCTCGCAAACATCATTACCAACAACAGGCCAAGCTTTCATGAAAAAAGCTGCCTAGTAACCATCAGGGCCCGGAGCTTTGTTATCACCCATCGTAAATATTGTCTCCTTAATCTCCTCATTGGTGACCTGACGGATCATATGCGCAGCGACAGCTTGATCAAGGGAGGTATGGAAAACATCCGGATTCAAGTGAAGATCAGTATTTCCCAAGCCACCAAGAAACCTATCATAGTGTTTGACGAAGGCATTTGGAACCTCGTCACCCTCGTGTTTAGTGCCATTATTGTCCGAGATAATATCAATCTTGGTTCTGTGGTTTTTGCATTTGAGCGAGGCATGGAAATAGGAAGTGTTAAGATCACCAGTCGCAAGCCAATGCACCTTAGATTTCTGCTTAAGAAAATTCTCCTCATCCAACGACGCCTCATTAAGATCCGCCAAGCACTTGGACTCAAGGTCGCGGAGGGTACCATCATAAGGGTCCATATCAATTTGACGTTGAATGCCATCCAGCTGAGTACGAAGAGAAGAAACCCAGATATGCAAATTACCTTGCTTAAAAAGAAGAGATCGCATGGGATTTTTAAGAAGCTTCAACTTTTTGGCAAGGCAAAATTGATGAACACCCTTGATATTAGACTTCCACGTAGCTGAGACAGCCTCTATGAAACCAGGCTTAGAAGCAAGAAAATTCGCAAATTTGAAAGGCTTGGGTTTGCGAGCCTGCTGGATATTAAGCTGCAACACGCAGGGGCAGTGATCGGAAACACGATAAGGCTGAAATATAGCACACGCCGTAGGAAACATGTCCAAAAAAGGCGTGTTCCCCATCACCCTATCAATCTTTTTAAGAATACCAATGCCCTTCTTGGGCTTTTGAGTCCACGTGAAATGACAGCCAGTGCTATTAACATCGATCACCTCGATCTCTGTGATACAATTTTTAAAGTCGTCCATACCAACATCTTAACCAGAGGCACCAACCAATTTATCCTCCTCATTCAAGGCCGAATTAAAATCACAAAGAAGAACCCACGAGCTATCCTTAATAAACGCTTTACGCAATCGGAGATCCTCCCACAATCGTCTTCTGAGAATATAATAATTATCAGCATAGACAATAGAACAAAAGAATACCTCTTTGGACCCTTTACAGAAGACCTTAGCATGCATGACCTGATTTGTTTGGGCAACGACCATAATATCGAAGACATGAGCATCCCATCCCAAGATAATACGGGTACCTTTGGAACACATATTACCATTAGACATCCAATCCCAAGACCGAAAAGTGGCTTTACAGACAGAAAAAAGTTTTTTTCACATCAACATGAGATTCCAAAATAGCACACATTATCCCAAATCGCCTGGCGAACCTCTTTTTGTTTCAGGGGTTGGTTCAAACCCCTTATGTTCCAAGAAGCTATGCTACCCATTAGAAATACCATGGGAAGGAGTGCTTGCCCCTTTGTTTGTTATGTTTGTACCCGACACTATAAAAGCCTCCGTTTCGTTATTCTTTTCCATAAGCTCATCAGTTTGTTCCTGTATGTCTAACGACCGATTCTGAGAGGACGATTCAGCCTGGAAAGCAGCATTGTGACTTCTTTCAAACCCTATAGTAACCTCATCCACACCAAGAGTATCATACTTATTGGATGTGGTAACCCCCATACTCTTCTGTGTTTTCTCACTATTTCCCGTTTTCGGTTTGGTGTAGATTGGCCTATACTCAAACTTTTGCTTGACCTTGGTTGGAGCAACATTATTCTTCTTTGCCACTTGTTTACCTTTGGGTTGTGTAAACCCGTCATCGTCAACCTTTGGAGCCACAACTTTCTTCTTCTGTTTAGGACATTCAATAGAATGATGTCCATAGACACAACAATGTCCACATCGTGGAGGCAGCCACTCATACTCCACATTGATAGATTCCATTATAAAAGAGTCACCGTCAACATCCAGAATAGCAATACGGACCATCTCCACAAAATCTTGGTCCGCCGAAATTTCGACAAGCGCTCTAGCATAACTACTTCTACCCCAACTATTAAGACACATAGATGCCGTAAGGGAATCTAGCATTTTGGGAACACCCACTTTAGTCGTAATAAGGCTTAACCCATCATCCGTGAAACACTACAAGATTACCTTGCCTCTTACATTGATCTTAGCTCAAATTAGATCATCAGAGAGGTATGTTTCATGAATTATTGGCACTTTCTATACAACTATTGAGCTACACAGGGGCAATTCATTAAACTCTTTTAATCAGCCTGAATAACCTTAGTCAAATTTCTAATCTGTGTACGATTGATCACAAACAGGATCAAACTTTAAACATGTTGATTTCTAGATATTTCTCAATTAGATCTTAGCAAACATTAGATCTTTCTTGAGGTATGTTTTCTGATCTCTAATAAATTATTGTGATATTTGACTTCTGTCTATTCAGATGGATTGTCCCACATAATTTTTATTCAATAACTTAATAAATCTCATGAAATATGACTTAGCATTCAAAATTTCTAAAATTCTGGGTAAGGTTTACAACTATACCTGATTTAATGAAATAACATGCACATTAGTCATTGTTTTATGAGTCATTATCTTTTATTCTAAATAAACGGTTAAGATAGGAACTATTGAAGCTCATATCTCACTTATAAGAAATTAAATGATAGCTAGGTTAGAATTTAGGGCTGACTGTTCCTATTTGTCTCTAACCTTGTTGTTGATACTCATTTCTGATATTAAATGCTTCTTGTTCTTTTACTTGACATTATTTGACTTTGGTTATATGATTTGAGCATGACAGAACTTCATCCATTATTCTGCTTCATCATTTGACATCTTGTATGTGCTTAAGTGGAAATTTTCATTTTACACCTACACAAGTAGTTGAATAGAATATATGTGTTAGTAAGTGTCTCAAAGTGCTCAAATTATGCTGAATTAAGAAAATGTGATTCAAGAATTTTGTTTGATCCCAAATAAATATCTTCAATTGTGAAAAACTCAAGTTTAGGGGGAATCACTTCTTGACTCCTTCTAAAGCTTGCTGAGTCATTTGAGTCAAAATGTTGATTTTTTAACAAGAGTCCACTAATTTGAGTGAATTTTTACACAAATTTCTCAAATTCTATCATAACTTGCCTTTACTTGTGTTTTTCATCAAATAAACATCAAACAGCATTCTTGAGTCAAAATTAACCTTGTCCTTCGCCAAAGTCAACATTTACAATAAAATTACTATTTCAAGGGAAATTGCTGGAATTTGGGTCAAATTCACTAACAATGAAAAACCGTATACGGATCGATTCTATGGATGAGACGGAAGTTTTGTCATTGATTCATGTCGAATGATTACATAACGAAGGAGTATACAAACGTTTAAGCTCTGGGGGAGGTCGGACAGAACCTCCCCTCTCAACACACAGACACAAGACAGAAACTTACAAAGAAATACAAAGACGAAACTATTTATACTTCTTCATTCTGTCCGAACTAGGTAACCTCCGAACCTGCTCCGAGCTTCCTCCGAACTTGGAGTTCGGACCACCTTCGGACAACTCCGAATCTGGAGTTCGGCTGAGGTTCGGACCTCAGTTCATATTTCTGACAAATCAGTCTGTTTGACAATTCGAACAGTAACGGCCACACAAGGTTCATGCATCAACAGACATACTTTGTTGAACTAAATTGATTAACTTTTGAAGAAATTTGAGGTTAATCTGAAAAGCTCTATCACTATCACGAATTTAGTGTGACACGACATTCATTTGACTTGTCAAATTTGATGTAATCAAGTTATTTCTTATGTGCAGATGGCTCCCAGATAGGAAAGAGCAGCCAATGTCCCTCTGGATTTCTCAAAATCTCACAATCAATATTGTGAAATCAACAGAAGCTGGACTGATGCCGGACGATATGAACAAGCTTTCAGAATCCTAAAAAACTCAAACTGGATCACTAGTATCCAGTTGGAGCATGTCATAAGCTCGAGTATAATAAACGATTTCTGGATCAACGCCAACACATTCGTTACTGACAATGGTTCTAAGTCTATCAGATCAAGGATTCAAGGGTCATATGTTGAAATCAATGAAGAAAGGGTCCGAGAAGTGCTACAACTAAATGATGCACTTTGCCCTGTTTCTTTACCAAAAGAAGAGTGGCAAGACACGATCCTCATGATGGGATATCAAGGAGATCTTTTGGTGACAACGAACGAGAAGATAAAGAAGACGTTATTCCCGGATAACTGGAAGTGTATCATCACTTTCTTCATTTCAACTTTGCTCCAAGAAAGTCTGGGACTGATGACTTCGTCGAAGAAGCTGCTTGGGCTCTACATGGTTTAGCCTTCGGTGCCGGTTTCAACCTCTCCAGGAAAATAATCGAATGGATGGACTATAACCTTCTCCCACTAGAAAATATCAGAAATTTCTAATGTATCCCAGATTCATACAGGCCATTCTTGATCATTACTACCGGAACTTGTAGAAGACAAAACCCAACTTGGTTCCTAGGAGGATGGTACCCGGTTCTTACACGCGTTACCAGATTGGTCGTTATGATGGACCCGATGTTCCATTTTATTCCAAACATGATTGAGGGGATTGATATTGATGATGATATGGATGAAGATCAAAGAAATGATGAAGCTGATGCTGAAATGGCAGATGCCAATGCTGCTGAATATGATATTGATGCAGCAAATCTCCAAGATGATCATCCAATAAATTCTCCAATTCATGATGACCCTATGCCTTCAGAACCCGAAGACAGAGCTTCATCCAAAGATCCATCTGAATCAGACAAATCAGGAGATGAAAATGAAGAGTCTGGTAGTGAAGATGATGCGTCTGGAAATAATAATGAAAATAACTCAAATGCTTCAGTATCCAAACCCGAATCTGGGTCAAGATTCCAACCTGGATCTGAATCAGGTTCTGACTCTACTAGTCCAGATGCTAGGGGTCCCAAAAGAGAGAAAATAAATACAAGAGAACCAACCCAAGTTAGTGAACAACCTGGAGCTTCAAGTCATAAGAAGCAAAAAAAAAATAAAGTCAAGGCAAACTCATGATGACATCTCATCAAATTCCTCAAAAGCTGATTCACCTGAGCCAGAATCAGCCTCATTTATACTTGAGGGAGATGTTAGGCCTGGCTACAGTAGGGAGTCAAGATCAAAGTACGCTCAAGAACGAAAGAAGCTTGAAATAAGAAGAGGGCCTGTCTCGGGAACTAGAACTGTTGCTTATGCGCAAACACCAGCATAACCTGAACCAGACATCTTTGTGCAACAGAGAGATCAATTTGCTCCCATCACCGCTACTGAAGCTACAATTCAAGATATTGACGCCACTTCTGAAATTAACATCACAAGCTTGGATCCGGTAACTCAGGTTGAGTCTCAGCTTATTACAACTACTCCTGCTCAATAAATTGTGTCCAGGGCAGATACTTCTTTGGTCAATCAAGAGGTTATCTTGGAACAAAATCTTTAAGTCTCTAACATCTCTGCTGCTGAAAGCTTAAAGAAGCTAATAAAAAATTAAAGAATAGGATCAAGAGCTTCTAAAAGCCAATGAGAAAATAATAGAGCAGGTAGAAGAAATTGAAAGACTAGAGAGGTTATTGGTTGAAGCTCTCTAAAATAATCAAATTGCCAGAGCCAACAATGATGATGATGTGGGTGGTAGTGGAAGTGGTAATCAAGGTGATGATCGGATGCTAGAATAGGCTCCCTCTGCAGAAAACTTTCAACAAAATAAAGAGCAAAGTCCAAACCAAGTTGGCAAAGCTTCTGAAGCAAAAACTCTTCCCATTGTCACAGAACAAGATGTAGATGATACTCATCTTGCTAATTGCCCATCAGATGACAATGAATCTTCTGAATCTGAAGTTGATATTTCCTAGGGCGACACTTTTCTAAATGATGAACCAAATGCTGAAGAGGAAGATGAAATATACCAATCGATAATAAGCCTGGTGCCACCTCCTGAGAATATCAAACTTCCAAGATTCTACAAGGCTGCATTTGAAATAAATCAATCATCTTCAAGAGAGATCCTTGCTTTAACCATGGGTGAAGCAGATGCACCTCCTGTCATTCCTGAAATGTCATTGCAACTCCAGTTGGCTCCTCCAGTACAAAAACTAATAAGCATTGTTTTTCCTGCAACTACTATATTTGAGATTTCTGAACAACTAAAACACCTGCATGTTGAAAGTGAGTTCTTAAATCTTGGAAGAAACGTGTTTCGTGAATTCTAAGCAATCACCCTTGCTACTGATCCTAGCAGCCAAAGCGTTGTAGTTGTTACTGAAGAAACAGTTGAAGCCAGAGAAGCATTGGAGATCCAGCCTCTCAGCATGATTCCAGATGAGATCTTCAATGATATAAGTTTGGCTGAACGTCTGAATAATCTTATTTATGACTCCAGTGCTACAAACTTCATAAACCTGGAGTTCACAACTGATGATGAATATGACGAGGAGATCATTTATGAGATCAAAGATGAACCAGTTGAGATTGTATCTCCAACTCCTCCGAGATCTGAACCTGTGGAAAGTGAGCCTCAAATTGTAGATGATGTTAACATGACATCAATCCCTTCACTAGTTCATCATTCAGAAGAAGAACAAGTAAATAAAAAAGGAGCTTCATCCCAACCTTCAGTGCCAGAATCTACTGAAACCACCACTGGTGCTGTAAATGAAACTGTTCAAATTCATCCAATAACAAGTGCAAGATGTGGTAAAGCTATAAATAATCCGGCCTCATCACCAGAAGCTGGTCCTTCTGGTAGACCTGACAAAGGTAAAAGGAAACTGACTCCTGAAGAGGTTTACGAACAGGAAATAGAAAAACAAAGAAAGAAGGAAGAAGCTATCAGAGCTGCTAAGGAAGAAATAATTCTTGAGAGGACGCTGGATAAGATTGCCAGACAAGAGGCTATCAGAAAATTGATAGAATCCAGCCGTCCTCAATCGAAAATTGGCCCTGGATCAGAAAACTTTGAGCCGAATGATCAAAACACAGATGAGGGAGAACCTATAATAAGAATAATCCCCAACTTAGCTAGAGACAATGTTGATCCGTCTGACACATCAGAAATTGCAATATATGTCAGAGAGCTCACATCTCGTGGGATTCCCCTATCCTACTTGATGACTCTCACGGATGCATAGCTAGTTGAACTGTATACTGACGAGCAAGATACGGAGAAACATTTCTACAACTACAAACTTGCAGATGAGCTTACTGATCCTCGAGTAAATCCTTTTGCTGATACCGATAAGAAGTTTGAGTATGTGCAATTCAACGACAATCTGCGGGAAAAGATCCAAGAGATGCATGCACAGTATATGCCTCCACCTCTAGACATCCTTGATCATGTTTCACCTCCGCCCAGTCCTACTACAGCTAGACTTGGTGTTAACCAAATGACCAAAAGAGAGTTGTAGGACTTTCTAGACCAGAGGGGATATGCTCTCAAAAGCTATAGCAGAAAGCAGCTACCTGGTCTACGAAAAATGATCAAAAACCACATTATTAAAGATAATAAGAAGGTCAAGCGTCAGCAAGACGAACGAGAAGCAATAAGGGTAGAGGAACACCAAAGGAAGGAAGCCCCTACCTTGGTTGACGACTGGAAGGAAATGGCACCATATCGGAAAGCCTTGGTGCAGTTCACTGCTAAAAAGCTCAAAGATATGCCTCCTAACATCGAATCCGATGATGGGATGAAAATCCTTGGTTGGAAATATGATCACGAGTTTAAGGCATTTATTTTCAAACGCAGAAACGGATTTGTACAATTCTTTGCCAAGATAAGAGACCTCCTAAATCTGTTCTCTTAGGAGTTGAAACAACTTAGGTGGCGACAGCTGATCAACCACTCAAATGATCCAGTGGGTAGAGATGCTAAAGAAAAAATAAAAGCCATCTACAACGTTAGTTCAACTCGCCCCCTCAAAACAGAGAAAAAGAAGTACAGAACCTTCAGAAGGCAGAGAGCTGTGGTCCCACATAAGGTCATGTACAAAAGTATCAGTAAGGATTTGATTACAAAGAAAATAAAGGGAGATCAGAAAAGCAACCCAATAAGATGTTGGTATTACAGTGGGGACACTCATGAGTTGGTCATTGAAAGGGAAGACGACAATACAATAAGGCTCTTCGCTGCAATTGAACTGAGACTGCTTCATAGAAGTTACCTTAAATGGTTATTCTACAGTCGCCTGAACACCATCCCTCAAAGGCTTAGGCCATACGAGATAGTGGATGCAAACTACTTCGGTTTGTTTCTAAGGTGGTGGTGCTGGGAGTGCATTGCTTCCAGGAAGATGACGACAGAAAGCCTGGGTACCTTGAAAGGCTGGATCATGGGTGGTCGCGGGATTTGCTACCTCTCTCGTGGTCGTGAAAGGATGTTGGAGATGTGGCACTATTCTGACTTGAAGAAGTTCGCACGAGAAGACCTTTGGATACTGTACGAGGCACAGATTATTTGCTTAGATGATCGATACAGGAATCTTGCCCGTAAATACTGGAGGTTCTTGCTAAAGCTGCTTGGATAACTCAGATAGTCATCAGTTTTTCTTTTCTATGTTTGTATTACCACTAAATGGGGAATTTGTAAGATCTTCTTAGGGTTGGTGGCAACTCAAACATAGCATCCTTAGTATTTGTGCTCAAATTGTAAATCTTTCACTTTAACTTGTATTTTGTACTTGGACAATTCTCTTAATGCTTATGTTAATCACTTAAGTGTTTGATGTTTTGTGTTTCATATGTAATGTCTTAACTTGTGTTGATTATTGATATTAAAGAAATTACCCTTGTACATCTCAATTTCATTGTGAAAATCTAAATCCAAATTCTGGGCCATTTCATGATAATCTACTTAGCTAATGTTAATAATTGAATGTGTCATCGTAATAACAACCCTTAGTGATTCAATAATGATACTTGACATTTTCGGAGTGTACTTAGTGATTTCTGGACAATCTTGGCGACCTCACCAAGAGTCTTGGCGACCTCACCAAGATTCTTTGTGACCTCACCAAGACTTGGCGATATGGGAATTGCTCTTGGTGACTTGGCCTTAGTCTTGGCGATCTGGTGGATTGTTCTTGGCGACCTCGCCAACCCTTGGCGAGCTCATCAAGTCTTGGTGACCTCACCAAGGCTTGGCAAGCTCACCAAGTGGTCTTGGTGATCTTAGCTTGGCCTTGGCGATCTCACAGTTGTTCTTGGCGATCTCGTCAGTCTGATGACATAAAATTCACCAACTTCAAGAACACTCTCTTGATTTCAGTGCAATCACGACATGTGCTCTCTCCAGTATAAATAGCAACACTAGAATAACCTAGAATAGGCTTTTAGACGGCTGATGAAGAAAGAGAACACCTGTGTGTGAAAACCCACGTGTTCTTGAGTTTCAAACATGAAATCTAAGGATTTTAACAAACAAACAACATGATTTGATCATGGATTCATGATTTCCGCACTTGGATCTGTGTATTGGATGAGTAAAGGTTCCAAATTGGTCCTGAAAGAAACAAGCTGGTAACATAAACCAGTCTTATCAGAAGCAA
This sequence comes from Deinandra increscens subsp. villosa, assembly GCA_039602395.1. NCBI lineage: Eukaryota > Viridiplantae > Streptophyta > Magnoliopsida > Asterales > Asteraceae > Deinandra > Deinandra increscens. Next base: position 27,904,957 of record JBCNJP010000010.1, on the reverse strand, counting down.
GGCAGCACATCCTATCAAAAGCCACATAATGGGAATTCAAATGTCTCTCGTCCTGGATCATCAAGTTCACAATTTGCTCAAAGAAATGACAACTCTGGCAAGGCATTGGTCTCACTTGAAGGTGGTAACTACAACTGGACGTCTTCATCAACATCTCAACCTTCAAGCCAGTCAGATTACAGACTATTGGTCAATTCAGATGGAGAAGAGATTAATGAGTCTGTCATATTTGACCCTCTGTTTCCTACTGATTTCTGTCTGATGGTTGGAGTTGATGAGATTCTTGAAGAACCCTCTTCTTCTGTCGGAAACGCTACTGCTGTGAGTTCATCAGAGGTTAAAACGGAAGCTAGCAAGCGTCTTCTTAAACTGCAGAAAGGAACAATTCCAGATGAGGTAAAATTAACTTTGTGTTCTGACAAATGTCTTGAAGTTGTCGCTCGCTACCGCACATACAACCTAGAGTTGCATGCTAGGGCGACAGAGAGCGAGAGCCAAGTTGAACTTCTTCAAGCAAATGAACAAATTTTTCTGGTCAAAATTAAATCACTTCAGGATGATATTGAATTCATGAAGCACACTAATTCAAACTTAAAAATCCAAATTGCTGATCTTTTAAAATAAATTTACTTCTCTGAGAAACAACTAAGCTGAAGCTCGAGAAACAATTGATTTGATGAAATTAAATCCTGTAACTTTAGGCAGTGCGGTTGCAGAGGACATAATGTCACGTCTTAGATCTGGTTTAGGTCTTACTCGGGAGATACTGAATAATGCTGCTGAACATCCTTTAAATCATAATTATCTCTGTGTCCCCGAATTGACCAAAATCAATCCAAAGAGCCACATTAAGTTCATTAACCCCAGTTTGATTCTGAGTGCCTCTGAAATAAAATCATTGGACGACCAATTGCTAACACCGAAACTGGTTCTGGTCTTCCACCGATTGACGAAAAACAATTAAATTTGGTGATTTCGATGCAATTTCTTTAAATTCTGTTAATACCAGTATCTCAGAAGCATATGTGCAAAAGGCTGCTGAAACCGAGTTTCTCAATCTGTGTACTCAAAACACATCTGAAGGTCAATCGTTTTTGTTCAATGAAAATTATGATGTTTTCAGCATAAATGAAATTCCTAAAAGGACTAAAACTGTTCGGAGGCGTAAGCCAAAGAAGATGGTTGCAAATGAGAAACTTGTGGTTCAGCTGTCATCAATAATGATGAGTTTAGTCGTGCTTTTGCCGAAATGGCCTTAAAACATGGTAAGACAGTTATGTACACACAAGCTGGTCTTACAATCACCGATGGTAAGGTGATCACTGTTCCTGCGGCACAACTAAACCCTCCAACGATGCCTGATCAAGCAACTTCAGCACCCGTGTTTTTCAAACCAAGTGAAACATCTGTCAACACAGCTCCCAATGAGGCTGGGAAATCCACAATGGCACTATTCAAGACAAGTGATCCTAAGAAAAACCTCAATATGAACCTGTTTTGATTGGTCAACCAAGTGTTGAAGATTAGCCTGCTGTGGTCGAGCTAGATGTTGTTACTGTTGATGCTCCTGAATGTGAGAATACACCAAAGAAAAAGAAACAAACTAGGATGAGGAACAAGAAGAGTGTTACTGACACTGATAAATCTGATGGTGAAATGTCAAATGAGCCACAACCAGCGGCTCCACAAATTGCTGAACCACCTCTTGTGGTTAACTTTAACGGGACAGTTGAGACATTGGGATGTACAGTTTGCGGGAATCCACACCATGATGCAAGGGTGTGTGTGTACAACACGGGTTATTCTGCTTACAACAATGCTCCAGTGCCTCCTGCTCATTTCTACCAGCAACAGCAAGTGGTACCACAAGGAAATCAATTGGCCCCAATGTATTATGGGAACTATGGTGAGGACTACATGGATCAACGGTTTGACACCACGTTTCAGCAATCTTACCTGAACCAACCCTATGTTCCTAACCAAGCCCAGTATGTCCCTCATGGTTTGGGAAGGAATGTGAATGCTTTGAGGCCACAAGTTCAACAATCAGTGGGGATAACTGCACCAAATCCTTTTCCTGTAAGATCTTGGACGCCTCGACCAAGGCCTGCCTTCATGCCAAGGCCTGTTATGATGCAACAACGTGTCCGTGCTCCTCGACCAAATGTTACAGCTTCACAAACTCCTCCTGCTATAGTCTTAACACCACCAACTACTCCGCCAATGAAAAAGGCACCTAAAAAGAAGGCCCTGGTCAATCTGGCCAGGGTCCATCTAAAAACTAATCACTCTCTTTTTCATGTGCAGGGACTGGCCCATAGTGCTGCCAACACGTGGTACTTAGATAGTGGCTGTTCCAGGCACATGACGGTGAACAAGGACCTGCAATATGATGTCAAAACAATATCACATGGTGGTCCTGTTTCCTTTGGAGGTGATGTTCGGGGTGGTAAAATAATCTGAAACAGTCTCTTCACCAATGGAGAAATTTCATTTGACAAGGTTAATCTAGTGTCCAATCTGAAATTCAACCTGCTAAGTGTATCACTAATCTGCGACAACACGATGCCGATGTTTTTCAATGACCGTGAATGCTATATTCTGAAGCCTTGATTCAAGATTCCCGAAGATCGGATTCTATTTCGTGCAAGACGGAAATGGAACATGTATGCTTTGGATATGTCTGCTGCAAGGCCGACTGGTTCTGTAGCATGCTTCTTGGCAAAGGCATCAGAAGATGACTCTACTTTATGGCATAGGAGGATGGGACATGTGAACTTTCGGAACATGAACCGCCTTGTTAGGGGGAAACAAATTGACGGTGTGCCGGAGAAGGAATTCATCAACATCGACAATTGTGTAGCATGTCTGAAGGGTAAACAACATAAACGTCCCACAAGCCAAAGCCACCAGGTAGAACGACAACAATACTTCAGCAACTCCATCTTGACCTTTTCGGGCCAGTGAGTATCAAGAGTTTAGGGGAAAAGTCATATTGCCTGGTTGTCACAGACAATTACTCCAGAAACTCATGGGTGTTTTTTCTGAAAGAGAAGTCTAAGACAGCTGATATTTTGAAGGATTCTGTCACACGAATCGAGAACAGATGCAGAGAGCGTGTTAGAATCATCAGATCAGACAATGGGTCTGAATTCAAGAATCAGACATTTGACGCATTTTGTAATGAAAAAGGCATAACTCGACAGTTTAGTTCACCGTATACACCGCAACAAAATTGAGTGGCTGAACGGAAGAATAGAACAATCATCGAGGTTGCTAGGACAATGCTTGCTGATTCTGACTTAAAATTATCTTTTTGGGCAGAAGCTGTCAATACAGCCTGCTATGTTCTGAACAGAACACTCTTGGTCAAACATGCTAACAAGATGCCATTCGAACTGTTTTCCAAAGTAAAACCGAACTTAAAACGATTAAAATCGTTCGGATGCGCTTGTACTATTTTAATTCAGTCGGATCAGTTAACCAAATTTGCTCCTCGGGCGGATGACGGTTATTTTGTTGGATACTCGATGACTTCTGCTACCTATCGGGTGTTCAACAGAAGAACTCAAGTTGTTATTGAGTCATGCAACATTACTTGTAATGAGCACACTCAGAACACTAGAGATCCTGCTCCAGATAGTATGTATGACCTTGATTCGTTTACTTCTACTTTTAATATGTTCCAATCTAATGATGCAGGTACTTCATCTGCTGTAATTGATCAAGGAAAAGAAGCAGCTAATCCAACTGTTGATATGCTTGCTCCTATTACTTCATCGATCCTGGATACCATTTATTCAGTCGATCCAGCATTTGAACAGCCAACCATTCAGATTACTGAACCTGTAATTATGGAAACAGAACTAGTACAAGCAACAGATGAGGCAGACAACACTGTAGAAATTGATGCTGTAACGCATGATTCTGACTCAGATGACGTAACAGAGATTGATACCGGAGAGACTCCTGGCGATGATCTACAAATTGGAAATCTGGACTCGTCTATTCTAGCACCTGTTGTTAAAGAGACTCGAATTCACAAGATACATCCTACGAGTTAGATTATCGGGCCAGTTTTTACTCTTGTTTCATCTCACAAGAAGAGACTCTTACTGTTGCTGCTGCCCTTTTGGACGATAACTGGATTGAAGCCATGCAAACGGATTTACTACAATTGAAATTGCTCAATGTCTGGCACTAGGTTGATCCCCTAATAGGTGTAAAGCCTATACCTGTCAAATGGATTTTCAAAAACAAGAGAGACGACCGAGGCATTATTATTAGAATAAAGCTTGCCTGGTTGTGAAAGGGTACATGTAAGTTGACGGCATTGATTACGAAGATGTCTACGCGCCTGTCGCTCGTCTATAGGCAATACGGATCTTTCTCGCATATGCCGCATCAATGAATATCACTGTTTATCAACTTGCTGTAAGAACCGCGTTCCTCTACGGAGAGCTTGACAAAGACGTATTTGTAGAACAACCTCCGGGGTTTGTCGACAAATCTTTTCCCAAGAAATGTTACAAACTGGACAAGGCCCTCTATGGTCTACACCAAGCCCCAAGGAAGTGGTACGAGACATTATCTACTTATCTGCTGTCTAATGGTTATGAAAGGGTAGTGATTGATCAGACTCTCTTCATACATCACAGTGGAGAAGATATACTGTTAGTGCAAGTATATGTCGACGACATCATTTTTGGTTCAACCAACGTCGACCTATGTCATGCATTTGAGGAACTAATGAAGAAGAAATTTGAGATCAGTGCCATGGGTGAACTGACATTTTCCTTGGAATTCAAGTGAAACAGAAGCCTAATGGCATTTTAATCAGCCAAGGGAAATATGTGAAAGAGATCCTGAAAAAGTTTGGGTTTCAAGATTCTAAAGGTTTTTCTACTCCCGTGGTCACTCGTCACAAGTTGAATTAGGATCCGGATGGTGTTTGTGTAGATGAGCACCTATACAGGTCCATGATTGGCTCTCTCATGTATCTAACAGCAAGTCGTCCCGACATTATGTTTGGAGTTTGTCTATGTTCCCGTTTCCAAAGTAAGGCAAAAGAATCGCACTTAATGGCCGTGAAGAGGATTTTCGATACCTGAAGTCAAATCCGAATAAAGGACTTTGGTATCCTAAAGATTCAACCTTTGATCTTCGAGCCTTCTCAGATAGTGACTACGCCAGTTGTGAACTCAATCGTAAATCTACGACGGGAGGAGCTCAGTTCTTAGGAAACCGTCTCGTCTCATGGAAATGCAAGAAGCAGACAACAGTGTCAGTCTCAACGGCTGAAGTGGAGTACATTGTTGCTGCCTCTTGCTGCTCTCAAGTGCTTTGGATTCAAAATCAGCTGCTAGATTACGGTTTGAATTTCATGGGTACCCCTATTCATATAGATAATACTACTACTATTTCAATTGTTAAAAATTCTATTCAGCATTCAAAGACTAAACATATTGAGATTAGATACCATTTCATTAGGGTTTGTGCTGAGAAGAAGTTAGTTACCTTAGTCCATGTTGGTACTGATGATCATTTAGCAGACCTATTCACTAAACCATTTGATATGTCTAGGTTTAACTTTCTAGTTAGTGCTATAGGCATAATTAACTATGATTAAGCTTTTTCCTTTCCCTAGTATGTTAGTGTCTTGATTTCATAGGTTTATCTGCTTAGGAGTGTTATATGTGCCCTACATGAAAATTTCACAAAAAGATTTTACTTTCTTTACCTGTCTCTAGTTACTTCCTGCAAATATTTAAGATTATTTTGACTCCTTGAGTCAATTTTCTTGCTTTGTTTGACCTTGATTTGACCTGAACGCTTTTGCTTGTGGTTGTCCTGTGTCAAATTCATTTTGAAAAGACCAAAAAGACTTTTTTCTTGTTTATTTCTGTTTTTGTGTCTGTCTACCGGGCCTGCAATGTGGAAGATAAACCAAAAACATTGAAAAATTGATAAAAACAACAAAAATAGAGTTTGTTTTGTGATTCAATAAGTGTTTTTTTAATCACAAGTCAAAAACAAAGAAAAATAAAAAATCTTTGGTATGTGGTCGGACAAAATGTAAGGAACATGATATTATTCTGGTCTTGTCGATCTAACCATAGGATATGATCCAATCCACCGGTAATTCTATCATTTGATGTGTCGGTAGGCTCAACATACTTAGAAGTAGAGTATTTTTGTGATTACACATTAATTTGCTTGAAAATGTGAACATATAAGTCTACCAGTGCTAAATTCTTCAAATTTGCCTAAGTCTGAGCTAAGTACGATATGCCAACACACACGAATATTTCTTTAGCATTAAGTCCCTGATTTCACACATCAGCACACCATCTGTTTTGCTTATGCAAAGACCTTGGTGCTGCTTCATCCATCAATAAATCCGTGGCACATCTGCTTTATGAAAGCAATGACCTTGTGTCCACGCGATCCCATCATCACATTCATCATTATCTGTGACACATCTGTTTTGCGAAAGCAATGACCTTGTGTTCACGCGATCCATCTTAACATCCATTCATTAAATCAGCTACTTAACACTAAGGAAATAAGGGGAAATAATATAAGTTGTCATATGCTGAAGAAATTCCATATGTTCCAATTTAAAAAGTTCTTATGTGTGTGGGATGTATCCGAAGTGCAAAAATGGCCCATGGTAGAGTTCTGGTGACTTATGTTGTATATAAGGTTAATCACATCTTTCACTAATCGGACAAAACATGATAAATTTGTCACAGAAATTTGTTGAAAATTACCTTGTTTGAGCTTAAGTGGATAAAAAATACCAACAATCTGACTTAGGGTACCGGATACGAAAGGTGATTTGAATTGTTAGTGTTATTGATCACGTAAATGACCGGTATGATTCTAAACATGTCTGACCACGACCATGCATAGGTGAATTTTAAGTGAAAGTACTTAAATTTCCAAATTTGGTGAAAAATTGACCAACTTGTGTAAGAATCAATCCTTGAATTGGTTTGAAGTTATCCAACTTAAAAGAAAACGACATCTTGAGGTCGGGTGGAAAATTGACCCAACTCGGATGAAAATGGAAATTTTGAGTTTGGGTGGAATTTTGACCAGTAAAAGTCAAATTCTTGTTGCTAAATGTGTCTGAGTCAAATTTATTGAAATTTACTTATACTTGACTTTGTTATGCAAAATTTATCTTCCTGGTAGGTTACTGGTAGTAGGCATGCCTTTATGTTTTTAGTCTTGTGGTTAAACTTCAATTCTCTAAATTTTTAAAAATTTTAAGACTTAGAATTTTTCCTTGAAGTTTTTCAAAATTCTGGTCTTAGCGGACTTGTTTTTTCCTTAGCGAACTTTATCATAAGGCAAGTCCGCTAAGGACAATTCACAGGTTTGAAGACTTGTTTGCCTTTAGCGAACTTGTTTTTTTACTAGAAAATTTTTTCCTTGTTTTTGAAGTCCGCTAAGAACAAAGTTGTTCTTAGCGAACTTCCCCTTTTATTCATTTTAACTCTAAGGAAAGAAGTCCGCTTAGTTGACTTTTGTCCTTAGCGAACTTCTCAATTTCTGTTAAATCTTTAAACTTTAAAACTTGTCTAAGTCTTGAGAAGTCCGCTAAACACTTGTTGTTAGCGAACTTCTCTTATATACTTAGAATATTTTTCATGGGATGTGAAGTCCGCTAAGTAGAATTTTTCCTTAGTGAACTTCTCCTGTGTTTACTTTTTATTCTAGTATTTTAGAAGTCTGCTAAGAAGGTTTTTGCCTTAGCGAACTTCTCCATTTGTCAAAAGTCTGCTGAGGTTAAACTAGTTCTTAGCGAACTTGTTTACACCATAGCGGACTTCATTTTTAACTTAGGAAATTTTATATTCACAAGTTTCAGTTTGGCCTTAGCGTACTTGTTTCAAGCCTTAGCCAACTTCCTTAGGCTTAGCGAACTTTTCTTACCTTAGCGAACTTCTTTTAGGCTTAACGTACTTCTTACAGGCCTTAGCGAACTTGTATAAACATGAATCTCCCTTTAGCGAACTTGTTTAAAAACTTAGATATTTCTAAGTTCGCTAAACCTAATTCTATAAAAGGGAGACTTGGTCACTTTTCTTATTCACACGTTCAAATTCACACACACCCGCTTCTCATACTCTCGAACCGGCGACGCAAAACCTTCATTGTTCGATCAAAATTTCCTATCTCGCTCTCGAATCTGTCACTGTCCCTTTAGGTTATTTTGACTTGATTAGAATCGGTCGTTGTTGTTCTTGAGCCGTGAATGTGCGAGATCAAAATCTAGCGTTCTAATAACCTGTTTTGATGACTATACAGATTCACTCATCTTAACTTGTTCCAAATTTACTTGTGAACATCACAAAGGTATGTGATTCCTGTCTCATTACTTGTTCTTGAGAATCCGAATTTGAATTTGTGTGCAGGGGTTTCGGTTGAGTGAGGATTGAACTGTGAATTTCCTTAAATGTGAAAACTGTTTGTTTATAAATTGTCGGTTTATTGGTTTAATTAGTTTACATAACTACTTTTTTTGAATCATGAACACCAACAGTGATCATTGTTTTTAAGGATGCTTAGAAAGTTTAAACTTTCAATAAGTTTGAGACTTTGGTTAGGCATTTAGGTTTCATAGTGGCTGCTACTATCATGGTTTGTGATGCACAAATTATACTAAATGGAGGTGCCCATTTGACCTAAGCTTGCAACCTAGTTAGGGCCTAAATTCTTTTTTTAAATAGAATTGACTTGGAGAACCACATATTGTATGGAATCACCTTGTCCCATATAACAGTTTTTTTATTGACTAGTTGACGAACCAACAACTTGAAACTAGTAGTAACTTTTGATTAGTTGATTTATTATTCAAATTGATAGTTTAAGTTCAAATTTTCTCAATTATCTCTTTAATTCATTTTGTTCAATTGTTTGCCCATATCTTCTGTGTTTGACTATTTCTTGAGTTTAACTTGGCTTCTCTGATCCCATAACAGAAACTGTTACTGTTGTGATATTGATCAAGATCACTCCATCTCTTTATTGTGATCTTAACTCAAATTAGATCATCAAAGAGGTATGTTGTTCTAAAGTTTGACAATTTGAGTCAAAACTCAAACTTAGCTACACAGGGGCAAATCTTTATTTTAATTGTTACAATTAAAGCTTATCTGATTTCTAATATAAATTGCTTGATCCCAGCAGATTATTCACTGAGTTAATGGAGAACTCTCTACATCTTAGTTAAGATATTAGTCACCCATAGATCTTCACAAAGGTATGTGTTTCTCAATACAAGCTTTTAGATTATTAATCAGGTAGAACTTCATCTTTTCAATATTAGTTAAATAAATGTTTTCTTTGTGTTAATTGATATCCAATTGAGCCTAACACTGGTGGTTTAGTCTGGTTAGGATCCACATGGGTCTGGAACTAGTCAATAACTCAGGTGAAAGGATCTTGGACCTATTTGACACAAAGTTAAAATTATTTGACTGTTTTGACCTATCTAAGTTAATTTGATCATCACTGTGATCAATTGTGAGCATAACTACAAAGGATGTGATCTATGACACCTCTAAGGTTCATATGAACTATCTCAGGTAATTAAGCTCTGTTTGAACACTTACTTGGTCATTTTGACTTTGATAAGTCAAATTTTGCATGAAATGGACTTTATGAGACATAGGAGGCTATTTTTCTTAAATGTGAATTTGGTGACTTAGTTTTGTGCTTCTTGATCCTTATGTGCATAAATTTGTGTGTTTGGATTGAATTTAACATGGTAAAGACACCATCAAATCTGTTAAGCATAGATTACCACATTCTGTCCTTTAATGTTTAAAATTGAACTTTTTGACCCATTAGGATACTTGGCATGCTCATGTGTGTTAACTTGACTTTGTTGTTTTTAGACAATCTCAGTTTTTGTTGAAATGTGATTTAGACACTTCATAGTAAGTTCTAAGTGTTATGAATCTGCATGTGAAATCCTACTGATCTTAGCGGACTTGATTTAGTCCTTAGCGGACTTCAAGTCTGCTTAGCGAACTTCATCTGTTCGTAGCGGACTTTTTCTCTGCTTAGCGAACTTACTGAGTTTCTAGCGGACTTGTTTTCTACTTAGAGGACTTGAATCAATTCTTCATACCATTAGATTAGTATTTGAATTTCTGATATACTAGGATTGTTCTGGTAGTTTGACAAGTCAGTGTTACATTTATTGCATGCATCTAACTGGCTTTGAAATAGGATAGACCTGTTATATCCTTACTTCCCTGTCCTATACCTAAAATTGCTGATTTTGACTAAGTTGTTCCTTGTCTCAATCGTAAGACACCAAATCAAGGGATTCACAAGCTCGGGTGGAACCAAGTCCCAAAATGACTTTCCCTGAACTGATTTGACAAACTGGGATCCTAAAACCTCATTTTATACCAATTAAACTTAAAGTCTTTTGGTTTTTGATCCTAGATTGTCAAAACTTCCTAGATTTGATGATACTGACAGTTGTTGAGCCTAAGTAGTAGACTTTTCCATAAATTTCTCCTTGACTCAACAACAAGTCAAAATTTGGTTGATTCAGACTAAGTTTTTGGGTCATTTGTAGTTCTCATGCAAAACTTTCAATTAAATCAAAATTAGTGGAGATTTAGATCTGGCTCCTTGTTTTCCAGATTTTAATTTATCACACACAAAATTTTTACTTCCTAAGATACTTACTATTGTTAATCATGATATTCCGGTTGCTTGTGATCATTTTGGAGTATATGCACTATGTGATTTAGTTTATGTCATTGACTCTAATATGGAAAGCTCTGTCACTGTCATGAGTCTAGTGTGACATGACATTCATCTAGTGTCAACTCTGATATAACCTTGTAATTCTATATGTGCAGCTGCCTCCCAGACAAGCTGTAGAAGCTTTGGAGTATGGTCGCTTGCACAACGGAAGGTGCATATTTAACAAAAATTGGGAAGGTGCTGATGAGCAAGCCATTGACCTATTGCAACAATCAATATGGGTAACGGCAATGCAGATTAACCCTGTCATCTACAAGAGTATCATTAAAGCTTTCTGGAACAATGCTTAATCTGCAGAGCTTGATGATGATTCAAGTGTAATAAGGTCCAGGATCCAGAACATTGATGTTGAAATTACTGAGGTGAAGATTAGAACGGTCCTGAACTTGTAAGATGCTGGCATGCCCAAGTCTTTCACAAGGACTCAGTGGCAATCAACAATCACAAGGATGGGATATTCTGGCATCTTTCTCCTAGATGTCAGCAACAAGATACTCAAGACCTTATTTCCAACCAATTGGAAGTTCATAATCAGCTTCTTCATTGCCGCCTTTGGACACCGAAAGGCAGCTCCAGATGATTTTGTTAAACAAACCGCGTGGGCTTTACACGGGTTTATAACTAGTGACTGTTTCAATCTATCTCATCAACTTCTCAAGTGGATGATTGCTAATCTACACCCTACTGGAAGAGCAAAGAAGTTTCTGATGTATCCTCGTTTCATTCAAGCTATACTAGATCATTATTACCCTAACTTGATCAAGCAAGGAGAGACCTTTTCCACAAGCTCAATGAACACTGGCTCATACAGTAAGTACCATAAAGGTAAATATCAAGGGATTGTTGTACCTTTCTTTCCCGAGATGATCGCTCTGATTGCTCCTGCTGGTGCTGAAAGAGATATTCAAATGGGTGAAGCTACAGTAGAAGCTCAAATTGAAAATCCTATAGCTGCTCAAGTCCAACCTCAACTGGATTTGAATGCACCAGTTATTACTGATCTTGCTGCTGCTACTGAAGACCTTCGGAATCTCCAGGGTACAAGTACTGAAACTTCTGAGCCTATTGAACGTACCTCAAGTCCTGTACTAGTAGACTTGTCTGAATAAGAAGAAGAAGAAGGAGATGATGATGATAATGATGAAGAGTCTGATTCCTCAGACTCTGATGACAGTCCTGTACAAACTGAGGGCATTCATCCTCGGAAAAGACAGAGGACTGGAGATTATTCCAGGGCCTCTACTGTTCAGACACAACAGTCATCCTCTGATGAAAGCTACAGTCCGTCACAGGATGAATAAGATGATGATGAGACTTCAGTGTCTCTCGATCAAGTCAATCTGACTTATGATCTCGATGAGCCTGACAGCCCCCCTTAGTTTCCTCCTATGACAAGTTTAGAAAAGCTAACAAGAGCAGCTGAAGACAGAGATTTATCCTCTGAGTACATAATGATTAGAGCTGAGACAAGCAAGTCCTGTACAGAAAAACTCAAAGTTAAGAGAAAACCCGATTCACTAAATGATTATGAAGTTGTGGGTTCATCTGGCACTCAATCTGGTACAGCCTTAGCTACAACAACTGTCTCTCCATCTCCTGCTGAACAAATTGAGATGTTTGATATGGATATGAGACCACTGGAGAAGCTAGCTGTAGTTGTTGTTACGACCACTGACATAGCTGGTATTGTTGGTACCAGCCCAACAGTTTCTGAATCTGAAAAGGTAATGGAACTTCAAGCTGAAATTGTCAATCTTCAGAGTCAGAATGATCACCTCAATTGTTCTCTACAAGTGGCAAATCAAAAGATAAATGATCAGTCACAAGTAATTGCTGAATAAGCAGCAGAAATTCTGAGACTCAGAGATTTGTTAGCCATATCAAATGAAGACAAACAATCAAGCGACAAACCAGATGATGATACTGGTGATCAAGATACTGAGCTACCAGAAGAACTACATCAAATTGATCAAAGAAGTGAAGGAGGGAATTCTCAAGATCCTATATCTTCTACTACTGTTCCTGCTGGCAAACACTCATCTCGTGTTCAAGATACTTCAAGCCCTATGAATGACAGCGATATTGAGGTTGATGCTGATACGGTCATTGAAGGAGATGAGCCGAACTTCTCAGATGACGAAGAATCTTTCGTCAACAGCCTTCTTCATGATGAACCTGTTGATGAAAAACTGGACTCGATCAAGAAGCTTGCCCCGATACCAGAAAATCTGAAACTTCCAAGATTTGCACTAGTAGCTAAAGCTCTTGCTATTGAGGGATCCACAAGTGCAGAGTCTGAAACTGAACCTGACAACTCACTTCAACTATCCATTGTTCCCACCATTCATGCTGCAATCTCTAACTCTTCTGCCATAGTTCATGTGACTGAAGGTGTCCGTCATATGCACATCGACTCTGCCTTCTTAGACTTTGAAATGTCAAATTTCAGGGAATACTATGCAGAGAAAATCTACTCAAGAAGAAACTCCTGTGGAATTCTAATTGAGAATCTTGATGATGGTGCTGAAACAGCATATGAAGAACATCCGTACTTTGTAGACTTTGGAGATGATGATGACATGAATGAGCTCGAACAAAGAATGAACGTGCTCATGAATGAAGCTAATCCATTGAACTACATTGATCTGGATACGATCGATAGTGAAGATGATGATGAACTTTTCCCTACTCCAATTCAAGTAAAGATGGAGGTAGATAATGAATATGTGAGTGTGCCTCTGTCAACTGTTATGTCTACAGGTGATACTCTGGCTTTGGATATCACCCCACATGTTCCAGGTTTTATCCCAATAGACGCTGAATTCATCAACCTTGAAACAAGTGCTGGCCACGAATCTTAAAGTCAAACTGATCCTGCAGTATCTGTTAAGCAAGACCTTCATGAACAGATCTTTAAAGCCTATTTTATGCATTTCTCCTCTGACTCTGAAGAGGAGGAAGTTGATGCCAATTTGACGGCAGCTCAAGAACCTGTTGTCACAGAGCAACCCGGACCCTCCGACAAGGGAAAGGGAAATTTGACTCTTGAGGAAATAGCAGAGGAGTAACTGAGAAGGGAAGCTGAAAAAGATAGGTCTCATCGAGCACTCATTGCAGAAACATACAGTGAACAGAATCGAGTGATTAAAGAAAAAGCTAATGCACTAAAAAGGTATGAATCAGGACATCTTCCTGTTGTCATATACGGAAAGGGCTCGAGTACATTGCCGGATTGTCACACCCCCAAATTAACCACTAACGGAGTTTATACCGTTAAGGGGTGCGACTAGACCAGGACCACAACCATTAGTTACAAATACTAAACGAATCAGAGTAAAGTCCAAACATTTAATAATAAAAACAATCTCAAGTTACGCAGCGGAACAAAATATCATCTTAGCACTAACCACGTGCTTTACAAATCAGTGTATTAAATTCCCAATTAGTTTAATTAAAATAAAAGTCTTCATGTGCCATGCCAACCTGCTCCGGATACTCTTCATCGATCTGCAAAAGTTTAAACCACGCAAGTGTCAACCTAACGGTTGGTGAGTTCACAGTGGGCTTGTCATGCATTGGCCCGGTCTCATAATCATAATCGAGTCAACATATACTTATGAAGTATTCATTTGTGAAAAACAATGCTTTGTGATATCCAAAATCAGATTATTGTGGTTTAGTAAAAGTATCGTCCGTAACCTACGTTATCGGGTATGTACTAGTTTTGTATAGTTAAAGTGCTCAACCGATATCGCGGGTAGCTAGTCCGTTGTTCCATGCACTAAGGAAGTTTGTACCAAAGCTGACCATAAATTATTGTAGTGGCCGTGCCATCAGTTCTGCGGACCTACGTCATCGCGGTTTTGCCTCCCCCGTGTCCTCTCGGGATCACGGTCAGATAGGCTGATATTGTACCTCCGTGCACTCCCCGTGCCACGGGGCGGAGTTTGTCAAACTCCAGTAGATCTACCCAACATCCCCTCGCTTTACAATTAATGGTACAATTTAGTTGAGGACTTTTAAGTTTTCAAGGCATCCTTAGAAATCATGTGATATCATGTGGTTTAGACTTTAACCTACACTAGCCATATTAAAACGGTTTACCAGATTCTCATGAATCTCAAAAGTGTTTTCAGTTTCGTTTTAGAAATTGTTGTTTTGGTAATTCGCAAGTGCTTCCCATAAAGCACTTCAAGTTCATCAAGTGGGCGCCGCGCACTCCAGGTTTTCAAGTTCATCAGGGAGGTGCCTAGCACTCTCGAGTTTGTCAGCATTGTTTTACTTTTAGTTGTTCGGTGTGACCCAAACGGGCTCACGGTAATCGGGTTAGTGACACTCACCTTGGGTTGCACTGCTACACTTGCTAATAATCCAAGTATTGCTTATCGAAGACCTATGAACACGTTTAGGTCTTAAGTATTAGTTTTGTGTCTAATCTTTACTTAACGTCACTATGGCCCATAACATAGCACGTTGGAACTATGACTCGACATACAGACACACGACACCGATGGTTGATCATAAACAAGGGTTCATATACATCAGAAGTCAAAGCATGTATCATCATGGCATAATCATGTAAGTCATGGCATAACATTCAAGCAAATTGTACAAGTTTGGTTTCTGGTCTCAGTTTCGCTAGCAGTTTCGCTAGTCAGTTTCGCTGTGTGCACGGGTAGCACTTTCGCTAGGCAATACCCGATGACACAGTTTCGCTAGGCTAGTTTCGCTCGAAACTGTTGACACAGTTTCGCTAGCCTAGTTTCGCCCGAAACTGGTTTGAACTTTCGTTCAGGGAATTTCGCTCGGTAGATTCGCTCGAGCTGGTCTGGTTGGTTTACCCGGCGACACTGCAGTTTCGCTGCATAGTGTCGCTGGTTGAAGATATGCATAATTTCGCTGGACAGTTTCGCCCAGAGAACATGACAGTTTCGCTGGTCGCGAAAAACATACGGATCAGCCTAAAAATCAACCTAACAGCTTCCATACTTCATGCAATTCATTGTTTAGCATACATAGGCATTTACCAACATCAAACAACAAGTTTTAACACCTTATTCATGCATATTCATCATCAAATCACCAAAATGCATTTAAAACCCTAAAGTGACCTAAATAGCATAAATCTCTATCATGGTTGGATTTCAAACGTAAAGTTGCAAACTTTATGATAGATCTAGCATTACTAAGCATTCCTACAGAAGATCTAACAATATCATGAAGGTTTAAGCATGCTTTATGAAGAAACACATAGAAAACACATAGAAATGGCATAAAGGAAGGTTTTGGGACTCACGATTCGATCAAGGAATCGAATGGATGTTGTCTTGAGGCTGAGATCTTGGTTTTCTTGATGGTTTTCGGCTGACCAGATCTCCAGAGAAGAGTGTGTGTGTTTTTGTGTAAATGAGGCAAATAGGAGAACTAGGGTTTATTAAGATTATTTATATCAGAGGCTAGTTTCGCTGGCAGTTTCGCTGGCCAGGCGAAACTAGCTCTGGTCACGTTTTAACTGATTAACTTAGCTGGCTACCGGGCGACACTACAGTTTCGCCCGGTAGTTTCGCTGGCTGCACAACTTAGGCAATTTTCACATAATCAAGGAATTACAATTTGTCATGCTATTCATAATATTAAATCATGCGTTTAAATCACATTGCACATAATGACATTTATAAATGAACACATAGCACATATGGGCGGGTTTGGTGATCAACCAAAGGACGTGGACGTATTCGGCCTAGTTAAGCATTAGTTACTAAGTTAACACTTATAACGTAACTAACGGAATTGTCTAACGGAAGTAAACCTTGAAATTCTCGGATGTCACATCATCCCCTTGAAATTGGAATTTTCGTCCCGAAAATTAGTCTTGCGTCGTAGCGTTCGCAGCCTCGGCTGTCGTAGTTGCTGTACTTGCTGGGGAAAGAAAGCAAAAGTTTTAGGGTCGTCACATCCTCCTCCTGTTAAAGGAATTTTGGTCCCCAAAATTAAATCATACCTTGAGTTTCCGTGGACGTTTGCTCGAACAAGTGAGGATACTTTTTCTTCATTTGATCCTCTCGTTCCCAAGTATATTCAGGTCCACGTCTTGAGTTCCATCGCACCTTGATGATCGGAATCTTGCTACGTTTGAGGGCTTTCTCCTCGCGTCCCATGATTTCTACTGGTTGCTCAATAAATCTCAAATGTTCATCGATTTCCAATTCCTCCAAAGGAATTATTTCGATGTCTTCAGCCAGACATTTCTTTAGATTAGAAACGTGAAACACGTTGTGAACTCCATCGAGTTCAGCAGGGAGTTGTAATCGGTAGGCCACCGGGCCTACTTCCCCGATGATTTCAAAAGGACCGATATAGCGAGGATTCAGCTTTCCACGCTTTCCGAAGCGTATCACACCTTTCCAGGGAGATACCTTCAATAGCACCTTGTCGCCTACCTCGAACTTCAAAGGCTTACGGCGTTTGTCGGCATAGCTCTTCTGTCTGTCACGTGCTGCGGCTATCCGCCTTCTGATTTGAATAATGCGTTCAGTCATATCATGAATGATTTCGGTCCGTGAGTCGTTTCTCACCCGTTTCGGCGCAACACACGGGCGATCTGCATTTCCTGCCGTAAAGAGCTTCGAAAGGTGCTGCACCGATGCTCGAGTGATAACTGTTGTTGTAGGAGAACTCCACCAACGGAAGATGAGCCTCCCAGTCTTTACCAAAGTCGAGAACGCAAGCTCGGAGCATGTCTTCTAGAGTCTGAATAGTTCGTTCCGTCTGACCATCGGTCTGCGGGTGATAGGCTGTACTCATATCTAGTCTGGTTCCCAGTGCTTCTTGCATAGATTGCCATAGTCGGGAAGTAAATCGAGGATCTCGATCTGAGATAATGGTTTTAGGCACTCCATGACGTGCCACAATTCGGTCAATGTACAACTTAGTTAACTTATCCATATTATCAGTTTCTTTCATTGGGATAAAGTGTGCAGATTTGGTTAAACGATCAATGATAACCCAAATCGCATCCGGTCGATTTGATCGATGAGGTAATCCCGTTACAAAATCCATGGAGATGTCCTCCCATTTCCATTCTGGGACCTTTGGTTGTTGCAACAATCCAGAAGGCTTCTGGTACTCGATCTTAACCCTTGAGCACGTTAAACACTTAGCCACATATCGAGCAACGTCGGCTTTCATGTTCGGCCACCAATACAAGTTCTTCAAATCTTGGTACATTTTATCCGATCCAGGGTGCACCGAATACCTTGACTTGTGAGCCTCGTCCATCACAAGCTCACGAAGATTTCCAAGTAAAGGAACCCAAATTCTATCATTATAATACCTGAGTCCGTCGGACTTAACTTCAGAATTTCCATCCACCCCTCGCAGTGCTTCGGCTGCGAAGTTTTCTTCCTTTAAAGCTTCTTGTTGGGCATCGCGGATCCGATCCGGCAATCCCGTGTGGATGGTAAGTTGTAGCGCTCGTACCCGTCGAGGCTTTTCATACTCTTTCCGACTTAATGCATCAGCCACAACATTGGCTTTTCCCGGGTGATATTTAATCGCTAAGTCATAATCATTCAATAGCTCGACCCACCTTCGTTGTCGCATGTTGAGATCCTTCTGCTCAAAGATGTGCTGTAAACTTTTGTGGTCGGTAAATATCGTGCACTTTGTTCCGTAGAGATAATGTCTCCAAATCTTGAGTGCATGAATAACGGCTCCCAATTCCAAATCATGCGTTGTATAATTCTTCTCAGTATCCTTCAGTTGCCTGGACCCATAGGCAATCACTTTATCCCGTTGCATCAACACGCAACCGAGTCCTTGGATTGATGCATCACAGTAAACCACAAAGTCGTCAATTCCGTCGGGTAACGCGAGGATTGGAGCTGAACATAACATATCTTTAAGAGTTTGAAACGCGCGTTCTTCTTTTTCACCCCATCTATATTGCACTCCTTTGTGCGTTAAAGCCGTTAAGGGTTGAGCCAACTGCGAGAAACCCTTAATGAACCTTCGGTAATATCCGGCAAGTCCCAAAAATTGTCGGATTTCGGTCGGCGCTCTTGGAGTAGACCAATTCTTGATAGCTTCCACTTTAGCTGGGTCGACATGAATTCCATTCTGATCGACAATGTGTCCAAGAAACTGGACTTCGCGAATCCAAAAATCGCACTTTGAAAACTTGGCGTAAAGCTGTTCCTTGCGGAGCAATTCCAAGATAAGACGTAGATGTTCCTCGTGTTCCTCCTTTGTCTTGGAGTAGATCAAAATATCATCGATGAAAACTATCACAAACTTATCGAGGTACGGCTTGCACACTCGATTCATCAGATCCATAAATACAGCAGGCGCATTAGTTAGCCCAAACGGCATAACCAAAAACTCGTAATGACCATACCGAGTTCTGAAGGCAGTCTTGGGGACATCCTCATCACGTACGCGAAGTTGGTGATATCCAGACCGTAGATCAATCTTTGAGAAGTAGCTCGAACCTTGTAGCTGGTCGAAGAGATCGTCGATTCGAGGAAGTGGATACCGATTCTTGATAGTAACCTTGTTAAGCTCTCTATAGTCAATACACATACGGAACGTTCCATCCTTCTTCTTAACAAACAAAACCGGTGCTCCCCACGGAGACGAACTCGGACGAATAAACCCTTTATCGAGTAGCTCTTGAAGTTGTGAGGAGAGTTCGTTGAGTTCACTTACTGCCAAACGGTAAGGTGCGCGTGCAATCGGAGACGCTCCAGGAACTAAGTCGATCCCAAACTCTACTTGTCGAAATGGAGGCAGACCAGGCAGATCTTCAGGAAATACATCTTGGAAGTCGCGGACTATCGGGTAGTCGTCGATTCTGCGCTCGGGAAGTGTCGAATCGGTGACGTTGGCAAGAATCGCGAAGTGACCTTTACGAAGGCACTTTTGGGCTTTAAGAAACGAAATTATACCGGTTACTGTTCCACCTTTTTCACCTTGAACTGTTAGCACTTCACCGTCCTTGAGTGGAATACGAACCACTTTTTCTTGACATAAAATTTCAGCTCGATTCTCAGATAACCAATCCATTCCTACTATAACGTCAAAACTACCAATCGGGAAAGGCATAAGATCAATTCCTAACGTATGGCCAGCTAGTTCTAACTTACAGTCCTTAACTATCTGAGTCGTATCATGAAGTTTACCATTTGCTAGCTCTACCACATACTTAGCGTCTAGGGCAACAGGTTTAGCATTAATCAATTTAGCAAATTTAGTGGAAATAAAGCTTCTTTCAGCACCAGAATCAAACAATACAGTAGCAAAGAAACCATTAAGGATGAATTTACCGTTAATCACGTTGGCATCATTGCGAGCTTCACCTTGACCCATAACAAAAGCTCTTCCCCTGCCATTTCCACCATTCCCGTTGCCATTCCCGTTACCATTACCTCCACCATTACCATTCCCACCGTTGTTTCCTTGATTACCATTACCCTGTCTTCTCAACTGCGGGCAGTCCCTCTTAATGTGGCCTTGGGCACCACATTCAAAACAGCCACGGGCTCCACCATTGTTGTTGTTCTGATTGTTTCCTTGCCCGTTGCGGTTGTTCCCATAGTTGTTGTTCCCATGATTGTTGTTGTTTTGCCTTTGGCGGTTTTGCTGCTCAGGTAGAGTTGCCCAACAGTCTTTTGCTTCGTGGCCTTTCTTGCCACACCTTTCACAGCTCAGATTCTTTCTACAAACACCAGCATGATGTTTCCCACACTTGTTGCACAAAGGCAGGTTACCCCTGTAGTTGCTTTGCCCATTGCCACCCTGGCGGTAGTTACCACTGTTGTTCCCAGACCTCTTGCTTTGACCTTGGGAGTTATAGGACCTCCCAGTGTTGTTTCCCACACTCTGATTGTTCATGGAGTTTTCAGGAGCTTCTTCATCAGCTTTTCTCTTGCCACTAAGGGCAGTCTTCTCAGTGGCTTTCGCAGGTAGAGTACCCTTCTCGACCTCCTGATCAGTAAGTTTGTGAGCCAAACGAATGGCTTGCTGCACGGTTGCGGGGTTGCTGGCAGTCACCAAACTCTTGATTTGAGGCGCGAGGCCTTCCAGATAGCGCTCAATGCGTTTGAACTCAGCATCAACCATTGTGGGGCACAAGACCGCGTACTCATGGTAACGCGCAGTATATTGCTCAACTTCAGACCCAACCATCTTCAGATTCAAGAATTCGCCCTCTAGCTTCTTCACTTGGTCACGGGGACAGTACTCCTCCATAATCAGTTCCTTGAATGCTTCCCATTGCATGTTGTTAGCCGCATCAATCCCAATCATCTGGATTTCGGCATTCCACCAGGAGAGTGCAGCTCCCTCAAAAGTACCAGTAGCAAACTTCACCTTGCTTTCAGCCGGGCAATTACACATGGAGAAAACCTTTTCAGACTTCTCGATCCACCTGAGGAGTCCTACCGCTCCTTCTTCGCCGGAAAACGTTATCGGCTTGCAGTCCATGAAGGACTTAAACGTGCAGTGGTGGTTTCCTGATGCATAAATAGTTCGGGTTTCAAATTTAAACAGGTCAAATATAATTCGTTTTGTGCCTTAATCCGGCATAATAATTACCCTGTGCGGCGTATGCAGCTTGGACGGCTGCCACCGCGGCTTGCACGTGTTCGTTAATCATCGCTTGCAGTTGTGCAGGCGTCATGTTAATGTTGTTCCTTCCGTGTCCTCTTCCAGACATCTTGCTGAACAGTTAAAGTAGCCAGTGTTCAGTCACAATTATACTTTATACATATCCCATAATATGTATAATAACAATTTCCCGTTATCCCTCTATTAGTCCAGAAAAATTTTGTGCATAATCGAGGCGTCGTCGGAGAACGTCGTAAGTCGTAAGTAGCTATCGTCGAAAGTCGGCTTTCCCATAAAAGTCACCGTCGGCGTAGTCATCGTAGTAGAAATCAGGACGTAGCGCGTAGCATCGTTTCGTTGTCGCTTTCCCCCGGCATGGTGCGCGCATTAGCGTTCGCGTTTCGTATTCGTGTGTGAAAATTTTCCTAAGGTTTTCCGTTAGACTACCTAGACACGGTCTATATATATATTTATATATATATATATATACATACGTACTAAGCTTTTACTTACACAGCAGAGCGAGTATCCCAGGTTGGCACGTAATTATTTTGGTTTTTGGGAATTTGTTTGTTCGTTTGTAACTAAGGTTTCAAGTTGCAGTTTCCAAATCGTTTTTCAAAATGATTCCAGTTCTCTGCAACTTATGGCTCTGATACCAATCTGTCACACCCCCAAATTAACCACTAACGGAGTTTATACCGTTAAGGGGTGCGACCAGACCAGGACCACAACCATTAGTTACAAATACTAAACGAATCAGAGTAAAGTCCAAACATTTAATAATAAAAACAATCTCAAGTTACGCAGCGGAACAAAATATCATCTTAGCACTAACCACGTGCTTTACAAATCATGTGTATTAAATTCCCAATTAGTTTAATTAAAATAAAAGTCTTCATGTGCCATGCCAACCTGCTCCGGATACTCTTCAGCGATCTGCAAAAGTTTAAACCACGCAAGTGTCAACCTAACGGTTGGTGAGTTCACAGTGGGCTTGTCATGCATTGGCCCGGTCTCATAATCATAATCGAGTCAACATATACTTATGTACAATATTCATTTGTGAAAAGCAATGCTTTGTGATATCCAAAATCATATTATTGTGGTTTAGTAAAAGTATCGTCCG
The DNA here is from genome assembly GCA_039602395.1 of Deinandra increscens subsp. villosa. NCBI lineage: Eukaryota > Viridiplantae > Streptophyta > Magnoliopsida > Asterales > Asteraceae > Deinandra > Deinandra increscens. The sequence goes on along the minus strand of JBCNJP010000010.1, from coordinate 27,882,423 downwards.
TAACCTACGTTATCGGGTATGTACTAGTTTTGTATAGTTAAAGTGCTCAACCGATATCGCGGGTAGCTAATCCGTTGTTCCATGCACTAAGGAAGTTTGTACCAAAGCTGACCATAAATTATTGTAGTGGCCGTGCCATCAGTTCTGCGGACCTACGTCATCGCGGTTTTGCCTCCCCCGTGTCCTCTCGGGATCACGGTCAGATAGGCTGATATTGTACCTCCGTGCACTCCCCGTGCCACGGGGCGGAGTTTGTCAAACTCCCAGTGCTGTTTCCCACACTCTGATTGTTCATGGAGTTTTCAGGAGCTTCTTCATCAGCTTTTCTTTTGCCGCTAAGGGCAATCTTCTCAGTGGCTTTCGCAGGTATAGTACCCTTCTCAACCTCCTGATCAGTAAGTTTGTGAGCCAAACGAATGGCTTGCTGCACGGTTGCGGGGTTGCTGGCAGTCACCAAACTCTTGATTTGAGGCGCGAGGCCTTCCAGATAGCGCTCAATGCGTTTGAACTCAGCATCAACCATTGTGGCGCACAAGACCGCGTACTCATGGTAACGCGCAGTATATTGCTCAACTTCAGACCCAACCATCTTCAGATTCAAGAATTCGCCCTCTAGCTTCTTCACTTGGTCACGGGGACAGTACTCCTCCATAATCAGTTCCTTGAATGCTTCCCATTGCATGTTGTTAGCCGCATCAATTCCAATCATCTGGATTTCGGCATTCCACCAGGAGAGTGCAGCTCCCTCAAAAGTACCAGTAGCAAACTTCACCTTGCTTTCAGCCGGGCAATTACACATGGAGAAAACCTTTTCAGACTTCTTGATCCACCTGAGGAGTCCTACCGCTCCTTCTTCGCCGGAAAACGTTATCGGCTTGCAGTCCATGAAGGACTTAAACGTGCAGTGGTGGTTTCCTGATGCATAAATAGTTCGGGTTTCAAATTTAAACAGGTCAAATATAATTCATTTTGTGCCTTAATCTGGCATAATAATTACCTTGTGCGGCGTATGCAGCTTGGAAGGCTGCCACCGCGGCTTGCACGTGTTCGTTAATCATCGCTTGTAGTTGTGCAGGCGTCATGTTAATGTTGTTCCTTCTGTGTCCTCTTCCAGACATCTTGCTGAACAGTCAAAGTAGCCAGTGTTCAGTCACAATTATACTTTATACATATCCCATAATATGTATAATAACAATTTCCCGTTATCCCTCTATTAGTCCAGAAAAATTTTGTGCATAATCGAGGCGTCGTCGGAGAACGTCGTAAGTCGGAAGTAGCTATCGTCGAAAGTCGGCTTTCCCATAAAAGTCACCATCGGCGTAGTCATCGTAGTAGAAATCAGGACGTAACGCGTAGCATCGTTTCGTTGTCGCTTTCCCCCGGCATGGTGCGCGCATTAGCGTTCGCGTTTCGTATTCGTGTGTGAAAATTTTCCTAAGGTTTTCCGTTAGACTACCTAGACACGGTCTATATATATATTTATATATATATATATACATACGTACTAAGCTTTTACTTACACAGCAGAGCGAGTATCCCAGGTTGGCACGTAATTATTTTGGTTTTTGGGAATTTGTTTGTTCGTTTGTAACTAAGGTTTCAAGTTGCAGTTTCCAAATCGTTTTTCAAAATGATTCCAGTTCTCTGCAACTTATGGCTCTGATACCAATCTGTCACACCCCCAAATTAACCACTAACGGAGTTTATACCGTTAAGGGGTGCGACTAGACCAGGACCACAACCATTAGTTACAAATACTAAACGAATCAGAGTAAAGTCCAAACATTTAATAATAAAAACAATCTCAAGTTACGCAGCGGAACAAAATATCATCTTAGCACTAACCACGTGCTTTACAATCAGTGTATTAAATTCCCAATTAGTTTAATTAAAATAAAAGTCTTCATGTGCCATGCCAACCTGCTCCGGATACTCTTCATCGATCTGCAAAAGTTTAAACCACGCAAGTGTCAACCTAACGGTTGGTGAGTTCACAGTGGGCTTGTCATGCATTGGCCCGGTCTCATAATCATAATCGAGTCAACATATACTTATGAAGTATTCATTTGTGAAAAACAATGCTTTGTGATATCCAAAATCAGATTATTGTGGTTTAGTAAAAGTATCGTCCGTAACCTACGTTATCGGGTATGTACTAGTTTTGTATAGTTAAAGTGCTCAACCGATATCGCGGGTAGCTAGTCCGTTGTTCCATGCACTAAGGAAGTTTGTACCAAAGCTGACCATAAATTATTGTAGTGGCCGTGCCATCAGTTCTGCGGACCTACGTCATCGCGGTTTTGCCTCCCCCGTGTCCTCTCGGGATCACGGTCAGATAGGCTGATATTGTACCTCCGTGCACTCCCCGTGCCACGGGGCGGAGTTTGTCAAACTCCAGTAGATCTACCCAACATCCCCTCGCTTTACAATTAATGGTACAATTTAGTTGAGGACTTTTAAGTTTTCAAGGCATCCTTAGAAATCATGTGATATCATGTGGTTTAGACTTTAACCTACCCTAGCCATATTAAAACGCTTTACCAGATTCTCATGAATCTCAAAAGTGTTTTCAGTTTCGTTTTAGAAATTGTTGTTTTGGTAATTCGCAAGTGCTTCCCATAAAGCACTTCAAGTTCGACAAGTGGGCGCCGCGCACTCCAGGTTTTCAAGTTCATCAGGGAGGTGCCTAGCACTCTCGAGTTTGTCAGCATTGTTTTACTTTTAGTTGTTCGGTGTGACCCAAACGGGCTCACGGTAATCTGGTTAGTGACACTCACCTTGGGTTGCACTGCTACACTTGCTAATAATCCAAGTATTGCTTATCGAAGACCTATGAACACGTTTAGGTCTTAAGTATTAGTTTTGTGTCTAATTACTTAACGTCACTATGGCCCATAACATAGCACGTTGGAACTATGACTCGACATACAGACACACGAAACCGATGGTTGATCATAAACAAGGGTTCATATACATCAGAAGTCAAAGCATGTATCATCATGGCATGGCACATGAAGACTTTTATTTTAATTAAACTAATTGGGAATTTAATACACTGATTGTAAAGCACGTGGTTAGTGCTAAGATGATATTTTGTTCCGCTGCGTAACTTGAGATTGTTTTTATTATTAAATGTTTGGACTTTACTCTGATTCGTTTAGTATTTGTAACTAATGGTTGTGGTCCTGGTCTAGTCGCACCCCTTAACGGTATAAACTCCGTTAGTGGTTAATTTGGGGGTGTGACACGGATCGTTCTGAGTTAGCCAGAACAGATAAACCAAGGATCCGCATTGTCACTAACTTAGCGGGCACTGATGTGGATAAAGAAGATACATCTGAAACAGCTCACATGGTGAGAACCCTAACGAGTGACAACTTCTCATTGGAGTATCTGATGAGTCTTACCGAAATTGAGTTAACCAAGCTGTACACTAATGAGGAAAGATTGAATTCACACCTTCCTCAAAATCAAAATATTGAAGATGAATCTGATCCCCTGGTGGATGTCTTTGCTGACACCAACAAAACGGTCGAATTTATTCCTATATGCGACCGTCTTTCTGATCTTGTAATTGATATTGGCAACACATATCTTCCTCCTCCTGAAAACCCATCTGATGAAGTTCCTCATACTGAAGAATATATCAAATCCACTACCAACCGGATGACTTTTGAAGACCTCTACAACTATTGTAGATTAAAAAATGTGGATAAAAAGGCTTATAACAGGAAGAGACTTAAAGGTCTACGAGAGTTTGTATGTGAGTACCAAAAGACTGAACGTTTGGCAAAGTTGGAACAGATCAGACTCATAGAACAGGAACGAGTTGAGGCTCTCAAGAGGAAAGACAACCCTCCCATCTATGACGAATGGGAAAAGATGGCTCAAAATCTGAAGGCTATGCAGCAATTCACTACCAAAGACCTAAGAAAGATGCCTACCAACCCAAATGTCAATTATGGGATGAAAATCCTTGTATGGAAGTATGATGAGGCCTTTGATGCATTTCTAGTGAAGAGGCGATACGGATATGTTCAAATCTCTGCACACTTCAAAGCTCTCCGCAGCCTATTCTCATGGGAGCTCAAACAGCTAAAATACCTTGATTTAGTGAACCACACCAATCATGAAAAAGGTGTGAAAGTTGTTTCACTAATCAATGCTGCTTATGAGCACAAGAAGAACAAGCAAACTCCTAAAGAGGAGAAGAAAGCTCAGCTGCTTGTAGAGAAAAGGCGTCTCCGCGCCCCTCATCGTGCAATGTTCAAGGACATTGGGAAGGGGGTGAAAGTGAAGACTATACTAGGGAATCAAAAAAATGCTCCAAGAATCAGCTGGTACTACAACGGAAAGACTCATGAATTGGTGATTGAGAGAGTTGGTGCTAAGTCTATTAGAATCTTTACAGCAATAGAACTCCGACTTCTCTCAAGATCCTATTTGAAGTTGATCTACTATGAGAAGATGCGGACCATTCCTGTTCAACTAAGACCATATGAATGCTATGACGCCAATTACTTTGTAATGTTTTTAAATTGGTGGTGTACTAGACTTGCCGGTATGGGTAAACTTACAATTGATAAGGAAGTCATAAGAATAGCAACCTGCTGGTTGATAGAAGATCATGGATCAAGTGTCATCCTTGATAAGGCAAAGAGGTTGGTAGAGCTGAGCAACTATGACCTGAAGAAGCTAGTCTGGCAAGATCTCTGGAGGCTGTATGATCTTGGAATTACTGTACTTTCTGATAAAGACAAAGAAGCCGCAAGATAAAACTGGAGATTTCTGCTCAAGCTACTCGGTCAGGTTGCTTAGAGCTCAAAGTGTTTGCATTACCAACAAGGGTGGAATTTGTTGGAACCCATTTTGGTTGTTGGCAACACAAACCGTTCACCGTTGAGTATTGCTGGTGAAGACCTCTTGATGACTTAACTAGATTGAATACTTTGCTTTTGTAATAGATTTTGGGTTTGTACTTAGTAAAATTATGTTTCTATTTTAGCGGACTTGTATTTCTACTTAGCAAACTTCTGATCTTGTACTTAGTGGACTTGTTTTGCATTTAGTGTACTTATTGATTTACATGTCTTAGCGAACTTAATTTGTTCTTAGCAGAATTGTTTACCTAGCAGATTTGATCTTGATCCTAGCGAACTTGTTTTATTGTTAGCGAACTTGTTAGCGAACTTAGTATTGCTTAGCGAACTTGTTAGCAGACTTGTTTTTGTTTAGCGAACTTGTTAGCGAACTTGTTATTGCTTAGCGGACTTGTTAGTGAACTTGTTAATTCCTAGCAAACTTGTTTAATGCTTAGCGAACTTGTCTGTCTGATGGAATATTCATTGCTGAAATCTATGTAATGATTGTTGTGTCAAACATTCTTTTTGTGAATGCTCTCTAGTAGTATAAATACAGTTGAGAAAACCCTATTTGGAACACGCCACTCCTGGATTATTCTACAGAGAGCATTTTGTGTGTGTGTTCTTGGTGTAGTGTGTGTTCTTGAGATTTAGAAATCATCAATGGGTGAGCATTGATGCAGATTCAACCGGAATCGACCATCACACATGATTTTTCTGCACTTGTGTGATGAATCATATGAGAAACTTGTGCTCAAATCAGGTCCTGACAAGAATCATACTCATAACATCTAGATATGTTAAGATATTGATTTGATTTGCTTTGACCAGTGTATCCCACACTATCAGACATATTCAGACATTTTCTTTTTCTTTTTCTTTTGCTTTTTTTTTGTGTGATTACACTTGTGAATTTTCACAAAGTATAATATTTTCATGATATCATCTACTGTGTTCCATGCAAAAAGAAATAAGAACGTTAAATCGTCTACCTTAAGGTCGATCTTTCGATACGCAGATAAGGCCTCGGATTAAACAATATAAGAAAATAAAACAAGTTAAAATTGTATAACCCAACAACAATCAGGTTGGTACTCCCGTACACGCAGAGAAAATCCGATGAGATATACGAAACACCAAAGAAAATAAAGTAGAACGTCAAACGAACAACAATCAGGTCGGTCTTGTGGACACGCAGAGAAAGTCCGATCATTTGACAAAATAAAGAAAATCAAACAAGTTTAAATCTTCTCAAAATAAACACATGTATACACAGTGACTTCTCATTTATTTTCACACTTATTATCTTTTTGTCATGACATACGCATCAAGATGTTATCCACATGGTCAAGCATTAGTATTTAGTGTATATCACATCTGAATACTTTCTGATTTTCCGAGCCTACCAAACATATCAAACAATGATCTTATGGCTCTTTCATCTACTCTATCCATGAGTCAGATACGTAAGCCAATGTACCATCATTTCTCAATGATCAATTTCTCAAATTTTTATATATTGTGCATGTATTCACCTTCCATATATATTGTGCATGTATCCACCTTCCTTATATATTTGGCATGTATTCACCTTCTTCCCATAACATGCTTTTTGCAATTTCTCCCCCTTACATGCATTTCTCCCCCTTAAAATGAAAACTCTATTTTTGGATTTTCATTTTACAAAAACACAACGATATTTTTGATTTTTATCAATTGAAAAAGCATAAAGAAATAAAACTTGATCAATCAACATGGATACCTTTCACTTTTAGAATTTCAGGAAATTTGCAGATTAGAAAGATATATCATGAAATTTAAGTTAAGCAGAATATTCCTCCATCAATAACTTTGCAATCATTGATAGGTCTTCTAGAAGTGCCTACACACTGGTCAACTGATTAGTTCATAGATGACCCGAAGCGGATCGCTTCTGGTCGACCAGTGTCCTTGTTTTGCTTAGAAACTACCTTTGGTTTTTATTGTTGTGGTTTTGGTAATTCAGTTTTTGATGAAACTGTCACAGGTGTCTGTGATGATGAACCTACATTTTGAACCTTTTGAAACATAGGAACAAAACTTGTTTTATAAAGAATGTAGGTTCACATTCATCAAAAACTCTGCCTTGTTCATCGAAGAACTTTGGTTTGATTCAGCAGGAAGTGGAAAATCTTTTGCCATATGCCATTTTTGGCAGCAAACATAACATATACGTTCAGATTTGTCCCACCGTTTAGGTGCCTGCACTGAATCACACACATGAATATCTCGAACATGATCAGAAAAAGAATTATATATACTGTCGGCGGTGATTATGAACCCATTTAGACGTTGGGCTTCGAGATTGAAAACCATCAGAAGAACATTTGGCAGTTTGATTCTTCAAGGTTCTTGACGCATCCTTCTTCTCAAACACATCAGAAATTTTCCTTGCATCAACGCAGTGAAGAGGAAACTCTTTGTCGGAGAAAATCTGTTCTGAACCCTTGAGTTTGTAGAATCTCTCAGGTTGAACTTTGTCCGCTTTAAAGACCTCCTTTTTCACTTGCTTCATCGTTAGTTTCTTCAAATTTTATGATGATGATGCACGAACCTCCTCACGTTTGACATTCTTTGCTTCAAAACCCAAACCAACATGCTTTCCAACAACTTTTTCCTCAGAATGTAAATTTTGGTGCCTATCCTTTGCCAACTTAGAAAATTCAGCTTTGATATTTTTAAGATTTGTCTTTTCAAAGAAGATCGTCTCATTAAATTCAGGTTGAGAACGAATCTTTTTACTCGAAGTAGTTGATTTCTCATTATCAGCAGAAGATGAACCAGAGACAAACTTTGGAGCAGTAAAACTTCAGATTTCTTTCCTTTCTTCTTGTTATTCTTCCTGGATTTCTTCTTCTTCACAATCTTCCCTTCTTCTGCAGAGATGAAAACTTTGAATAATCAACTTCTTCAATATTTTCTTTTACTTCTTTGAAAGCTTCTTTAATGTGAGCAGGGGGTGAAGCTGTCTTATCAAACATCTTTTCAAAATTCTCATCTTTAGCCAGAAAACTTGTGAACACTTGAGAATTAGAAACATTGTTCAGCAAGCGATTGGCATCAATCACCTAAATCTTTAAATCTGAAATTTGCTTTTGAGCATCAGCCAATTCCTTCTCAGTAGCAATCAAACGCTTTGCAACCTTATACGTCTCAAATTTTTGCATGCGTAGATTCTCCATTCCCTCAAACAATTCTTTCTTCAATTTATCTTCATTGCGCTTTTGAATTTTCAAATTCGCTGTTTGAACTTTGTTCACACTTACCAGTTCACGCTTCTCATCCAAATATTTCTCCATCACAGCTTGATAACTTGCAATTTTAGCAGCATATTCTTCAGCATCCTTTGTCAACAAATTAAGTTTGACCTTTGACTTATCAAAAAGATTCTAAAAATCATTTGCAGCATCTTCAGCTTCATCCTTCCATTTCTTGACTTCATTCATCAACTCATCCTTTTCTTCACACAACTTTACATTTGTTACTTCAACATTCTTTTTATCTTGTTTTGTTATCTCTAAAGCTTCATTCAACAACTTGTTCTCTGTGAGCAAACATTCATTCTTCAAAATTAATTTCTTCTCATGTCCCCTAGACACCTCCAAATCTTCTTTCACCAACTTGAATTCCTCATAAAGCTCTTGAATTTTATTCAATAACAAAGCATTCTCTTTCAACAAACTTTCCAAATTTTCAGCCGATTCATAGGAACTTGGTGTTGAACTTGTGTTTGAACTTGTATCTGAACAAGAATCTTCTTGTTGATCATGAGTGACTATTAAAGCGGATGAATCAAAATGTTTACCCCAATCATAAACACCATCATCTTGAACCGTTAAAGCTGTTTTCTTTGCATTACTTGAGGATGGTTGAGTAAAACAGGGTTTGCTTCCATGAGCTTGTTGACATTCTCTAGCAAAATGTCCAAGCTTCGAACACTTGTAGCATTTGACATTTGATTTATTAAAACCTAATTTGCCACTAAAAGTTTGTTTTCCAGTTTTCTTATAATATCGATGTGACCTTTGAGTTAACATAGCAAGTTGCCATGCCATATCTAACTCATTCAATTGATCATCATCAAGCTCATTCAAATCTTCTTTAACTAATTATGCATTCCCAACATCATTTACAATCATTCCAAAAGATGAAGAAATGAGAGCAGCAATCAATTTGGCACATACATCCACCGACTGAACATAAAACGCATTTTGACTTGATGAACCGAGAATTTTAAAAGTGCAACCTTTTGAAGAATCAGAATATCCAGAAGCTCCAGCCATTAAAGCAACACTTGGTGCAGAACTCAGATTTGGCTTTGCTTTACAATTCATGCTAGCAGTATTCTCCCCATGATACAACTCAGGATTTTATAAAGTAACACCTGACACTATGTCAAAGTGGCTTTGGCCACGGTTTTTTTTATGCATAGCCACTATTTTGTAAAAAATGTGGCCAAAGGTAAGAAATACTAGTTTTAGCCACACATATTTTGTACCCGTGGCCAAATATATAGTCTTTGGACCCTTTTAGCCACGTATTTTTTTGTTTATGTGACAACAAGAATCAGGTGCAATCGCTTTAGTCACTGTTTTACAAAAACATGTGGCCATTATTTGTCACGCTTAATAAAGAGTGGCAAAATGCACCAAACGGCCACGGAACTTTTATGATTTTTTATTCGTGTGACCAAAAAGGAATGTATGGCAACGTTTAAATAATGTTGTGTGATGGAAGAGTAGATTTTATTACTTAGTAAATTAAAAAAAACAAAACTATTAATTATATATTATGCGTGGCTAAATGTGAGCAATGGCCACGCTTTTTACTTAGTTATGTGGCTAAAAACTAGTACATATGGTCACTGTTATTAGGTTGTGTGACTAAATAGTAGGTTGTGAGTGACAAAAATCTATTACATATGGCCACATATATTAACCGTGACTAAATAGTAGCCAATTTTAATTAGTTAATTATCTGTGGCGACGGCGGATATACATCATTACTAGAGGTCAAATCTTTATCTACCACCTCGAGTTTCGAATATAAATCATATCTTCAATTAATTAATTGTCGATCATCACCATATACGCCGTTAGCTCTCTCAGCTCTCTGTTTTTTGGTTTATCATGCCACTCTCTAAAAATGTGGCATTTGCGTCCTCTGAATGTGGAAGATAGCCCCGAATACGGTGAGTAATCATCTAAATGACTGAAATTCAAATGCTTTAATGTGGAATTCGCGTCTCTGAAATTTGGTTATTTTTCTTGAACAGGGGAAGAAGATTTTAGTCTGTTTACTTTGGTGATCTATCACCTAGGGTATTTTGCGAGCCTCAATGGTCGGATACAATACATCGATGGGAGGGTTCGCTACTTCGACGAGGTTGACATTAACTCCTTCTCGTTCGATGACCTAGGTCAAATGGTGTCTGACCTAGGTTATGACTTGAACGATTTCGACCCCTACCTGAGGATCCTAGGGTTGTCTCTGGATTTTGGACTGGTTCCATTCATTGATAATCCGAGGGGTGTTAGGGTCTTGGCCCTGCACGTCATGGACGAGGAGGTCATATCCATCTACCTCGATGGAGATGTGGAGGTGTCTTCCTCCTCCTCCTCCTCCTCCCCCTCTGAAGGTAGCTACCCATGGAGAACATGCCGATATGACGATTCAGACAATTTCTCTAGTGGGAGCATGTTTTAAGTTTATGTTGTTTTTTTATTATATACATTTGTAATTAATTAACTGATATCACATCTTTTGGATTATATATGTAATTAATTGTATGCATCCGATGTGTCTTTTGACTCTTCTTCCTGAAGAATTCTTGTTCATCCGGTTGTCTTCAGATTCACTCACTACTATCTTCTTCCTCTTAGCTACAGAACCCTTTCTTGCAGCCATGGATTTCTTTCTTCCAGAAAAGGAAAGAGGAATGGGTGGTTTTTCTGGTGATTTGGGTGGAGATGAGGGTTTTCGTGGTTTGTTTAGGTGAGGATATGGAGATGGAAGAGTATGTTCAATTCTAGGTTGTGGTACAAAGGATGTGAAGTTGTCTGTTCTAAACTTTGGTGGAAGAGGCTTTAATGTTACAGGTTTAGGATATTTTCTGGTCTACTAGTTCTAGCTGCAGGGTTTCTTCTGGGTTACTGTGAGGCTAGAGTTCTGTTCAGATCAGAAAATGCACCTGGTAATGAGGGAGCAGTGGGTTGTGAGGCTGTGGTGGAGGGTTGAGATGATGAGAGATGAGGATCAGAGACAGTGTCAAACATTTCCTTGATAATGTTGACACTTGGCTTCTTTTGCTGAGTAGTTTGCACAGGAGCTTTACTCTTCTTTTCTTTGAGGTAGCTGAGACCTTCAGGATGTAAGGAGTCAAACAGAGCATGCATACCTGGTGGCCTTTTCACACCAGTAACTCTTTCCTTTTCAATTTGGCTCTTCCTGATAGCATCATAGTCGTTTCTCAGCCTTGGAAATTTGCAAGAGTTGATTTTTTTTGGTCCTCCATCATGAGTACCTTGAAGTACCATTTATGAATCAGCAAGTCATCCTCCTCAGATAGAGTTTGATATCTAGTACCTTGCTTCTCTTGTTGATCCTGTTCTAAAGAGCTATCAACAAATCTCTTTACATTCATCTCCTTGGCTTGATCAGCTTGGATGACTAGGATCATGTACATCCATTTGATCAAGTCTTCACCCTTCATCTCATCAACCCATGCATCAGTGAAACACTCCTTTCTTCTGAGCATCAGAATGAACTGAGCTAGGAAAACCCTGTTATCTTCATTCTTCTTCATATGAATTTTCCTATACTCATTTCCCAAGACCCTTCTGTACTTGTCAACTTTGTCTGAAAGACCTTGCTCTTCAGCTTTGGCAGTTCTTTCTTCTATGTACAGATCAGATCTTCTCCTTGCTGCATTGATAAAGAACATCAGGTCTGCATTGTTGATGACATAATCATAAATACCTCCTTCTATGAGTAGTCATTTCTGTTCTTCAAACTCTGCATTTTTCTTCTGTTCTTGAAATTTCTTTTGTATCTCAGCATTCTCCTTTTCCAATTGATCAATCAGAGCCTTTGTTGCAGGATCCATGTCTTCTTTCTGGCCTCCTGTGCTCTAATCATCATTCTCCTTTTCCAATTGATCAATCAGAGTCTTTGTTGCAGGATTCATGTCTTCTTTCTGGCCTCATGTGCTCTGATCATCATTCTCCATGTTAGTGAAACCAGAGATGGTTCTCTCACTGAGAGAATCATCATCGGCAAGCTCTGGAGATTCATGAAGTGAAGTTGCAGCATTGGGACTGACTTCCGAGATAACTTGCTCAGGAATAGTCTTAGTGCCAACTTCCGGAGTAAATGCCTTGGGACTATCTTCCGGAGCAACTTGTTCCGAAATAGTCTTAGGCAATTGCTCAGGAGCAACTTCCGAAGTAATGATGGGCAGAGATGGAGCACTCCTTAACCAAGTGCAGTTAAGAGTATTCCTAATCATCATTTTTCTCATGAAAGATAGAGCTTCAGGAGCTATATCTACATTTGTGGTTTGCAGATCAACTTGTTTAACCGGATCAACATGGCATTCTTCCTCCGGATGAAGTTGTTCAACCGGATCAACTTGTTCAACCGGATCAACCTGGCCTTCTTCCTCTGGATGAAGTTGTTCAATCGGATCAACATGGCCTTCTTCCTCCGGATGAAGTTGTTCAACCGGATCAACTTTGTAAGGAAATGATTTTCTGAGTCAACCGGATGAAGACGAAGATTTCCGGTTGAAGATATATTCAAGCGGAAGAATGCTCAAGCGGAAGATTTTGTCAACCGGAAGCTCAACCGGAAGAACATTTCCGGGTGAACTCTTTTATCCATCAGTATAAAGAGTTCAACCGGAAAAGTACAGAAAGATTACTTTTGCAGAATTCAGACCTGCAACAACTTCTATTCTTCCAAAGTCACATCCTAGCCGTCTCCTACTTATAGATAAATGCAATTTGCACATTTCCTCTTTTGTATGTTTAGTAATGTTCTTTTAGTAAGTTTATTGTTTGACTTTTATGTACGGTTAGATTAGCCCGTATGAGATCAACGGCTGTAGTTGATCTCCTTAGTACTATTTATAGTTGTTAGCTAGTTCATTCACAAGTACCAGATTTAGTGCTTACACTTGTAACAGTTTGAACTTGAGTTAATGCAAATAGTACCGAGAAATTTATTATCTTGTGTTCACTAGTTTATGCAATCAATACAATCAAACTACAAGTATAAGAAAAACAAAGCTTAAGTAAAAACAAGTATGATACAACTTTATTCCGCATGGTTGTGATCTGCATGTAAAGAGTTCTTGTTCTGATTATTTCTCTGAGTAATCAACGGTCCTACAAGTGGTATCAGAGCTTTGGCTCTACACTTTGAAGACTTCTAGTGCTTCAAAGTTGATACTTTACTTGCTCACTTGAGTTTTTACAAGCTTTTTCTGTTTTAAAAACTGTTTTTCACAATGACTGATTTAACTCTTGGTTCACTAAATGGTAGCTCTAACAAACCACCAATTTTCACTCCTGATGACTTTGATACTTGGAAACTCAGGATGGAAGGTTTTGTTAGAAGCCTAGACAGACGCATTTGGAACAGGTTGACTGTAGGTCCTTACAGTCCAACTGTTCAATCTGCTGATGATGCCGAAGTGTACATACCAAAACCACTAGACAGATATGTTGAAGCTGATTATACTGAGCTTGAATATGATCACAAGGCCTACTGGACACTCCAGGCTGCATTACCCAACTCTATACTGGTAGGGTTTAAGGGATATAAGACAGCAAATGGCTTGTGGAATGCTCTCAGTGAGATGTATGAAGGGTCTAGTGAGGTTAAGGAAAACAAAAAGGATGTTTTGAAACAAAGATATGAAAACTTCACTTACAAAACTGGTGAATCTATGACCAATCAGTATCTTAGATTTGTTTCACTTCTTGATGAATTGCAAAAGGTAGAAGTAACAATAGAACAGGCTGATGCTAACAGGAAGTTTCTGAGATCCTTACCTCCAATGTGGACTGTTTACACAGTAAGCATTAGGGAGTGCAAGGACCTCAAAAAGCTTAAACTAAGTGAACTCCATGGAGTCCTTAGTGCTTATGAAATGGAGCTTAATCTTAAGCAAAATAACTTCCCTGAGGCATCACCACAGTTGCAAACCACTGCTTTGGTTACAACTGATTTTCAAAATATCTCAAATTCTTCTCAATATCACTCACCCTCAGTCAGTTTCAATGAGCCAACTAGATGCTCAGAGAGTTCTTCAACATTGTTTGACAACTCTCACTCTGCCTATGTGGCAACTGACTCATCTCAAGGATTCACACGTGAAGACTTGGAATGCATAGGGGCAGATGATCTAGAGGAAATGGACATTTTAACTCAATTAGCTATGGTTTCTGTAAGAGCCCAAAGGTTTTATAAGAGAACAGGAAGAACTTATAAAGGGTCAAAGGGATCATCAATTGGGTTGGATAAATCTAAAGCTAAATGTTATAACTGTCACCAACTTGGTCATTTTGCTAGGGAATGCAAGCAGCCAAGGAGAGATGGACAGAATAACAACAACAATGTCCAACAGAGATCAAATCATGGAAGCAACAACAGCAGCAGTCAACATAGCAACAGCAATCAACAGCCAACTCAACCAAAACCACTTGGAAATCAAAATGTAGTGGCAGCTGTAGCTAACCAGACTGAATGCTTTGAGTGGGATGACTTTGTCACTGAGTTTGAGCCAATCAACCATGCTTTGATGGCCAAAGAAGATTCAACAGAACAGGTAAATGAAATTCCTGAAAAAGTTTTAGAAAATCTATGCAGCCCCGCATGCATAGAACAAGTGTCAAAGTACAGGAAACATAACACTGATCTAATTGATGAAGTTTCTAATCTGAATGAGTTGAAAAATTGCTTTAAGAAAACTGAAAATGCATACATCACCAAACTTGAAAATTTGAACAAAGAATTTGATGCATTGAAGCTGACTAACTCTATTTTGGAAACACAATTGGAAGATTTGTTGAACAAACTAACTGTTTCAAGACAAGAAACAAAAGATGCAAAAGCAGAAAATGACATTCTTGAAATTAAGTTAAAAGATGCTTTGTTCACCTGTGACAAATTCCAAACAGCTAACAAGAAAGCTGAGAAACTTTGGAATGGAGTAATGCACGGGAAAACAGGTATTGGGTACAACAATGTTGAACCACCCAAGGAATATTCACCTGCTATTGCTCCAAACCAAGCACTTCAGAAGGAGTGTGGTGTGAGTCTAACTGTTGATAGCACCACATGCCCTTCTTCTGAAACAATTTCTGTTGAATCATCATTAATGTCACAC